>OZ010699.1:13336343-13936343 GCA_963932265.1 Thymelicus lineola
AACAGTAAACATACGTTACGTACTGTTAATTAGCAGAATGTAATATAAATCGTGTTTGGATAAACATAATGATTATTTAAAATAAATTTCACACGTTACATTATGCTTGTTTTCACGTTTAATGCTTGTTATTATTATCACTTGTGTTATGTAATTATTCTCATTTATTTTAATATTATAATATAATCATTTATTTTAATTTTTAGAAGACATAGGAGACTTCATTATTGAGGCTTGGTGTCTCAAACACGTAAACAATTGTTGTTATTCTGTAATTCCCAAAACAACCAAAATTTTAATTATAATTTCAAGAATAATTTCTGTGAATGTATCATTTAAACTGAATTCACTTAACAATACATATTTTCAATTTTTACTGTAGTAAAATGGGATTGATGCAATTTCTATTATAATAATATAGTAATAGAATGAACCACTTGATAACTAGCATTGACGGATAAATGATTGCTCGGTCAGCGCGCCGTCGCTAATTGTTTCGATAACATGACGTAACAAGTCTCGCTTTTGAGTGATATCTAATTTATGTGAAGTTGGATTGAGCCAGTTCATCATTTCTTTCTTTTCTTTCTTGGCCGGCAACGCATCGACGATATCTACCTCGTTGCTGGCGTCCATGGGTGGCAATGACTACTTCCAATCAGGTGGTCTTCACTCGTTTGGAAGCTATTTCCATAAAAAAACTGAAATGTTTGGCGGGTTTAATGTATTCGGTGTTATGCAAGGTGTTTACATGTGTGAGTGCTTATCACATTGACAAGTAGAGTGGTGTCGATATCGGCCGCGGCGGCTACTTCCGCGCGATAGTGTCTTCCGCCAGCGGCCGGCGGCAGCGCGGGGCCCGGCGGCTGCAGCGAGGCCCCCGCGGGCCTCCCTGCTCGCTGCGAACCATTCAACACAATCTAGGAAAATAAATTAAATGGATTCCGGTCAATGTTTGTGATTTTTCCTTTTTAATATTCTTTCCTGACTGGCCACTCTATCAATGAGTTATTTTTGTCTTCTAATAATTTGGTTTACTGAATTTATTGTTCAGTTGAGTTCTTGTAATTTACTACCATTGGCCGTTTAATTTTGTTATTAATTTTTATGTTTAGATAAAATAAATTTTAACAGCGTTCCATGAACTATACTTGATAATTTTACAGTTTCACCCTGTATGTCATTCCCACTAAAGGCATGGTTACACAGTACAAAAAAAAAACCTGATTCGAGAAACCAATCCCATCGCAGGTTACTCAGTACTGACTAGCTAGAGAGTATATTAACTCACTAAACCACCAAAACAGTCAGAGTGATAATGAGCAGTAGCAAGTAGCGGTGAAGCTGCCACTAGCTACCGGAGTACCAGGCACCAGGCACCAGGTATTTGCCAATAACTTGATAGATTAGTGGCGATAGGGCTCGGCCGCTCCGCCCACTGCGCGTCACCGCAGCCCACTGCTTCCCAACCTTTACTGTAAATAAAAAATGATAAACCAATATAATAGAATTATACTTATTTGAGTTTTTTTGACTCATAATAAGTTGTCTGTTATAATTGAAAATTGGACAAACTTACCTAAGTGTAGTCCAATTGTAATTTTGTGAACGTTGATCTGAAATATAATTGATTTACAGTGTTGTTTTCCTGTTCGGTACTCATTGGCATCGCGGTTAAGAGTTCTTCTTTTTTTTTTTTTTTTTTTTCAACTCGAGTCGTGTGAACCCCAACGTCAAATGTCAAATGTCACTACTTCAGAGCTTAAATTGGATTACCCATTATGCCTGGGACCAGCTGCTTATGTCCAAGCTGCAGGGTTGGGTGGGTAATTATATTTCAGATCAACGTTCACAAAATTACAATTGGACTACACTTAGGTAAGTTTGTCCAATTTTCAATTTTATTTCACGTTGATCTGAAATATAATTGATTTACAGTGTTGTTGTTCAGAGTCAACTGCATAATGGGTATGTTGTTTATATAGCTAGCTATGTTGGTGTATACCTTTGTAAACATGGAGTAATTATGAAATAATAAAGCCTGAAAACTGATTATTGTTTTATTTCAATGAAACATTTTAATCACCCTTAGTTAACAGTTAACATACTTTATATTTACAGTTAATATACTATAGATGTATAATAAGTTTTTAAGGTCTATCATCTTAATATGTGAATCACACTTTAAGTAACGGTCAGGCTTTGCCTGCATTATACAAGGTTTGTAATGTTTTTAATCATCCATTAACATAATAATATGTTACTAGTCTATGCTAAAAATGGATTGGACAAAGCTATCATTTTCGTTAGTATTATGTAAAGGCAAATTGTAAAATTTTGCGAATGTTGATGATCCATCTGTCCAGCCAGCAGTTTTTCTAATGACATCTATTGACACCCCTGCTCTGCTGGCTGAAGAGGTGGCAGAGTGACGAGTGCTGTGTGAGGTGAACTTATTTGTATCAATCCCACTCTCTGCCAGGGTGGTTTTGATCCATCTGCTAATAGTTTGCTTAGAAGCACGGTGATGAGGCTTTTTTATAGTAATTAGTACTTAGGTATGTTTCTAGCCCACTAATGGCTGCTGTGTTCTGAATATAAGTTTGTAATGTACTGGCTGGGCATATTTTAGGCTCTTGAGGGTAAAATGGGAGGTCTATGACAGTGTGCTTTTTTGTGCTCACGGATGTTTTTACCAAGTCTTTGATATCAATTGTAACTTTTGTATTGGATGTAGATATATAATCGAGCTTAATTAGTGAGATAGTTTGCACCCTTTGTGCAGTTGCCAATGCTAGCAAAGTAACAAGTTTTTTGGTAAGAGATTCTAGATTTAGCATGGAATTTGGTGGTAATTTGGCCAGATGATTCAATACAATACTTGGGTTCCAAATTTCTGTGTAGCGCCCCATGGCAGGTCTCAACCTGAACACCCCCCTTAGGAATCGCTTGATTCTGTCATCTGTGCCAACCTTCTCGCCTATGAGAAGGGACAGAGCAGACTTGTGGCAGTTTAGGGTGTTGTACCCCGCACCGCCTTCAAATTTTTCAGTGAGAAATTTAATAACAAAAGGGATGGAAGTCAAAACAGATTCTTGATTATTTAAGTGACAAAATTCCCACCAACTTTTGTAAGTAGTATTGTATTGTTTCATTGTACCTTCTGAGATAGACGCTAACATGATGTTTAATGAGCTTTCTGGCAGACCTCGGCGTCTGAATGCTTCCCGCAGAAGGTGCTCGCTGCCAGGGTAAGGTGACTGCTCAATGGGTGTGCTTCTCTGAAAGGAGAAATCAACAAGTCAGAACTAGGTTTGAATATGATTGGCTTGGTTACCATCATACTCATTGCTAGTGGGTACCAGGGTTGAGAGACCCAGACTGGGTAAACTAGGATGCCTTTGGCTCTGTCACTTTTGATTTTATGAAGGCATTTTGTCAGGAGAGAAAACGGGGGAAAAGCGTAAAAGAATTTTCCTGCCCAGTTGAGAGTAAAGGCATCTATATTAAATGCATAGGGGTCCTTTTTCCATGAAACATATATGTCACATTTTTTGTTAATTCTAGATGCAAATAGATCAATATGTGGAGTTCCAAATTGATCCTTTATTAAACGAAAAGCTTCATTGTTCAGTTCCCACTCAGTGTCTATGTTAGTATATCGAGATTCTTCATCCGCATACAAGTTGTCTTTTGATTTTATGTAGGATGCATAGATATTTAAGTTACGATTTTCGCACCAGGACCAGATATCTCTGGAGATTTTATTTAAGTGTGGGAATTGAACATTGCCCATTTTGTTTATACATGCAATGGCGGTGGTGTTGTCGATTCGCAATAGTATGTCACAGTGACTGTGTGTCTTTGCAAAGCACTTTAAGCCAAAATAAGCAGCTAATAGTTCTAATTGGTTAATATGTAACTGTTGTTCTGAATGTGACCATAGTCCACGAGCACTCTCGCCATTGCAGTGTATACCCCAGCCAGTTAAGGATGCATCTGAGAATATCTCTAGCTTAAATTGTGTACAGCGGATGTTTCTATTTATGTATTTGATATTATGTGCCCACCACTCCAGGTCTGGCATAATGTTAGGATGTAGCTTAATGATTGTGTTGTAATTGTCATTGTTGTATAACAAAGCTAGGTATTTTTCTCTTTCCATTATTTTTGTGTGTACCAGTCCATATGGTATGGCTGGACAAGCTGCCACCAGAGTGCCAAGCAATTTTGCAAATTCCCTTATTTTACACCGCTTGAGGGATTGAAATTTAATTGTCAATGATTTAATGGCATCACGTTTTTCTTGAGGTAATCCAAGGGTCATATTATGTGAATTAATGATAAAACCAAGGAATTTGCAAGCTGTGCTAGGCACTAACAAACTTTTTTCATAGTTTACTATGAGGCCCAAGCATTGGAAGATGTTAAGAGTGGCATCAATGTTGGCTATGCATTCATCATAAGTGCGACCAATACACAAGTAGTCATCAAGGTAAATAGTTGACAAAAACCCCCTTTTACGGAGTACACCAATCACAGGCTTGAGCAATTTTGTGAATACACTAGGAGCCGTACAGAGTCCATAAGGCAACGCTTTGAATTGGAAGAGTGTACCGTCGAATTCAAAACGGAGATATTTTCTATGGTCTGGGGCTACCGCTACCAAAAAATATGACTCTTTCAAGTCTATTGTGCACATGAAAAAATCTTGGTCAATAATTTTTATGGCTGTTCTAATGTCTTCCATTTTAAAATGGTCGACTTTTATGAATTTGTTAAGGGGTTTTAAGTTAAGTATGAATCTGAATTTTCCATTAGGTTTGGGTCTTAAAAAAATGTTTGAAATGAACTGATCATTGCTGTGGTTACAAGTCTGTACTGCTCCCAGTTGCAACAAATTATCGATAGCCTGTCGCATGTGGCAGAGTTCTGTGTTAGATGTTATTTTGTTTGTTGGTGGTGTGGTTTGGATTGGTGTTCTGAGGAAAGGTATGTGATAGCCTCTAACCCATTGTAGCAGTACAGGGTCACTTGTTATGTGCTGCCAACAAGAGAAATAATTGGTGATATTGCCTGCATGTACCTGATTGGTTAACGCCTGCTGCGTGCTCCACGAGTTGCAGCCCTCTCGGGGCGTGTCTGGCTCGGGCCTGCTCGTTGCTGAAATGTTGTGCGGCTCTTCGGTCCACCTCGATATGCTGTCGATCTGGCTTGTTGGCTGGGTTGAGTTGGAGGTGGACCCTGTCGGTTTCCCGTCACCTTATTCACGTAAGATGAGAGACGAGGAACAGTTGTAGGTCTGCTAGGTCCAGGCTTTGGTACATTCTTTTTAATGTGTGAAGATGATTTTTTCAGTTCCTGGTTGGTCTTAATTTTTGCCGTTAGGTCATTCCCATATAAATTTTCGTCCCGTTTAACTTTTTCTATTAAATTATTAAAATTTTTGTCTAGTAGTGGTGATATCAGAAGTCTTCTGGTTTTTGTGTTGTGAAAGTGGATATCATTGGAGAGTTTTGTGGCGTCAGAAAGGGCAGCTATGGCCTTTACTTTGTCAGTGTCCTTGTTCTGTATCAAATCGGACATAACTTTGCCAATTATGGCTGTCACAGTCCCCAATTGGTGTTGCATCACTTCTATAGATCGGTCCCTAATTTTAGAGTTTTCTGTTAAGACTGCCTTTACCTCTTCATTGAGGATTGGTGCTTCCAGCAACTGACAATTCTCTGGTAACTTATGTTTTTTCAATAGAGAGTCTCTTTCATCTTTGGTGCGTCCATTCACAAGTATGTGGTTCCAGCGGTTTGCTATTTCAGGTTGGATATTTCCTTCAAACTTGCTGCTATCTTCATATTCGACGCCTAGTGCTTCTCGATAAGCCGCTAGCGGGTCTGAGTTGTCCTCGACAATCGCTTCGTCGTCCGTAGAGTGTTTTGTATTGGTAGATATCATTTGTTGAGCACCTTCAAGCTCGCTTTCGGCGTTTGCGGGGGTCTCTGCCCCTAGATAATCCTCATCTAAGTTGTCTGGAAGTATACAAACCATACTTAGTCCATTACAACAGCATATAATTGTGCTTTGTATCTCGTACAAGGGTATCGCGTACCAAATCAAGGCTGTGGTATCTCGTACCAAGCTTGATCTTCGTGCCAAAAGAGGTATCGCGTACCGGCACGGAAATTGATGTGGGTATAGCAGTCAAGGTGCCTAGTGTCACCTTAAGTAGGGCGTCGATAGGTATCACGTACCGAGTCTGACGTTAATTTGACATGCGTGTGGCCGGCACGAATGTAGTATACGATAATTTCGGTCAATTAAGATAGTCTGAAAGTAAGTAAGAAAGAAAAAATCGAATACCTTGCGGGTCCATAGCTAAGTCCAGGGGTGGTGGACTATATTGGGATGAGCTTCTCCTTCTACTTCTACTTCTGCTTCTACTATTGCTGTGATCGTTGCGTGCGCGACGCTTGCGGTGGAGTCGGTCGAGACGTTTTTGGTATTTACGGATTTTTTCCGACAGATATCGATCACTGGACATCTTTTTTATTAATATTAAACTCGATTACTGGAATATTTAACGTAAATTACTAAGTAAAGTACAAATTAGTAAGTAAAATATGACAAAGTCTGCGCAACGCACGATGCTGGTGAGCGCGCGAACAAAAAAGTGACATTTGACATTTGACGTTGGGGTTCACACGACTCGAGTTGAAAAAAAAAAAAAAAAAAAGAAGAACTCTTAACCGCGATGCCAATGAGTACCGAACAGGAAAACAACACTGTAAATCAATTATATTTCAGATCAACGTGAAATAAAATTAATGTTATAACGTGACGTTGTAAGGCAGTCAACTTTATTGGATTGTACAACATAGTAGGTACCCGTTACTCGGTAAGAAATATTTCATAACTTCCGAGACACAATATACTTAATTCTGTGCAACTCACTGCTATTATCAAGAGTCCTACGTTAATACATTGTGCTATAGTTTGTGCTGTTGACTTCTTAAGTGCTTTGAATAATTTTTAACTATTAGTTACCTATTTTAAACTTATTATAGCTAAATTACACAAACATGATTATGCTTGCCTAATCATGATTGTAATTTTTGAGAAGCAATGAACAAGCTGACACTTAATTAAGACCTCATCTCATCAAACGGCCACCACGCTGCACCCAGTGATCCCATGGTATTAATATGTCCCACGATATTAATCACCTCGTAAATTATCACGGCAAAGGTCGAGTCATTTGCTGGTTGAAGGGAATTGATTGGATGCGAAATGATATGGCGATGGAAACAACTAAATGAGATGCGAGGCTGACGAGCGCGCCGTGCGCACAGGCCACAGGCTATTAGTTTTAATACAAAGTACATAAAGAGCTAACTGAAGTGATCTTGAGAGAACTTCATTGAACTGATTAATAAATTATAATTTTAATAAACAAATAAATACATAATAAATTTAATGAAACTCATAAGCACGAGAATTATTTTTGCCCAAGGTGACTTACCACGTTTCGCAGCAGGAACTTGATACCACAAACTGAGTAAGATGTCGCAAACAAGATCCACAGAAAAACAGTAGCCTTTTTTATCATAAAGTTTGCTCCCACCGGGTAACAAACCTGGGACCCCTAGCTAAGCAGTCATGATAGGTTCGAAACAAGCTAGTCAGACTCAATAAAAATACAGATAGGTTGGACATTAAGGAAAACTCAATTAAATTTTAGCCGTATTAGGGCAACTTAGAATACTAACCCCAATCCCACGCTGGATGAGTGTCGTAAGAGGTGACTAAATCCGGCCCGCTAGTGGTAGCGCCCCTCGAGGGATTATAATGTTAATATTGATTTTAATTGTTAATTAATACCATTCGGTTTAAAGAATCTTTATCTCCCATAAGACATACAATGAAGTACAATGTCACTTAAAATGAGAAACTTAAATTTGTGAAGTATGGTTTTGTTCGGCGAAGTTGTAAAGGAGAATGCCCAAAGCCAGTACTCTTAAAAAAATAATTGTGTCACAATGATTTTGGACAAAAAATTTAATAAAAATATTTCAAGTATTTTACCCTATTTCCTGAAAAATCCTTATTGGGAATAATTTTCTGAAATTAATAAGTAACTTTACTTCCGTTTTACAAAAGAAAACCATTGGGCCATTTATGTTTGGATAAGGGCCAATCAGGAATCTTTTAAGATCCTTCGGGCCAATAGGTTGCATTGATTCGATTATAATTATGATACAACAGTTATAGTATAATATATCCATGACAACAAACTAGATGACGTAAGGGGACTGTCAAATGAATTAGAAAATTATTATAATCAGCCAGGATTAATAGTGTTCTGTGATTACGAGTATAATACATTACAAACTACATGGTGTTTGGGGACTGTCAAATGAATTTGAAACTTAAAAGATCGACATTACATACGTAATCGAATTTAATACGCCTGCATAGAGTCCATATTACTGTGAGTTTACTATAACCTAAATACAAATTAATTTTGTTTAAAATCTCTTATTTTCTAGTGTCAACATTGACTAAAGTTAGTATGTATAATTTATTAAGATAACATAATCAAATAAAGGTATTTTTATAAAGACACAAAAATGTTAATGTCAGTACATTTCTCCATACTAAATGGGCATTCTCCTTTTGTTATGTTATACCTAAGTGTGTGTGTGTGTTATTATTACTTAAAACCAATATTACTTATTATTATTTCTCCATGGGGTTCGCCAGCTGCCACCCTTGAGCATGAGTCAGCCGCTAAACGACTCGTCGTGTTCCGGCTGGGGACTTGAGAGCCATTTCTTTCTTTCTTTTTCTTCTCTCTGTCTTGGCCGGAAACGCATCAGTGATACCTTTGGTGTTGCTGATGTCCATGGGCGACGATAGCCATTTACCATCAGGTGGATCATCAGCTCGTTTCCCAGCTATTTCCATTAAAAAAATATTATTTGTATCAACTACTGCTATCCCAATGGTTTTTTTTTATCTAATTCCATACATTATACTTGGTAACTTTTTATTGCAGTACAGCAGACAAACGCGTGTGTTTAGTTTTTAAAAGTATAATTACTTGTACTTATTGCTTGCATAATACTTTAAGATATTTGTGTTTATCGAGATTAGTGATCTGAACATATGAATGCCATCCGTTGTTGAGACACGGTTTGCAACAACCAATTGACTTAAAGCTGCGGTCGGACTGGCGCGGCCGCCCGGGCCCCGGCGTTCTAGAAAAGTCTCTGATATTAAAAATAAGTTTTTTTGTATTTTTAACAAAGGTTTAGGGGCGGGCCACCATTACACCGTGTATATGCTATGATACAAAATATTTCCAGTTAAAACCAAATTTACACATAAAAAAAATGAGAGGTGTCAAGGGACACCCGGATGGAACGAAGTTGTACAGTACAGCGCCATCTCAGTGAAACTCTCTGAATCACTTCAAAAAAAGTGTCGTCATTCGTAAGAATCAAAAAGTGTCGTAATTTTCCGTCTAGCCCCCTTTCACAACGAGCGATAAGGAACTTCGTTCCAATAAATACAACGCACTCTTGGACGCTAAATATTGAAGTTTATAGCGGTATCTCTACAAATAAATGACTGTCCCTTTCGTGCTATAGTTCTATCATAACCACTACTTATACCGACTATTATAACAATTACCGCTAGTAGAGATTTTCAGCACCCTTAGATAGGGTATAATTGCTACTAGCAATTTGCTAGGCACTTGATTCAGGAAAATATAAAAAAAACTGTAGTGTGACAGTAAATTGAACACACTTTTGATTACTGTAAAATTTATTTCTAATTTAATTATTAATAATTCAGCTTCCAATTAATGCATGAATATAAAATTGATCGTCTTTTGATCAACTGAAGAGCGACGCCGCGTCAGTGTGCACACATCTGTATGCTATTGCGTGGATAACAATCTCATGTCACAGTAATGTGTGGCGGCTACAGTCGCTGCTCGCTGATTACCCGTTTAATATTGTGTTCGTGATGTTTCAATGCATTTAAAAGTATTGTTATTGGCCGACGTTCGTTTATTTCTTTCCGACTTCAATTTAGTCGTGCCGATTGCAATCGATTAATTACCTATCCATAACTGGACTTAAGTTATTTTTTTTCTTTGCATATTCCAAGATGACGAAGCACACACGCAGATCGAATAAATTAAACTTCAGACTAAATTTTTGACGGCAATATATTTGTGATGCAGTATCCTGAACCCGGGCAGGGCTCAAATCATCAAAGTTGGATTCTGCGATTCACTAAGTTGAACTTGATTTTCACTTGTTCCAGGTGATAAGGGAGTCCAGGTTCCAGTTAGGTCGCAAATTCGTCTAGAGCTTCAAAAACAGCGCCGTCAACAACAACCGGTATGGTTGTGACATGGACATTCGATCAGGTACCTACTGCAGAAGAAAATTTAGTGCCGCCCAAGCATCGATAGAATTGAAGGTTTTCTAATTTGTCTACAATTACCAGTAGGTAAGTACTTCTTAGTATTCTGTGACAAAGGCTATACGTAGAAGCAGATAATATTCCTGGTATTAGGTACATAATATGCCGTGCTAATAAAAATGGTCTTTGGGAAGCTGGAAGCGATGCTTGTAATAAACACCAATTTATTACTTATACCATACTTACTAAGTATTAAAATTTTACGAACATATTACTTACTACGTCTAGCAACTTTGAAACTCAGCCAGTGAACGAACTCACGCCGCCATGCGTCAAACAATCTTCATACGTGAACCATGAAACGAGCTGAAATTTATCGCCGCAAAAACTATTACCAGTGGGCGCGGGGCGGCGCGGCGCCGGCGGCGTGGCGGGCAGTATTATGAGGGATTGCTTTTCGCAAAAAGTACTTCAATGCATCGAACGCTGCTGTGACGTTAATGTGCAAGAACCGCGGCGTCCGGCACAATGGACGCGCCGCGCCGCACAATGACTACGTAAGGCCGGCGCACCAGCGCACCAGCGGTGACTTGCGACAGTTGTGATCCCATGGAAAGGATGAAGGTGATTTTCTACATCTGATTTGCAGCGCTACTGTCATGTAGTTCTTCAATTACACTCACTAAATATATGACACAATGAGGAAGGCAAGATATTGAAATACTGATCTAATTTAATAAGTATTATCTACATGCTAATGATTCACCCCTATCACTTACATATGTCCAGGATTGGATTTCAAATGATAGGCGGATGGATTACATCTTATTCCAATCATTCACATTGAACTTACTTGATTTAATTTAAAATCCCTACATCCTAATTAATTTCGAATGCCCATAATATAAACGGTTTTAGGAAGCATCTCTTGGTATTGGTGGGACGGTGGAGAGCGGCCCTTACCGCCGCTCCACATGTTTTTCTGGCGGTCCGCGGCGCTGCCGGCTGCCGGCTGGTGGCATTGTCCCCGCCGCCCGCTCGCACTCGGACCACAGCACTACTGTGGCGGAGCGCGTTTCACCGTACAGATCGCGATAAAAACTTCACGACTCGTTTGTGATGAATACATACTTGGCTTTATGATTGATCTGCAAACATTGCGAAAATCATTATTGTTGCTGTCCGGACCTTTTGTATACAGCGACTAACTGATGTAATTTTATGTTCATAAACAGACAAAATACAAGAAGCTTTTTTATGGAAATAGCCGGTAAACGAGCTGACGATCCACCTGATGGTAAGTGGCTATCGTCGCACATGAACATCAGCAACACCAAAAGCACCACTGATGTGTTGCCGGCCAAGAACCCCATGGAGAAATAATAATAGCAATAATGGTATTAATTAACAATTAAAATCAATACTACCAATATAATCCCTCCGAGGGCCTTACCACCAGCGGGCCGGATTTAGTCGCCTCTTACGACACCTATCCGGCGTGGGATTGGGGTTAGTATTCAAAGCCGCCCTAGTACGGCTAGAAAGCTCTCTCTCTTTCGTTGAACAGAAAGTCTGAAAGCTATCAGAAGGTAATTAGCGAACATAATATGATCATAGTTCTGTTTATTTGAATTTATCTGAAGGGTTTACCACCAAAAGATTTGTATACCTGTCGAATAGAAGAATGAAGTGTTGACTATGCTGACAAATAACTAAATATAAAACAAGTAATATGAGTGGGTTAGGTACGATGAACACATGCACCTGACCGCTCCGGTGTTGGTCGTCAATTCCCGTTTACTTTAATAGTTAAAACGCAAACCATAGAGTTACCTACTACTTCACTCGACGAAATCGACTGACGAATAATCGTACAGGCTAGTTAATGATAATTGAGTTCAGCAGACAATGCTTTCAGACAATTCTTCGGTTTTAATAGGTTGCTGCTTAAGATATCTAGGTGTGATATACCATCACAATGCTATGGGAAATGCAAGTATTAAGTTAAACCAATAGTGGCCCCCTGAGGGTGGGTGAGTGCAGGCGCGGGGGAGCGGGAGGGGGGGGGGGGGCGCGGGGCGAACGAGCGCTTAATGACTTTAACCGCTTCTACATAAAAACTTAAACACGGCATCGACCACATCGAAAGTTACTCTTAATTTGGCGGCGATTTCATGTTGTGGTTATTTGATGTAAAAAATGTAGGTTCCCGTGCGGTTTGCGGGGAACACGGGCCGGGGAAGATTACCATGGTTCTAAGCCTTCTGTATCCAGCGAATAGAAGCTCCACTCTTCACCACCACCTGGTCGGAAGAGCGTACTATGCTCCTTCTTCCGAGACCCGAGACGTATGTTACTGTATAACAAACCTTACTATTACGTAGGTACCTACTACAATTTTGAAATAAATTATCACTTCTTTCGACAAGCACTACACTATACCTGTTGGTACATTAATCACTTTGGGGCTGGTGTGATCAATGCTGCAATTTTTTTTCAACTTGTACAAAAACAATTTTAGTTCTGTTTTGGTGTACTTAATACTAGTAGGCACGACACATACGTTGTAATGTTTCCCGCTCAATTTCTCCTCAATGTTTCGATGTATTCAGTTCAGAAATACCCTGGTCGGCTGGGCCGCGGCGCGGCGGCGGTGCGGTGGTAAACAATAGTGGCGGTTTACGAGCGTTCAGAGTGTTCAGATCTTTTATGAAGCGTTTGCAAGAAGCCGCAGAGATGACTGTCAATTTTGTATCAGACTAGTTCCTTCGATCAGCTGTGTGATTTTAAACCTACGTCATCTTGAATTGAACGCGATTTTACTATTATACGGATACTCACAATATTTTACGTGTGATAAATTAGCAGATTCCAAATATGCATTTGCCCCTGATCACAGTTTTGACAAATTCAAACTAAGCCTGTAGTTAATTCGTTAGGTATAGGGTGCGGTTGAATGAACTGTATCAACAGAGATCAATCGCCTGAAGTTACTCAATATTGTTTACATCATCGTTGCAACCTTCATTGCCACTTCTAGAGGATGAAAAGAATCCAGGTAAGGTAGACAGCACCAAGTCCTGCGAACGATTACCTCGACATGCATCGTGCACCCCCCCTCACCCCCCCGCACCCCCCACAGCCCCCGCCGCCCGCGCTCCGGTTAACAGAGCGATTGCCAAGCCGAAGCTTGATTTTTTTCAGCTATAAATATAAGTAATATCCATTGTTGTTTTGCTCGCAGTTCGGAGTACCGGAGCCGCGCACGACCGGCGACCGGAGTGCTTCGATCGTTCATTGTTATGAGCATCGTGAGTTAAATACAAACATTATTCATTTTACGAAACAGTCAAATGTCATTATTGTAAGTAATGCTGATTCTTAATACGTTAGTATGCCTAGGTACTGTAACTAGTTCATCTTCGTTTTTAAGGACTTGCTATTTTTTTTATTATAAGTGAAAGCTTGACTGCAACCCCACTTGATGGGATTTTCGTAATTCTACCTTCCTATAATGTTATTTTAAAAAGACAGACATGAACAACAGTTACCACGAGACAATATTTTGATCCAGTAATATTTAGTCATGGTGGAAGTTCTCGTGCCTCCACCAGTTATCTATCTCGAGTAGTCTGCATCAGAATGTGTTCCAATCGGTCGGTTGCCGCGGTGTGTGGACAGTATATTGTTTCCCGCGGCCGCAGCTCCGGGGCTCCTCCCCGCGCGATCACATTCAGCTGTCACGCCGGACAAACGCCCGCTTATCGCTCGTCAGATGCGCATTTGGCCTAATGTGAGCGATATCATCTCATGAGGGCGGCCAGGTGCTCACCAGCATGTGGGACATGTCTTCGGAAGGGATTAATGGTTAATGATAACTACGCAGTATACTTACATTTGTAAGGCCATGAAAAATATACATACGCGTTTAAAGAATAGTCTTAGAAAATTCATTTATTTTTTGTCTTTTGCACAGTATGTTTTACTTCAATGTATTTAGTAGTCACTGAAATTTTCCTTCGCTCCGGTTCATTAGGAACGTTGGTAAATTGCAACTAGATGACTAATAACTATATATAGAGCACTTTCACAGGATGGCCACTTTCCAATACAAACAGAAATCCTACAATAACATGGTAGTTGATGGTGATCCCGGCGCCGGTGACTGGACGTGTGGGAGCGAGCGGTATCTCGCATCGCTATGTCCTACCAACAATATCGCTGTTTACACGCAACCATACTCCACGCGATACGCTGATGCATCTCACGAGGGCACGTCTCTGAACAATATTAAGCCTTAGCGAGGTTCACATAAAGCTGACGCATTGGATGATCCTTCCCTGAAGCGGGGATAATGTGGAATTGAAATGAATCGTAAATAACAGTCACAATAGTGCTCCGATAAAGCTAGCCGCGGCCGATTAAACTTAGTGTGAGTATTTTATTGTGTAACGACAGTATTTTACGCAATGATATTATATATTAAATTTTACGTATATGTAGCAGAAGGAGGTATTCTATGGTATTGGTTATGAAATGATATTGCTTTTACTTTGCACCATGATATATTTCCAGTTCTCCTAACATTCACATCAATATTCCAAAGTACTTCAACACTACGTGATCAATAATAATCTGTTCTACATTCTTGACAATTCCCTAATCTAAATATGACATGACATTTCTTATATGCCAGCCTCTGCATCAGGCAAGCGCTGCAGAATAAAGAGGTCCGTCCCTGGACCTTCACTGGAGATTCATGGCCTCACCGATATATATATTCGGAAATATGCACTAGAACGACTGTAGCTTTTGTTTAGATTAGGCGATAATAATTAAGTCAAAGTCATAACCCATAATAGTCCCACTGCTGGAATCGGGGCTCTTCTCACAATGTGAGGGGTATAAGATAATTATTATTTCGGGAAGCGCAGCGGTGTGGTACTGGAAGGATCCCGTTGGCGTAAAACCAAGTTACATCGACGCCCCCGGGGAATAAAATGGTATCGACGGTTACCGAAAAAAATTTTTTTTTCATTTTTGGCATCTACGAGTCAATATACATCTGCTAAATATTATTTAGATTTTTATCTTTGAATTTCATAAAATTAGAGCCATTTTATTTTTATTCCTCGGAAGTCATGTACAAATTCTAGCACATAATAAAGTCGTAATCATAAAATACTGAACAACTACTAGTCTCTTAAGAACAGTAAGACGCGTATACCATTTAATTCTTCTCTAAATAAAATTGTTACATTTCAATACTTCAAAGATGAGTATTAACTTTGACCGGAAGAAAATTGTAATAGTTTAATACATTTACAATTAATTCATAAAAGTTCAATAAAAGTGTATCGTAAGTGATGAAAACTGTCGATAGCATGATAGAGTTTTACGGGAATAAAATTGTTATATACACTTACGTGCTACACAATTAAATACGATAACAGTATTATTGTTTTTTGGTGATAATTAAAAAGATATATATTATTTTATTATTATTTTTATGGAATGTAATTCCAGAAAAAATAACGCACGTTTTGATGTATAATTCAAAGATACCCAATCATTATACTGCCTACGATAAAACAAAACTGGTTTTTTGCTTCTCCTGTAAAATTTACTTTTCTCTATTACCATTTTATTCCCCGGGGACGTCGACATGCTTGATGCTTAACTTGCTGGGCCGACTAGCTGTTTGATTCATCAAAAAGTTATATGCTAGTTAGCGAGGCTTCTAAAATGTTGCACTAATATTCCTGTATAGTAAACACCCATGAGAAAATATATATTCAATGGTTTCAATATTCATGTACTCGTAATTAGTGCATAAACTGTGATATGTTGTAGCCGTGCAGTGTGCAGTATGCAGCATTTGAATGGTGAATGCGGAATGGGCGACGCGGAAGGCGACGGACTCCAGACGACAAGTGGTTTGTGATCGCTGATCAATAATGTATAGAACGACCGCTAATACTAAATAATTACCGTCGGGATTCTTTACATTATATCGATAAAAATGTCGTCAATGTCAAAAGATAATCGTAATACATTAAACATTATGAATGAGACGTCAATGCCGGTGTATCATGTATCGGGGTATCGCACAGCGCACTAGATAGATGCTCCTATCGCTACGTGTTGGCGGACTGTAAATAAATAATATGTCAGTTAACACGAACGAATAAATGTATAATTAATTCAACTGAAATTTGACTTCAGTTTTTCAGGTGCATTTATTATAGAAAAGTCTTTCTCTTTATCTTTAACGTAACGTAACGTTAATTGTGATGGACCTTGAAGAGCGTTTTGTAAAATAATATGTAGATTATATAATAATACTAATAAGCTATTCAAGAATTTCATAATTGCAATAAGATGATGATGATGAGCGGCGCGCGGCGGGTGCGGGGGGGAGAGTGGAGGGCGGGGGAGGGGGGAGGGGGGCACTCTGCCCGCTGGAACTAATCGACACTGATGATGATTACAATATCTATGTTATTGTTAACAATAATACTCTAAAAGTGGGTAATGACGTTGAGTAAGACAGTAATTAGCAGTGCAACCATGCTCACGGGCTTAACGTGCCGTGACGAGAGATTTTGATACGAGCTAAGTGGGTTCCAGTGATTGATAACATAATAATAACAATAAATGTAGTAAGTATTAGGTACTTACAGTAAGATGGTTTTTGGAGATATGTAATAAGTGTACTACGAGTTAGAAAACCATCCAGGGTGACTGGGAGCGATGAAATGTCTTGCCGCTCTTTTCTGCTGGTTTTCTTTTCAGGTTCTACCTTTGTCATTTGCAAGTACAAGAGGAGTGAACAGGTGTACCTACAGGTGTGGGATATAATATTAAAAAAACAATTTAAAATAATGAAGCCTATGTGCTTTTCAAATAAAATTCTCTGATTGCATGCATTCCTCTATCTATCTACAGGTGCCACGATTACAAAAAATGAGAACGAGGTCGGACTCGAAGGGCTCACATCACAACACAAGGCATCGCGACAATCTTGAGAGTGTAAAGTAAAGCAATCTTCTCAACAGACCAACCTTGTGACCTTGTCTTCAAAAAGTAAAGTATGTGTTACATGCTTTTCCCTTTCTAGTTTAGTTTTTACGCTACTTCCACGACATTATACAGGATCGATCTAAGGATCGAGTGGTCCGTGGTCTCACCGTGCTGTGTGCGTTGGAAAGTTTATTTACGACGAACAGAAATAAGTTGAATCCTAAAAAAATTTTTTTTTTTAAACGCTTTTATTTCAATGTTTAGTTTATAAAATTAGCTACAAGTTGTGAAAATTTCAAGTCTCTACGTAAAATAGAACATAGAGAATTATGCGTCTAAAGTCTGAAAATCGTTTTTTTTAATTTAATTTTTTTTTTTTTTTTTTTTTAATTTTCGTGTATTGTCATCGGAAATACACATGTCTGCCAAATTTCATCAATTTTCATTAAAGGGAAGTCATTCAAATTAACGTTACAAGATTTGATCCTTTGATGCTTTGATGCTCCGAAGTGAAGCTAAATAAAAGCGTTTAAAATACAACTCGACCATAGCTGACTGTTGACTGCACTCAGATCTGTCAAGACATCGTCGATGAGTGAGTGGAATTTGGCCGAACACATTTTGCGTAGTAGTTTATTTAGTAGCTTAAGCAGTTTAGTTATAAAAAAATTATTAACGTTTACACTCACCCACTGGGATTCTCTTTGACAAGTAGGTAATCAGCATTAGATATATCAGCTGTGCGAATCACCCTCAAAAATTATAATAAAGTTACTCCATTCCACTCCCACGATATTCATTAGATACCAGAACCAGTAGTTTCATTTTTCCTTAACTACACAAACATAATCACAGATCACAACTACAAAAACGCGCCAAATCACGATTCTATGATGAACACTATTGTCATATAAAAATGTTCTCAACTGGACAGAGCATCGAACTTGAAACAATTCGCTAAGCAGAGGGTGCTTCTTCGTATTGTTTTTTTATGGAAACAGCCGGCAAACGAGCTGATGTTCCACCTGATGGTAAGGGGCTATCGTCGCCCATGGACATCAGCAATACTAAAGGCATCGCACTCATGCTCAAGGGTGGTAGCTATCCAGGCGAACCCCATTGAGAAATAATAATAGTAATAATGGTATTTATTTACAATTAAAATCAATAATACCTATCAATATAATTCCTCGAAGGGCCCTACCACCAGCGGGCCGGATTTAGTCGTCTCTTGTACAGGATCATCATGAAATGTCAGATTTAAATGTATGGATCAACAGTTTAGTACTTCACCTGTTTCGCGAGTTCGATCGCGGAGTGCACCGGGGTCGACGACCGCGCACCTGCCCGCGCTGCGCATCCAGTGCACGATATTACATCTCCGGACTGAGACGAGCGCCTGACTGGATGACCAGATGACCCCACATACATAGTAGAAACATGTTAATTATGGTTTTGGGAGTTCATCATTTTTTTCCAACGACGTTCCGTACGACTTTTGACAACGAATCCTGAACACAATTTGAACCTGCGTCGTGATCGCTCATCCGCACTGGAGCAGCCCCAGCTCCTGCTCAGTTATTGGGTTGAATTCCTTACCTCGCCTTAATTATTATTAAGTACCTTAGTACTATACTTAGTAGCTGTAGACAAGCTTTCACTGATTCCGCCTTATCATTACATAACGACTTTAAATTCCTGGAAAAGGCGTTTATTACCTATCTCCCGCGGCTTGGCTTAAGCACAGTTTCTCTACACCGTTAAGCCCTATTATTGTTAAAAACTCATTACAGTAAGTTGTTAATAAATCGTAATAGTAAGCATAATATTTTGTGTTAGATTCGTGCCGTCACGAGTTGCATTGCTTTCGTTTTATGCTGGCGTTAAACTAATAAACGTTAACAATAAGTGTGTTTCGATTCAAAAGCTTTCAATATCAGAGGAACGCTAAGCTATGTCGGGTGTTTCTGCCGCGTCGCTGCACGTACCATCCAAATGTAAAATATAATGAAATAGGTTTTTTGTGTAATAATTTAATAAATTAAGTTTTGGAGCGTGGCGTGACGCGGCACATCGCCGCTGAAATTTAATTTGTTCCTCATTGTAGACCGCGACCGGCCAGTCCCTCGCCGCCCCGCGCCGCGCCGTGTAATCCGATTTATTAGCCGCGGCCGCCGCGCCGCGCCGCGTCGCGCGTTGCCGAGCCGCGTCACTGGACACCAATTCGAACGCTCCAGATTCACACAGATCATCCTAGGTATATCAGAATTAATTTGAGGAGTTAATCTTCTCATATCCACTCCAGTATCTTAATGTATCTCTACTTATAATAAAAATTTAAGTAATCAATATTTGTACGTGAAAAAATTTTGATTTGACCTACGACTAATTAAAGGGAGTACTATGTTGGTACACTAACGCAGTGGATCTCATAACGATGATTTTTAGAATTTGGGTTTGTTGATCTGTTCCGTTCCGTTTACACGTCAAGTGTGTAGTAGCCTAAGCTCCACAAGGGGCTGCAGACTCATGGCGAAGGATAAATTAGATCGAAGGTGGCACAAAAACAGAGGTATTGTGCGGCTAACAACACATTCCCAGGCTACTGCGTCGCTGCCGCGCCGCCGCGCCGTACCGCGCCGCCGCGCCGTGCCGCGCCGTGCCGCGCCGTGCCGCACCGTGCCGCACCGTGTCGCGTCATGCCACGCAACATATCATCAATTCAATTAGCCGCCGCGCAGTGCTGCCCGCCGCCTCCGCGTCACAATTCGGCATTACCAACTAGTAGCTAGAAATTTTGTGAGATGATCTTTGTTAAATACAGTGACAATCAAAATGACTCTCCTAGAGCGAAGCTCAAAATACTCGTAATTGTTGACGTAGTCTCTGATACCATACTAGAACAAACATGATCTGCGTCGTCTGTATATAAAAATCAGTAAAATGTACTAAACACGGCGGGTGCAATGTATAAGGTTCGGCCCAATAAAACGACGATATTCCACAATTATTTTAATTGCACTTCGATTATACTCATCACAAAATAAATTATCACTAAAATCATAGACCTTAAATACGTTTTGCCTCGGGTTTTCATGCGACTGTTCAGTCGACTGTCGAATGGCGAATGTCCCGATTACCGAGTTCTATGCTCTAACGTCGACATCAATGTCGTCAATATGCTCACTAGCGCCACCAAGTGGCGACTGATGATAGTTGTACAGTTTAGTCAATATCATACTTATATTCACAATAGTTCAAAATAATAGTCTCAAGTGGTACCTTACACTGTAATAATAGAGAGCACGCTAACAGCTCGGCCATCTGACTTTTCGTACGTCCTCGTACGTAATAAATAGCGCAAATTAAAAATATGTTGCATTCAATACTGTACAATCATCATTTAAACAAGAAATCAATCATTTAAACAAAAAATCAACAATCCAAGAAATCATGATAAATTAAATTGCTAATGTTGCCTATATCTATATGAAAATGAAGTTTCATAAACCTATTCACGGTTCACAGCTATGTTATTCATCAAAACGAAGAGATATTCATATAGTTTATAAATTTATATCCTTCCTCTCAAATTTGAAACTTAAAAATATATTTTTTTTTTATAAATTGATCTTATCGATATCATACTTAACATTTTATATATCTATAAAAAAAAATCCTTTATTTCGTAAGAGCAAATATTACAATTGTTATTTTGATACTTGGTACTTTATACTTTCATCTTAATGACTTTCATCGTAAAGATCTACATAATGTTCAGATTTATTAATTATGATAGTTCTTACTGGAATGTAAATTTTAAATGAGAATTATAGTCAATATCTGAATAATGGGAAATAACAATATTTAAATTTTTGTATCAAACAAGCAAAAAGTTGATCGGAATACTTTTACGTCATACTAATAATATATTATAATGTAATATCATTGTATTATACTATGCTTTTAAACTAACAATATCCCGGAAATTAAGCATTTACAATTAAACTATTTAAATGAAAGTTGTGTGTTACTACGAATATATCAAACTTGTTACATGAATCAATGATCACACCGAAACTATTCACATAATTATATGCTCCAAACAGTAATGATTAAATTTCTATAATTATTATCTACTATCAAACCTTTACGGTTGCGGTACGTATTCAAATCGCCAGCTACCTTGCCGCGTGGCGCGGCTTCATGCGTCAGTCATGTTCCTTACTTGGTTTTCTTCTCTGATCAGATTCATCTCTCAATTCATACTTGGCCGTGATGGGGAGTGTCGCTCAAGCTCACCACACCGTCAGTCACGACCAAGCTTTTCCACTTGGTTCACTAAACCCGACCGTTGCTCAGGCTCATCGCTCGGACTGTCATTTTGGCAGCACCTAAGACGTTGCTCTTGCTCATCGTCTGAGGAATTCAGTGAAACATATCATCACCGTTGTGATATCGCACACGCATCGGTCGTTGCTCAAGCTCACCGCCGAAACGTATCAGTTCTCTCACAACCGTTGCTCTAGCTCTCCGGTAGTGTCAATTAATGTATCATTTCATCAAATATTGTTTCCCATAGTCCTGATTAATATTAGTCATATCGTCTTGTCTCTTGTCGTCTTGTCTCATGTCGTCTTGTCTCATGTCATCTTGTCTCATATAGTATTGTCTCATATAGTCTCGTCTCATATAGTCTCGTCTCATATAGTCTCGTCTCATATAGTCTCGTCTCATATAGTCTCGTCTCATATAGTCTCGTCTCATATAGTCTCGTCTCATATAGTCTCGTCTCATATAGTCTCGTCTCATATAGTCTTGTCTCATATAGTCTTGCCTCATATAGTCTTGCCTCTTAAAGTATTGTCTCATATAGTCTTGTCTCATATAATCTTGTCTCATATAGTATTATCTCATTTCATTGCTTCATCATTTAATTTCAAATTATATCATTCATTGATATCCATTTTAATTAATGCAATTCAATTGATGCATTTCAATTCACTTGATTTCAATTAGGTTCATTTCGATTAGCTTCGTTTCATTTTGCTTCATTTCGATTAGCTTCATTTCAACTCGATTCGATTCACCTCGATTCGATTCAACTAGATTCGATTCTATTCGTTTCAATTCAACTCGATTCGATTCAACTCGATCTGAATCATCCTGATTCGATTCAACTTGATCCGAATCAACTCGATTCGATTCAACTCGAATCGATTTAACTCGATTTCATTCAATTCGATTCAATTCAACTCGATTCGATCCGACTCGATTCGATTCAACTCGATTCAATTCACCTCCTGCATATTTTTCACCAGTTTTCTGGTGCCCGCCGTTCGTCAGGTGCTTCATCCAAGAGTTGTTCATCGAATTTTGTCAGAATCGTGGTTTCATCAGTGTTGTCTCTGAACCTCCTGATCTGATGTATGTATTCGATCTGAAACTTATAAATACTGTATAAGTGTGGATTCATACACTAACGCAAATAGGCAGAAGTCATAAGGACTCCATGATATCATATCGTAACGTTATTATTTAAGAATCAGAGTATATCGACGGTGGAAAGGCATAATGTATTAACCGCCATTTTAGGCGATATCGAGTTATATACATCGTTGGAATCGGGAGAATTTTCTCTTTCGAATGGTCCTAGTTTCAGCTCGATCTGAAGACTTTTATGGTCGTTAATACACCAGTGTTTTTGAAGTTTTTCATATTTTTTTGTGTTTTAACTCCACAGTAAATAGTGAATTTTGTCATTAAAACACATCTCAACTAAAAATTTTGCCTTATGTTACTTTGCCTTGCGTGACTTTAACTAAATTTAAATGTTAAAACAATTTACCAAATTATAATTATTATCATTTTTGTAATTGATACATTATACCCAACTTGATTTTTCTTCATCAATAGAATTAAAACATTTTACTCCGATTTTAAATGTTAGTCATTGTAAGTTAATACATTTTACTGTATTCTAAAATGCTATTGTTTACAAGATAATACATTTTACCTATCCAAAATAAGGTAACATTATGCGTTGAGTCGTTTTACTGTTCTTTCTAGAACCTATTTTAATACAATAAAACAAATTTACTTGTTTTTTTCACAAATAACATGTGGATTTAAACTGACTGTACTAGTTTCATTTTTGGCATTAAACTACTTTACAATTTTTTATTGCATACAAAAATTTATGGTTAAACCATACAAATTAAAGCAAATTGCGAGTAAGTCAGATGGTAATATTTAAGTACGGGCTGATGCGCAGGCGCTTCAATCACCCTTCTTGTGTCGGAGAGGATGGTTACGCGCACTTCGTGCCGTTGTCAAACCTCGCGATTCACCATTATTTAAGTATTTTAGATAAGTTATTGTTTAGCGCCAGGGCTCAAAAGTGTTCGTCAAGGATCTATCTACTGGGCAAGGTCAGCTTACGAGTTTGAAGACCGAGTTCGGCACTGAAGTACGAAACTGAGAGATACTACGGACGGTTGTATGCCTCCTCTCAAGCTCCATCTCCTCGCGAGGAGAGCGACAAGCGAGCTAAACTGACCCAACACTACACAGAGGATATCCCGGACGTTAGCCTGTATGAGTTTAGAGAGGCTCTCAAATAACTTAAGAACAATAAGACACCGGGAGATGACGGAATCACAACCGAGCTTCTAAGAGCTGAAGGAAACCCCCTTCTAGTGGCGCTCCAAAAACTATTCGATTCCGTCATCAACACTGGAACTACCCCGGCAGCGTGGGGCAGAAGTGTGGTGACGCTGTTCTTCAAGAAGGGCGATAAAGCCCTTTTGAAGAACTACAGGCCCATTGCACTTCTGAGCCACGTTTATAAGCTGTTTCCGAGGCTGCTCACAAATCGCATTGCACGCAGGCTTGATGACTTTCAGCCTCCCGAACAAGCAGGATTCCGAAAAGGCTACAGTAATATAGACCACATACACACACTGCGGCAGATTATACAGAAGACCGAGGTAATCAGCCGCTATGTGTTGCCTATGTGGACTATGAGAAAGCCTTTGATTCTATCGAGACCTGGACAGTACTAAATTCTCCCCAGCGGTGCCGGATCGAGTACCGGTATATAGAAGTATTGAAGTCCCGTGGGTGTTTGACAGCCCGTGTGGCGCAATGGTCACCATGCCGGATCGCCGCGCCAAGGGTTCTGGGTTCGATTCCCAGCGAGGCGGAAATTTGAATGATGAGTTTGAATTTCTGTTCTCGGTCTGGGTGTGAATGTCCTTGTCTTGTGTGTTGTCCATGGCACCCACGACACAGGGAATCCTAGTGTGGGGCTATGAGTGTGAAGCGTTATTTTTTTTATGCTTTGAGCAGGCAAACGAGTAGACGGGTCACCTGATGGTAAGGGATCACCGCCGCCCATGGACATTAGCAACACCAGGGGCGTCACCAACGCGTTGCCGGCCAAGAAGATGACGATAGACCCGCTTCTTGAAGGACCCTATGTCATAGCTTAGAGGGAACACCGATGCAGGTAGTTTGTTCCACAGTTTACACGTGCGAGGTAGAAAATGACGTGAGAACCGGACTGTGGACGAACGCCAGGTATCCAGATAGTGTTGATGGAACCTGGTACGCTGTGTGCGGTGACGAAAATGAACTGCAGGTAGTAAGCCAAACAGTTCTTCAGAACATTCCCCATTATACAGACGGTAGAATACGCAGAGAGAACCTACATCTCTCCTCAACTCAACCTCCTCAACGCGTTATTGGAACGAAGTTCCTTATCGCGCGTTGTGAAAGGGGGCTAGACGGAAAATTACGACACTTTTTGATTCTTACGAATGACGACACTTTTTTTGAAGTGATTCAGAGAGTTTTACAGAGATGGCGCTGTACAACAAAAACATATTTAAATCGAAAGGAACTTCGTTACATCCGGGTGTCCCTTGACACCTCTCATGTATTTTTTATTTATTTTATCAATGGCGAATACATCACACACCTGCGATATGCCGATGATATAGTCATCCGGGCGGGCTCCCTGGAAGAACTTGGTATAATGCTCGGGGACTTGAACAGCGCCTCACAACGGATGGGTCTTAAGATGAACATGGACAAGACGAAGGTAATGTCGAATGTCCATGTCACACCCGTACCGGTTGTTATTGACGGCGCTGCTCTCGAAGTTGTAGACGAATACAATTACCTGGGACAAGTGATCCAGATGGGTAAGCCCAACTTTGAGAAAGAAGTCACTCGTAGAATCCAACCCGGGCTGCGTTCGGGAAACTGCGTCATATCTTATCGTCCAAAACATTACCTCAGTGCCTGAAGTCGAAAGTGGTCGAGCAGTGTGTGTTGCCAGTGATGATATACGGATCCGAGACGTGGTGCTTTACTATTGGCCTAATCCACAAGCTCAGAGTAGCGCAGCGGACTATGCTCGGTATTTCTCTAGGTGATCGCATCAGAAATAAGATCCGTAGACGAACAAGAGTAACCGACATAGCTCAAAGAATTAGCCGGCTGAAGTGGCAATGGGCTGGCCACATAGTGCGAAGGACCGATAATCGTTGGGGAAGAAAGGTCTTCGAATGGTGCCCAGATCTCGGAAAAAGGAGCATAGGACGCCCCCCGACCAGGTGGACTGACGACCTGATGAAGACATCGGGCATCCGCTGGATTCAGAAGGCTCAGGACCGGTCAGAGTGGTGCAAGTTAGGGGACGCCTATGTCCAGCAGTGGACCTTCAAAGGCTGGTGGATGGATTGTTTAGTTACGTGTTGTTTATTGTTGAATTAATTGCTTTGATTTTCCGTCCTTACCATTATAACCTTTTAATCAGTAACTTTTTGATAAATATAATTTTAGTAAAACATTTACCTTCATTTTTAATTTTTTTGTCTCTTAGTGACAAGGGGATGTCATATCCCCAAAACTGTTCACCGCTGCGTTGGAAGACGTGTTCAAGCAGATGGAGTGGAAACGACGGGGCATTAACATCAATGGCGAATACATCACACACCTGCGATATGCCGATGATATAGTCATCCTGGCGGGTTCCTTGGAAGAACTTGATACAATGCTCGGGGACTTGAACAGCGCCTCACAACGGATGAGTCTTAAGATGAACATGGACAAGACGAAAATCATGTCGAATGTCCATGTCACACCCGTACCGGTTGTTGTTGATGGCGCTGCTCTCGAAGTTGTAGACGAATACAATTACCTGTGACAAGTAATTCAGATGGGTAAGTCCAACTTCGAGAAAGAAGTCACTCGTAGAATCCAACTCGGATGAGCTGCGTTCGGGAAACTGCGTCATGTCTTGTCGTCCAAAACACTACCTCAGTACCTGAAGTCGAAGGCGTTCGAGCAGTGTGTGTTGCCAGTGATGACATACGGATCCGAGACGTGGTGCTTTACTGTTGGCCTAATCCACAAGCTCAGAGTAGCGCAGCGGGCTATGGAGAGGGCTATGCTCGGTATTTCACTACGTGATCGCATCAGAAATGAGAAGATCCGTAGACGAACAAGGGTAACCGACATAGCTCAAAGAATTAGCCGGCTGAAGTGGCAATGGGCTGGCCACATAGTGCGAAAGACCGATAAAAGTTGGGGAAGAAAGGTCCTCGAATGGCGCCCACGTCTCGGAAAAAGGAGCATAGGACGATCCCCGACCAGGTGGACTGACGACCTGAAGAAGACAGCTGGCATCTGCTGGATTCAGAAGGCTCAGGACCGGTCAGAGTGGCGCAAGTTAGGGGAGGCCTATGTCCAGCAGTGGACCTTCAAAGGCTGATGGATGGATTGGATGGATGATTTTAATTTTTTTACAATTTTCAGGATTTTATTAAGTTATGGAAAGTTTAGTTTGTGGCCTAAATTATATTTAAGTGTATGGTTAAACCACTTGGCCCTCTTTGTTCGAATACAATGATGTCTGTAGAACTGTTGTACGGGTCAGCTACAAGTTCGGCTGTGTCAATGTCAATGAGATGTCAATGAAAAACGCGTCTGTCCCGGATGATACCTTTAATTGCACTGAACAATGCATTGCAGTAATTGCTGACATACAAAAATGTACGAGTTAGCTCGTACATATTGCCAACCTCAAAAGAAATACATAATGTCAATTAAATGTAAATAAATTGCACCAAAAAAACACTAAATAATAAAATAAATTGCACCAAAAAAACACTAAAATAACTGATTGCACTTGCACACTAAATTATGCACTAAATTATGCTAAAATATTCACACACCAATGCAAAATGTAAAAACTGTCATTAACATAATAATTATATATGTATAAGCAATGAACAATATAAGCAATAAAAATATTTGAAATGTAAAACAACAAATTCAAGAAGCAAAATTCACAAAAATAATAATAAAAAACTTATAAACATTGACACTGCACTTGACACTGATTAAGGTTCAGGTAAGTTTTCAAAACGAATGTTCCTGGCTAACGTCGGGGACGTGGCTCTGTCAACGCTCAGGACTGAGCCTCCACTGGAGAGGGCGTGCATGGGGATGGCGGCGGAGGGCTCCGGCGCGGGCGGCTGCGGCCTCCACACGCCGCACGTCCAGCGACGGCGGCTTTTGAATGCAATGTATCCCACTACACCTACTATCGCTGCAGATAGTATCGAGTAGGATATAATGTAGTGATATTCCACATTTCGCGGCTGTAACTCTTGCCTTTGTAACACATCTATCTGTTCCGATATTTGTTTATATATTTTTTCATGGGTCTCAATTTTATTTAATGCTACTTGCGGTAAGCTCGAGTTAAGAATGTTGTTCAACGGTGACGTTTCATAGGGTACATACGACAATGCAACGTCCGTCATCATAGACATTTTTGTCTTATAGTCGTATTGTGCATGAATGGTAAACTTTTCACCCTTGATCATGCATCCTGTCGGGATATGAAGTATACCGTTTCCCCTTAGTTGTTTGACAACAAAATCAGCTGTGCATAAAACGCGCACCGTGCATTCCCGGCAACACGAGTAGAGCCAACGGCCGCGCTGCTGCAACTTGATCCAGGCGTCGCCGCACTCTCTTATCTCCGGCCGACAATAATGTTCATTGTCAATGCTTACCGTTCTTTTTAATTGTAAATCACATATTGAGTTTTGCATATTTATGTGGTAGATAGGATGATTTTCGTAACAAAACATTGTGTCTGGTTTAAATTTTATGCATGATTGGATGTCCGACATTACTAGAGGCATTAGACTATCCTTTTTAACATTAAAGGCGATGTATTCGGTTGCAGGTATATTGTATATGGATTTGTTTCCGATGAACTGGGGCAATGATACAATTCTGTCCAACTCAAATATGTCTCTGTATAACAATGGTATCTTTATTTCTATGATTAAGTATTTTGCTGTCATTCTTGCCTGTACTGACATTAATTTATAGAGGTCTTTAGCGTCATCTACAGGGATCGTGAGTTCTTCATGCAATTGACTTGATATTATATTTAATTGGTTTTGTAATTGATTTGGAGACAATAGATGTATATTAATTTGTCCATGAAATATGTCAGTTACGGTGTCTATGAGTGTTTCTTGTATTCTTCTCAAATGCGACATTATTATGTTTGCTGACAATGCGGTTGTTAATACGTAATAGGAGTTGAGTACAAAATCGGTTGCATTTTTGATTTGATTAACTTCTTGTGTAACATTGTTTAAGTGTTCAGTAATAAAATTAAATTGTTTAATCATAAGAGCTTCATTTCGTTTTAATATGTTATTTTCGGCTTCTAATATTGATGTTTGATTTTTAAACATTTCTAATAGATGTTTTTCGTTCATTTGTATCATGTCTATGTCACTTTCATACTTTTGTGCAAATCTGTCATCAAGAACACCGAATAATGAGTTTGCAATGTATCCAATTCCGTTAATTAACCCTCTTTTCATTCGTTTGTTCTCTTTATACAACATAATATCATTATAATGCTGAAGTTCGGTTAATTCGTTGTTTAATTGAGATACTATAGGTGAAAACATATGTTGCTTGTCACATACAACTTTTAAATGATTTACATATTGGTCAATGATATTTATATTTTGCCAATAAGTTGTCATATTGTAATATATTATTAATTTCCAGTTGTCTTGCACTATACGAAGATCAGAGAGTTTATCAAAATAAAGAGTATTGTTAGTAGGTAGGGTTGTCACTTCAACAGTTGTATATACGGGAGTTATTATTGAAATTAATAAAAGCAAGAATGTAAACAGAGCATTGGGTCCCTTGCGTCGGGTTCTACGATCGCTTGTTATTTGTTCGGTCTTGGGTTCTTCTAATAAGGGTGTTAATTTAGTAATTGGTCGTTTGAAATATCCATTCGTTGTTTTCACTGTCACCACTCTCACGTGTCCATCTTTTCCAGGATGCAGTTCACTTACTTTTGCAAGCGCCCATTTCGAAGGCGGCATATGCTCTTCATTTAATAAAACGACGTCATTTATTTGTAAGTTTTTAATAGGATAATGCCACTTATATCTGGCCTGGAGATGGTGTAAGTATTCCTTGGACCACTTCGTCCAAAATGCTTTTTGCATTTTCTCAACCAGTTGCCACCGATTTGTCAAGGATGTAGGTTCAATAGTGTCAGATAATGGAGTTGATAGTAACGGTGCACCAATTAAAAAATGTCCCGGTGTAATAAATCCATCTTCAATGTTCTCTGTCAGTCTGTACAGTGGCCTTGAATTTAGGCACGCTTCAATCTGTGTCAACAAGGTATAAAATTCCTCGAATGTCAATTTTTGCTCTCCAATTATGCGTTTCAGATGGTGTTTGACACGTCTCACGCCAGATTCATATAATCCACCAGCGCTGGGCCACAGTGGTGCTTGAAATTTCCACGTGACGCCCATGCTATTAATGTCATCAATAAAGTCCTTGTTAGCTGTCATCAGTCCCATTTGAAAGTCTTTTTTCAGGCATCTGGATGCTCCTACAAAGTTTGTGCCGTTGTCTGAGTAGACATACTTCGGTACTCCTCGTCTAGCACATAGACGTTTAAATGCAGCCAAGAATGAGGGTGTTGAAAGATCAGAGACTAATTCTAAGTGAATAGCCTTGGTGCTGAAGCAAACGAATACGGCAATATAACCTTTTGTCATTTTAATTCCCCTTCCTTTGCTAGCTTTGATGTCAACATATCCAGTGAAGTCCACCCCTGTATGGGTAAAGGGCCTCGAAGGTGTCACTCTAGCTTCTGGAAGATGAGCCATTATCTGGGCGTGTCGCTGAACGCTAAACCTGCGACATGTAGTGCATTCTCGTATACGTTTCTTAACACTCCTCATCCCTCCGACGATCCAATAATTTTCACGTAAATATGTCAATGTCAGTGAGGGGCCACCGTGTAAAGTGGCCTTATGAGCATTATCAATTAAAATATTTGTCAAATGTGAATTATGCGGAATTAATATCGGATGTTTAGAGTTGTATGTCATATTTGAATATTGCAACCTCCCTCCAACTCTAAGGATATTTTCATTGTCAATAAATGGATTTAAGGGTAATATATTACTTTTTGAACTAATTCTGTAATTTAGTTGTAATTTTAAAATTTCGTTAGAAAAGTGTTCATGTTGTACTACTCTAATAAATGAATATCTCGCGGAAATTATTTCATTGTTTGTTAAATAATTGCATTTGAGGGCATTGTCATTATTGCGCGCGTTCGTAATGAAACGTGAAACCCATGCTAGGACTCTTGTTGCACGAGTCCAGCTGCTGTGTTTATTTAATTGTTCGATCAAAAATTCTGACTGTAAATTATTATTTTGCACAATGTTTACTTGTTTACAATTTTTTAATTCCAATGTCGGCATGGTAATATTAGAATTTTCGGGTACATAGCTGTTATCTTTAAGCCACTTGGGGCCTTGCCACCAAATTGTATGATTTTGAAGTTGTTGTATGTTTAACCCTCTCGTTGCGCAATCGGCTGAATTATCTTCCGACCGGGTATAATTCCAACAAGAAGCAGGTATGATTTCTGTCACCGTTCGTACTCTGTTAGCTACGAATGCTTTCCAGCGAGTGCTCTCTCCCTGTAGCCAACCCAATGTTATCATCGAATCCGTCCATCCAAATATTTTAACGTTTTGTTGGGGTAATGTATGTAATACATTCTTCATCAATTTTGATAATAAAACAGTAGCACATAATTCTAATCTTGGCAGGGTGACTTGTTTATTCAAAGGAGCTAGTTTCGTTTTGGCTGCAATCAATGTCACTGTAACGTCCTCATTGTCATTTTGAGTTTTTAAATATATAGCGCATGCGTATACCTTTTCCGAGGCATCGGCAAAGCCATGTAGCTCTATGGGATATTTAGAGCTACCCAACCATCGCGGTATGTCAATTGAGTCGATATGTTTTAACTCTTCTAAAAATTGCATCAGTTCATGGTGCATGTCAGGGGGTATAGTGTCATTCCAGTCAATTCCAGTTGACCAGACACGCTGAAATTGTAATTTCGCTCTGATAGAAATAGGTGAAAGCCATCCAAGGGGGTCATATATTTTTGAAATATGAGATAACATCTCCCTCTTTGTTGTGCATTCCTGTTTACTCTCAATATGTACCTTGCTTTGAAATTTAAATGTATCAGACGCTGCATTCCATCGTAATCCTAAGGTTTTCGTAGAATTGTCATACTTGAAGTCAATGAATGCTGGATCGACTTGTTCTTCACATAACTCATGTAATAGCTCAGGCGCATTGCTACACCATTTACGTAAATTAAATCCAGCGCTCCGTAACATCTCTATCAAGTGCATCTGTATTTGCTTAGCTTCTTCGAGGCTATGGCTGCCTGCTAACAAGTCATCGACATAAAAATTATTTTCTAGCACGTTTGCTGCGACTGGATATTGAGCAGCTTTGTCACGTGCTAACTGCTTCATCGTCCGCATTGCAAGAAACGGCGATGCTTTCATGCCATAGGTGAGTGTACACAGTTGGTATTCTTTAATTATTTCATCAGTACTACTTCTCCATACAACTTTTTGCAATTGTTGATCATTGTCATGTAATAAAATCATACGATACATCTTTTCACAGTCCGCGGAGTAAACATATCTATAAGAACGCCAATGTATTAATAGCTGTTGGATGTCTTGTTGCAACTTAGGTCCAGTTTCCATCAGATCATTTAAGCTGTAGCCGCTTGATGTTTTAGAAGAGGCGTTAAAGACGACGCGTAATTTTGTTGTAGATGAATCGTGTTTGTGAACGTCATGGTGAGGTAAGTAACAGCTGATTGTTTGAGTACTGGTGTCACATTCCTTCATATGCTCTAACTCTTTATATTCCTGCATAAACTTCCGATAATCTTCATGTAATTTAGGGTGTTTAGAAAATTTTTGCTCCAAACTATTAAACTGTGCAATGGCTTTAGTTTTAGATGTTCCTAAATAATTTTCAAAATTAGGTTTCATCGGTAGTCTCACTTCATATTTTCCATCTGGTAGTCGTCGTGTTGTTTTAATGTAATAGTCTTCACAAAATTTTTCACTCTCTGTCATCTCATCATCTTGTTTACTTATGTCTTCCATCTCCCAGAATCTACTTATGTCTTCTTGGTTGTTAATAATAACATGACAGTTAACATTTTTTGTCACATTTCCCGATAGTACCCATCCTAATTTGGTTTGTTGTGCAATAGGCTGTTCTGGTAATCCTCTTAATATTCCATCCATTAAAATTTCTGAATATATTTTTGCATCAAATAAAATGTCAATAGGCATAGAAATATTGTAATATGGATCAGCGAGTTCGATGTTCTGTAAGTGAACATAGTTTTTCTTTGAAAAGGAATGCGTAGGTAGGTTATGTATTAGTTTAGACATAATTAATGCTTCTGTACTAAATGTAAAATTGTCATAAGTCGACTTGCATGTCAATTGAACTTTTCCTCTACTCTTATTGGAAAGGGTGCCTACCCCACATACGTTTGCATTGAACTGTTGACGTTGCAACCCTAATCGTTGTACGGCATTTTCTGTAATCAATGTAGATTGGGAACCTTGGTCTAGTAGACCTCTTAGTGTCATATAGGTACCATCTTTAGCTTGGACTTGCAGCTGTACCGTTGTCAATAATATTTCATCATCGCTTTGCACGTGGCTTACGGTTGTTTGTGCATTTTGCTGTTGCTGGGGGCGATGACTTGCATTGGAAAATAAGTCATGTATCAATGTGTTGTGCGCTTGACAACACTTTTTGCATCGTTTTTGTGAATTACAAACGTTATGCTCATGAATGTAAAGACAGTTATTGCATATCTTATATTTTGATAAAATGCTTCGCTTCTCCCCATTTGTCATATTCTCGAACTTTTTACATTGAAACAATGCATGCGTCGAATTACTGCAGACCGGGCATTTCGCTGTCGCGATGCTTGTATGATATGCCCGATTATAAGACGATTTAGAAAACCGTGTATTTAATGTTTTATTACTATCTTTCTTCACAGGGATTATTGATGTATTTAATGGCTTATAGGGGGTTGTTTCATACTTTTTGCACATAGGCTCAAGGGCTGTAAATTTACTCTCTAAAAATGACATAATTTCGTCGAAAGTTGCCAAGGATTTAGGCGCTTTTCTCGATTCCCGGTAATCTCGTAACGTGTCATTATCTAACTTCTTTGATATAAGATGCACTAATAGAGGACCCCAAGAAGAAGTGTCCACTCCTAGGTTCTGGATCGCGTTAATGCATTCAGTACTCGTATCATGCAATTTTTTCAATTCAAATGATGTCTGTTTTTGAATAGAAGGCTGATTGAGAAATACCTCAATTTGTTTGGTAAATAATGCATTTTCATTATTATAACGTTGATTAATAATTGTCCACGCGGTGTCATAGTTATCAGATGATATATTTAGATGCTGGATAAGTCGCTCTGGCTCTCCACGTAGCTTACTTTTCAGGTGTTGCATCTTTTGAGCCTTGGATAAGGAATTGTTGCTGTGTATAGCCTCCGTAAATAAATCTAGAAATGTTGGCCACTGAATGTAATTTCCTGAGAATATAGGTATATCTATTTGCGGAGTAGAATTTTGAGTGTGTATTACGGATGAAAGTTTTCTATTAAGTGTCTTTTTACAGTTTTCATAAATAGTTTCGTGGCTCGTGTATTCTAGCTCGTATGTCTCATCGGAACCCTCTAAAATATTATCGATTTGCCAGTGTAACGTGTCAATGTTGTTCCAACGGGATTGTATGTTGCGCAACTTATCCTCTATCTCCCACTTGTCAGCACCATCCTCTACCTTGCAGCTCTGTACCGTTCTTTTAAAAGCCCTGAAGTTGGTTCTTTGCATTTGTATTAGTTCCATCACCTTCCCCATAGTCTGAACTTCCTCTGACACTTTTTCAAGTGGTCGTGACTCATGATGGGATGTAGAAGGACCCGGTTCGCTATTGATGGAGTAGTTAGCGATCATGTTCCTAGTACTGTCATAAAAACGCTTCAACTGGCCATACATGTCTTTCAAAAAATATTCATGTGATTTGTCAGGAAATGATTTTAATTGATCATGATTAAATATAAAATCTTGAAAAAGGGTGTCAAGGCAATGCAATTTATTTTTTATATACTCGGGAGTCTTCCTACTTTTAGAATCCTTCTTAAAGTTTATATTTAACTGCTTAACGCTGTCAATGATCTCTTGTTGACGTTGAATAATTGCTTCCATTGCAAAGAGTAATATGAAACGATCTTACTTGGTTTGCAGCTACCACCTTTGGATGATATTGGTTCGTGCTTCACTCCTTTCTATGCTCCCGTAAACTCACAAAATGCAATCATCACAAATGTCACTCAGGTATCACTTTATAAAAATGTCACAAAAGTATTTAATTTGCAAAAATAATGATTAAAACTGTTAAAATGTCAATAATACTGTATAAATGTCACTGCAATTGCTTCCGTAAATTATAAAGATGTAAAAATGTAATGCAAAGTGAATGTCAAATCTCTCACTATACTAATTAAAAATGTCAAAAATATTTTTAAACTGTCACAAAAATGTCACAAAACTGTCACTGCAATCCACGCGAAGGTCGCGAGGTCCAAAAATAACTCGAAGGACCAAAATGTACGGGTCAGCTACAAGTTCGGCTGTGTCAATGTCAATGATATGTCAATAAAAAACGCGACTGTCCCGGATGATACCTTTAATTGCACTGAACAATGCATTGCAGTAATTGCTGACATACAAAAATGTACGAGTTAGCTCGTACAACTGTTTTTCCAGGTTTGCATAGATATGAAGAAGTTACATAAAAGCGTTTACCTCTCTCTGGTTTTTCTCTCTGTATTTTGTATAAACTCCATAAATTAATACAAATATTAGACATACGTTATTTTTTATTACATGTATGCATTTGTAATAAATTTTATTACTATTCACTTAAATTTCATAGAGATATCTTCAATACTTTAAAAGTTATGAATTTTCTAAAACTTTAATCGTCTCTCCTGGTCATTTTACTAAATGGCGAATAATACATTTTGCCTTTCCATCGTCGATATGTGTTAAACTATATTCTGTCAATTCAGTATCCAGCAACGTCTTTTGTCGCAGAAATAAAGCAACTAAAAATCAATAGTATATTCCTCTAATTTATTCTTCATACTCTGGAGATTAAGAATAAGTGGACACTTATGTAATAAAAGAAATCTATTTTTCAGATAAAATGTTTCTGGTACAGTGGTACGTACTCTTGTTTGTGTAATAAATAAATAAAATCTTAAAATTCCAGTAGTTTCAATGCTCGTAAAAACTAACCCCAATGGCGGAATACATATATCAAATCAATCCATTAACATGGTTCACGTCAATATTCATCACTCCTTTGAATAATCGCTTCATTATAGGGAAAAATAACCCTAAACTTATGTAAGCAAATCTGTACTAAACCCATCTATCTACCGGGGTAGTCATAGCCCGATAAGTAGTCAAGAATATTAATTGACCAGGTATTCAAAGTCAAAAGTCAAAATATTTTATTCATATAGGTATCACTGATACACTTATGCACGTCATTTTTTTTTTTGCTTTTCGGAAAAGTGCTTTGTCGTGGAGGAGAAGAAAAGCCTAAAGAAACTCCTCACCTCCTCTTTTATTATCGCATTCCAAGGAAAAGGATATCAATATGACATTATTTCCATAATATGGAGTAAGTACCTAGACATGGATACTCCTATGATGAATTCCCTCTTCGACTGCAAGACACTAAATAATTATCATCATCAAATAAATCTATATAGTTTGTTAATATATCTAATATTAACGGATGTTGCGTATTTCCATTCTATTCACTTTGGCTTTGAATCCTGTTTGATACCTCAAAGTTTCATAGCAGAGACACTTGTCGATCACACATCACACACATAGATGTCCCATTCTTTGCAGTAATAAATATAATAGTTTGGTGTCTTACATCAGACACATCAAACCCCAAATGTTAAGATATAATCCCCGGAGATACCCATCACATTCAACAATTATTGCAATGTCTAAACCTCATTTCTGTGTCTCTAACAGTTTGCCCGACGTCTCAGTGAATCGATCTATGCCATAGCTGTGGTGCTATGAGTATGTAGCATTATCAAACATCACTGATAAAAGTAAAGTAAAGACATTACCTTGTACCTCCTTGGAAGAGCAATGTACGCACATAGGGATGTGATCAGGCTGCGTAATCAAATTCACATGTTAGTACGCGGTATCTCACAAATACATTACATATGTTTATCAATTACCGTAGAATCCCGACCGCAGTCCGGCAATCTCTCAATACATAGTTTAGTTATTGTCAGTCACTGTCACTTTCCAGTTGTTTGAATTCGTCGAGTAGTCTGTTAACTTCAATTATACGAATTGTACTGCTGTAGAGTGGGCGGGATAACAATCACCATAACTAAACGCTATAAGAACAATACTTGTAACATCAAACGGGAATCACCAAAAAATTCCTGAGTAGCCATCTAAGCTCATATTTGGTGTGCAACGTACAGAAGCCATTATGATAACCGAATTTATCGAGTATAGTCATCTAAGTGTGCATTCCTTGCATCTTATTCTGTAATGTACCTACCTTTACGCTAATGTGCCTTTATGAAAACCGACAGTAACAATAGTTACTTAAATCAAACAGATATCACAAGAAATAATCTCTAATAATCCTCTTGACTTGCTGTAATTTGAAGAATAGTACATGATCTAAACGAGTCACCCGCTTGCTAACAAAAATTACCAAAACCAATGTCTTACCATAGAATAGATAATAGTACTACATGTTTTACCTCAACAACCCGTTATTTTTCTTTCATTTCATTTCAAATATCCGGTGTCTAATCAAATCCTGTAAGTTAACTTGACTCACTTCCCAGTGTCCAATTATCTGAAACGCGATTCATCCGGCACTTGTAAGCACTTGGTTATCGTGACTGTATATAACATTCCTAATATAACGTTGTGGAATGGATCCAGATGGTTATGTCAGATGACATAACTTCTATCGGTCATGATATAATATAGCATGAGAATAACAGATCTTTAGTTTTAAAACATTAAATTATGATATCTCGCTTCACACGCATAAAATAATTGCCATTCTCAAACTTGGCTCAACAACATACTCTTTCCGCTTTAGTAGTTCTATTACAATAACGCTATAAAAGTGTATTTCTATTATTGATTTTACCCTTTGCTCCCGTAACCAAATTCACGTGTAAGTATAGAACTCGAATTAAGTTTGAACTCACTAAAATTTCAGTATGAGGGTACACTAATTGTGGTAATATTATACCTCATTTATTATCATAAATGTAGGTATGACATATCTTATTCGTCATAAAAATCGGTCGAACAGTTTCGAAGGAGTGAGAACACGCCACAAACACCGTGACACGAGATTTCTATATTTATTTTTTTGGATATATCTTAAATAAAATAGAGCTTGTCTATTGTACATAAAATCAAAAAGATCCATCACGGAGTAGCATCAACATTCAAAAATTCAATTCAAAATCATTTATTCATGTATATATATATCAGCTTTTATTTTTTATTTATCCATCAGCAATTCGGAAAGGTTATTTGATAACAGCAAAATATTTTTGTGTAATTACCTGTATGTTCATCTTCGGATTTGGTATATTGTGATTTCATATATGACAATTATGAGAAACTAGCGGATACACAGCGTATTCCACTAGGCTAAAATATTGCAATTATGCAAAGTCGAAAATCAAAAATAAGCCTAAAGGATTGTTTTAGTCTTAAACCATCTTCACATTACTGCGTTTCAAATTAAATCAGTTTGGGGCACATCAGATGGGTGGTTTCAAAGTATATAGAAAACATCCGTACAAGCATTTTTTTGTGTTTTATATTATATGGATAAGAGCTCACCAAAATAAAGCAATACGATCTCAAAGTCGAAGAGACTTGCAATAATGGCGGAATAATTCCATTGTCCATCTTGTGATACCATCACGTCCAGAGTATCAACAAGTTGAAACTACCATACGCTTACTCGTACTAGTGTATTCGGTGACCTCTTTAGGTGCATAGTTTTACATATTGGAAAAGTAAATTAATATAGCTACAGGATCAAATTAAATGAAATGGTAAAGTTCGGTTCTGCGTTACCTTCAAATCATCTCAATGCACAACTGGTGGCTAGACCAACGTAATGTTGCGATATTCAAAGCAATCACTGAAACATTTATGTACTTACTCAAGTAATAAAAATCCTGTAAGTAATATCTCCTGGTGCTTTATTTAATCTTTGGCTTCCAATATATTCTTACTTACATTGCATCACAGTATCTACTCAACTATTAAGAAGGTAATTGGTGTTTCCGCGAAACATGGAGGTAACTCAAGTGCATTGCTGGCCATCGAGTGAAGGAGACATAATACTCTATATAGAACGCCACGTCTTATCGGGGCAATATTTCGGATGCAAGTTTCACAGTTCGTTTATTATTCAATTTTGATGCATTGATTCAGTAGCTAATAATAAAAGATAGGCTTTTGTATCATCAGTTCTAGCTAATAATGGTTACTTAATAACCTGGAACTTTTATTACTTTTCTTTCTTTATTAAATGCTCTAGCATCTGTTTAGTACACTTTTCATGATGTTTGTTGTTTTTCTTTTTAAATATAATGCTAGGAAATCACCCTCGCTTCGTTTCGGGAAAAATAGTAAAAAAAACATGGCCTATGTCACCCGGGGATAGTCACAGTTTAGCTTCCCAACAGCGAAAGGATTTTTCAAATCGGTTCGGTAGTTTCGGAGCCTATTCAATGCAAACATAAAATCAAATCTTTTCTCTTTATAGTATTAGTATAGATGATCAGCTGCACACAATAAAATCTTTAGTCTTTCAATTCAATTCCGTTCTCGAACGAAAAGATTGAAGAGCAAGCGCAAATTAGAAAAAAACATTTTAGTTCTTCATTTTTCTAATTCGGCATGTGTGTCATCAGGTAGTAGAGAAAAAAAAATTACTCACGTTTTTACTTTACCTCACCTCTTTGGGGCGTGGCTAGAGGTTTATCCTTCAAAAGATACCTCACTTAGTTCTCCATTTTCCCAAACTCAACACGTGTCATCAGGAAGAAAACAAAATACTCACGTTTTTATCTCTTTGGGGCGTGGCAAGAGATTCTTCTATCTGTTCATCCCGGCTTCTGACTTATAAGGTTCGGCCCAATAAAACGACGATATTCCACAATTATTTTAATTGCACTTCGATTATACTCATCACAAAATAAATTATCACTAAAATCATAGACCTTAAATACGTTTTGCCTCGGGTTTTCATGCGACTGTTCAGTCGACTGTCGAATGGCGAATGTCCCGATTACCGAGTTCTATGCTCTAACGTCGACATCAATGTCGTCAATATGCTCACTAGCGCCACCAAGTGGCGACTGATGATAGTTGTACAGTTTAGTCAATATCATACTTATATTCACAATAGTTCAAAATAATAGTCTCAAGTGGTACCTTACACTGTAATAATAGAGAGCACGCTAACAAATGTAAAAAAAGTTATCTGCAATTTGGCAATTTTCTTTTTATTGCGGTAACTTCATTAAAATTTTATTATATATTTTATAATAAAACGTACTTTTTCAGAGAACAAAATACGACAGACATTTTATTCAGAAAAGAATACAATGACATTAAAAAAACAATTTAGTTTTTCTCGTATGTCCCGAGATGTAAACTGCAAGAAGCGCAAGAAGTATCTATATTTTGATATTTACAACACTCCCACTCAAAATATAGATAGCTTAACTTGAATCCTGTTCACTGCTGTCTACTGGATCTCCCACTGAAGACTGACGTGGTTTGCTCTGTTTTGGTTTTCCTTTGACATACGTTGACTTTTGCGCATTCCCGTCTTTATCAACCACGGAATGTGTAGACTTTACAATCTTCGAACGTTGACTTTGATTAGACAGCCATGATCGAACCAATCCATTCGTCGTTTAAGTCAAATCCAGTCCCTTGCAATTTCTAACCTGCTTCAACAATTTGTGACATACGACGACATCCATGTAAATTTAAATCCAGAGTCATCAAATAACATTTTCAATTTATTTCACAATTCTTTTGAAGTTTTGACGCCTTTTATATGAACTCAATTGTTAAAATCAGCTTCGCTTTTGTTTTCGCATTATCTGCAGCTCCTGGCGTTTGATCAGGCTCGGGCTTTATACACCCAACCATTCCTTCTAATACCAGAAAATTCTCTGCTGCGAAACACCACTCACCATAGTCCTCGCGGCCTTTTAGTTTCGGCACGCTAACTAAATAACTTGAGCTAGCCATGTCACATACGGTCTGTAGTTCCCTTTTTACACAAAAAGTCTGCTAGTAACACACAATCATTTATTGCTCATCACGGAGATAATTCTAACAATAAATAACTAGCTATTTTATATATATAAGGATTTGGGATCTGGGCCCATAACCTATAATAAAACGTACTTTTTCAGAGAACAAAATACGACAGACATTTTATTCAGAAAAGAATACAATGACATTAAAAAAACAATTTAGTTTTTCTCGTATGTCCCGAGATGTAAACTGCAAGAAGCGCAAGAAGTATCTATATTTTGATATTTACAACATATTCCACTATAGTCATAGTCAACAACTACATTTTATATAAATGACTTGTTATTAGTATTTACTGAAACTTTGAACAATTTTCCCCTTAACCTATATTATTAAAGAACAATGCCCAAAAATTATTTTTCATTTTTGTTAGCGTCTTAAAATGTCAGATATACCGAAGCAATTCAATTATTTTTTTACGTATTTTAAAATTAATACCTGTACCCGTATTACCCAGCGTAAAATAATTTTATTAATAAGTGATTTTTAGATTTTTTTTATTTTAAGACGCTAAAGTTGAAAATGAAATAAAACGATGTATGGCAGTTGGGCATTGTTCTTTGTATGTAGAAACGGCTAAGTGGTAGTTAACACAGTTGCCACATTTTAGAGTACAGACAACTGCAATATTGATTAAAATAAACATAATTAGTAAAAATTAAATATAAATATTAATGCCTTATTCAATAATAAAGTGCTGATGAAAATTTCAACGAACTTGGTTTAAAAATAACAAAATCGGAGCAATTTTTTATATTATGTGGTCTCCTGAAAAGTTGCTGTTCTGTATATAACTCTTTTTACTTTACACCCGTCGAAAAGTAGACTTTACTGTTCTGCGCTCAAACAAATTGTGATAATATTGTTAACATAATAATTTACGATGTGTTAACGTAACACCCCTATCTACAAGTGTGTTACTATGGCTATGGTACGGTAATACTTCGATAAGGTCATACATCATTACGCGCTCACGACGGGCGACGGGCGCTGGATTCTGCCTCAAGCCTGTGGTTAAGAAGCTGACTGCAACTCATTAGCAGGTCAGTACAGGGCAGGGTTTCTCTCCTTAGTTGAGAAGGTTTAGGTTACCGAGATATTCCGCTTTAACTAATAAACACTTTAATTTCTAGTTGATGGCAATAGCACCTTGAGTAGATAGCACTCTTGCCACAGAAAGGATTCTTGCCAAGCGACGAAGGAAATAAAATTTAAAACAGCGGTCACCCATCCAACATCCAATGACATCCGCGCCTGTGGTAAGTGCCGTTTATCATTTATACATATGAACCCATACCAAGTAAAGCCAACGAAAAAACATGGTATACTATCAACTCGGAAATTATATTGTCGAGTCCCTGGGCCGAGTAACTATTCTGAATGATAAGGGAAAAGGTCGTAGTCCACGTCACTGCAGTGCAAGTCGTCAGACCTTGAGAAATTTAACGAGTTTCATGGTCAAGTTTTAATTCATTTTGACACATGTTCAGAACATTTTCTGTTTCCTAAGCAAGAGATAGTTAATACATTTCCAGTAAAGACATAACATCAAACGTAAAATAAACACGAAGTATATGAAAACAGATCCACCAAACTAACGCCATTGCCCAAGCATGTGAGGCCGGTGCTGACGCTCCAGCTAAACATTAGTAATGACCGGCGACTCATTAACAGTTCCAGAGTACGTATCAGTGACATAACTTAATGTAAGTACCTGCAGTCCCGTTACCAGCCTCCCGAGCCCCGACCGATCGGCCGATAGCGCCGGCCGCCGCACCGCACCGCACCGCACCGCACCGCACCGCACCGCACCGCACCGCACCGCACCGCACCGCACCGCACCGCACCGCACCGCATGACGGTGTACGGTGGTTCAACATGCCAGGGATTTAAAATAATGCAGTGCGTTGCATTATCGACATTGGAAAAACTCTTATTTCAATCTACCTTCATCCTTTCTTCTTATTGAAAATACGTTATAATAATCATAACCATAAAGGTTCTCTTTCGAAAGTTTAACTACGCCGTCGCTACATGTTGCTTCTCTCAGTAGATCTGGGGGAAGAAACGGCAAGAAAGTAGAAGAATGAAATTGCAGGCTATTGCAAATTGCACTATGCGGTTTAGACGGTGAGGTGACGCGTGCTGGAAGTTACTCCTCACATAAAGAACTAATAGGAGAGTGGGGTGACCACTCAACGTGACTTTTGAAGCACTATCAAAAGTTTTCTTCAAACTTCAAACAAATCGATTCTTAACTTTTTGGTTGTATATTCAACTTACTCCGCAGGTTTCTAAACATTAACCCTATTTTAAAACATTTAATTGAGCAGTCCCCAACACGGGGCGCTGTCGTACCAACCACATTTTGGTGGACATGAGATCTAACTAAACAATGTGAGTGTCGCAACAACTCCAGTCAGATTGTGGTGCGAGCGCATTCCGCCGCCAGATATGATATAGCCATTGTAGCTGGTCAACGGTTCCCAGCGCCTATATGGCATGTGGCACAATGAGACACCCGTCCTTCGGCCAAGTATTTATTGGTGTCGCGTGCACTCCGCGCCGCCGCTTATGGACACGGAGTTGTCAACCAGCTCGCTGCTGCGGGACTCTCATTGAAAATAATTGCTTTAAATACTACCGCCACACTTGACAATAGGACTGCTGCGTTTGGCTCATTATTAGTAGGTCCCAATAGCATTTAATTTAAGTTTATCAGTGGGCCCTAATTCATCGGCAACTGATCACGACAGTGATTACAAAGTGACTTACAAGTGCTATCTCTGAATCGTCCCCGCGTTGCGGAAGCGGCGAAAGAGGCTAGATCTTATATGAATATGGAAGCCCTAGGCGGCCCCTATCTGACGATCACCGGCCCATTAGCAGCCGCAGTGACGTCGGAAGTAGATAGCATCTTATCTTGTCCCACCATATTAAAATGTAAATGAAACTGCTACCGATACATCGATACATGCTAATTTAATTAGTGGCGCCACCTGCGCGCTGCGGTGCGGCACGTGACGCGTCATAAGTATATTAGTTCATTGACGTAAATAAATAGTATTGCAAGAGAGTCAATCGGCCGGATAATCGCGGGATGCGTTAATTAGTCACAGAAAAAACGCGCCGCCCGCACCCGCGCCGCCCGCGCTGCCCGCGCCGCGTACTGGTGCGGGGAAAGCTTCACGCATCAACGATTGACTTTTAAATACACGATATCTATAATTAATCATTTTATTTATCCTATAGTTACGAGTTACGAGTCTAAGATAAAATTATTTTTTGTTGATAAATAATTACATGAAAAATTCAATAGATTCATACTCGTGCCTATAAAAACCGATAATGTAAAGAATTTTATGAATAAGAATTAAATATTGAATTGAATAAGAATTAAATGGTTTTAAACATCAAAACATTACCATAAGAATGTCATGATTTTATATAGTCGTATAATTTTTATCTCGTGGTATCATGTAACTGCATATATGTAGTTTTACAAGATATTTATCGGCAATCTTCGTTATTCGTCATATCCGTCGTGTTGGCCACCAAACCGATGTGTAGCCTATAAAGGACGCTCAACAACTGCTGCGTACACAGGTTGTGGCAGGAAGGAACAACCGCAAAGAAAGAGATATTAAGAGAACTAAAGAGCGCGACCAGTGCCACTCCTTGGCGTCATTCAATAGTAGCAAGTAGCGACTTGCAGCCGGAGCCCAGCTCTGCTCATAATTACTGTCGTTGTAACATGACACCATTCATTTCAGACGGCATTATGTCACAAGTAAGCAATCTAAAGAACTGTCAATCGACTGTCGAGTGTCGCCTTTATTTGGCGTTTCAAAAATGCATAATTAAACTTAATCAAGTTGTCGCGAGCGTGGTTCTGTGCAAATGCAAATCAATTATTCGCGTAATTACCTCCGCCTCGGATTTGTCAATCGAGCTCGACAGGTCGCTGGAGAAATCAAATCAGCAGCTAGATGTTAATCTAGGTGGTCTGAAATAAAACTAGGAGTACGCCGCGCCTGGGAACCAGCCGCTATTCGACACGGCCGGGGCCGGGCGTGCGGGCGGCCCGACGCGACGTGTTCACAAATTGTCGCAGTTTTTATGATGCCAACAATAATGTTATTATGTGCCGACAAAAACATGCAAAAAGTGTAAAAGGTTGGACATTTAAGTTCGTATAGAACCATAGTATAGAACATTGGAGATTGATGTGTTGACATGATGTTGTCCAAAATAGGTGCAATTAAAAATGGTACAAAATTATTATAATAATACACATATTCTCAAAATTAGTCTGAAATTATAAAAGCCATAATACTGGTAATTTAAAGAACATCTTTAATCCGAGGTGTTTATTTAATGCCATTAAGTCTGTTACAAACTTACTTTGTCTACTTCTAGCGAGTTACTAGCCATCGTAAAATATAGTATTCACGGTGCGAAGTTGCCATGCATAGTGCAAACCCTCAAACACTTACTGTCTTGCAGTGGATTATGTCTCGTAGGCAGCCAGCGGTTCTCACAACAATACCTCCACTGTAATAATAACATGCAACGTGGCTAACAAGGATCACATTAAGAATAGATTGTTAAATTGAAACCGATTGGGCACGCTGGGCGGCGCGGCGGCGGTGTTCACACGCCGGGTTTTTGCTCGTAAACCGATGTCGCTCGCCACTGACTTGCCACTTCTGAGTAGTGGGCTAAGAATATATGGAAATATGCAGAATAACTAAAGTATGTACCTATACTTGGTTTAGACAGCAGTGTTAAATTGATGAATGGAATGGGGCAATATTACTAATCTCTTCTCCAATCCATATTTGTTCATGGGGCTTAGTTACAGATCTTTTCAACCATCAGGCAGATGTGCGAACTTTAAGCTAAAAGATGTTGCGATATATCAAGGAACGTCTGTACAAGAAGCTGCCAAGAGCTCCCCACGGTCCCCACTGCATCAAAGTCCTCGATTGTGGTGGTCTCGACGACATCGCTTTTCTCACAATCTCGTCTGATAGCCCTATTTATCTGCAGTCTGGCAGAATCGCAAATACCGCCAATGATAATATTATGATATCTTCAATAATAACTGATGAGCCATCGAATGGTAAGCACCTAGTCATCGTTACGTTGTAAGAAAGAAAGTACTTACCTACTCGCTCTGCAGCCCCCAGCCAGAACACGAAGAGTCGTTTGGCGGCTCACTCAAGCGATCGGGATTCGTACCACCAGGATCCCCTGGCATTTGAGTGTTGTTCACACATTGCCTCTGTAACAACTCAAAACCCCAAAGCATATCACTGGACCGCTCATAATTAAATACTCACTAGCAAACGGTGCTCCTATTACGAGTATTGCGACACGTCCCAATCAGACCGGCGAACATTCAGAGTCGCAAGTAATTCAAATCGGCAGTCAGACGTAAATTGTTTTGTAATGAGATCGTTATCGATACCAGATTACTATAAACACGCGATTCCAATCGCGTTCTGCGTTCTTCTTGTTCTCATTTACCGGATTTAGCAACTCCTCAGGTGTAGTGTACACGTTCGTTCGTATAATATTAACACGAGGCAAAGTGTAGACTAAAAACTTCAGTATAAAGCAAGCTGGTTATTTAATTAAATGTATGATGTATCTACATCACGTTGTGTGCATGAATTCTGTTATTTGTATAGAGCAATCTAGTGAGCAGAATAACTTAAGTCGAAAACTGATCGTAATATCTTTAACAGGTTTTATTCTTGCATTCACGAATGCAAATTATAATTAAAACAAACAAAAAGTCAGTCACTAAGTGTCACTCTGCTGAGAATTAATGTTGGTCTCATGCAAATAATTAATTTTAAGCAACGAATTTAAAGTATCGTATTACCGATTAAAATCATACTACACACAAACAATTTTTTCGCTTATTAATTGACTTATTATATGACTGGCGGAAAATTTCAGTAGTTGTTATAATTATTTGAGTTATCTGATAAATAGAAAAATCTAAATAGAGAGTTAATTAATCTAAGGAACGTCTGAGCCAACATAATTCATATGAAACTGGTTCTAACTAAAAATGAAAAAGATTTTCAGCCTGCTTAGAAGCGAGAGCTTTGATTAAATCATTTATTAATGAAAAACTAAGTGAATCGGGTTGCGCGCGTGTGTGTGTGTGTGTGTGTGTGTGCGGGCGCGCAGCCGTTGGCGCCTTTTTGCCGAATCAGCGCACAAAATGAGGCGAGGTGTTTCCGAGGAACCGCGCGCTCATTAAAATACCTAAACCGCGACCCGCGCCTGGGCCGCGCCGGGACAGTCGGCAGCCGCAGCGTGAGAATCGCACACTAATTAAGCGAAAAATAACCTCGACCAGTTGATAACCGCCGCAGAGCGCGCCACCTCGCAGAGGTGCATTTCTTACTGCAACGATTTATGGCAAAATCCGAATGTTAATTGATGAAATTCAAAAATGAATGATACTAAACTAACGAGAGTTACCTCTTCATTTTATGACGCTGCTCACTCACAGCCTCATATTAGAATATTCTGTGACGTTGGTGTCGGACGACACACCAACATAACAACAACCACATTCAACAATTTTAATTAAATTGTCAATAAAATTTCTGCCTCACTGAGAAAATGGTAAACACAGGTCGTCAAAAATATAACCAAAACTGTGGGATCCAACAAAGAAGTAACCTCTATAACCTTCACCTACATCGCCAAACCAGTTAAGATATTTCAGCTTTAAATATGTAATTGATGTTCTGTTTTGAACATCCCAGTGATCGGCTGCAGTCACTGCAGTAGTGGTGGAACTAGCAACGCGTAACTGCGATGAGTCACGGCGGGCGGGACGTGACACGGCGACACGTCAGCGGCGTCACGACACAACACGTCACGGCGGACAGCGGTCAAATTGGACAAATCTCATGACACGGTAAATTACTCGACGATTGGTTCACATAATTCGTTTTGTGTTGTGCGCATTGTACCCAATATCCAAGATTAATTGTAAATGCGATGTTCCACTTTGCATCATCTTCTGAGAAGTAGCAAGATCTAAAATGAGATGATAACATACGGAGCACTGACCACCATGCACCGGTTCCTGAAGAAAGTTATCTAGTACAATATAATCTCTGTCAAATATAATCGAGTTTCTGATCATTGATTAAAGTAAAATTTAGTTAATTTTAGTACTTATTGAATTTGTATACTTCATTTGTAAAAATACATGACATGTGTATTGATGTCATTGATTATTTTATTATTGCACTTTAACGCGACGTGAGTCCGTCTAATATGTTTTTTATTTATTGTCACATGTTTTTAATATTTTTACGTTTAAAACTCAGCATCAAAATCAGGTGTAACTTTACAAATAACAAGTAAATAAAATGCTTATTCTGAGAAGGATATTTAAATACCAATCACATTTTGAATATTGATATTGGCAAACGAGATATTCCGTTTAAATTTAAAAAGGATCAGCGCTCGCAGCGCGGGTCAGCGGCAACGCACCCACGGATACAGCATGCTCTCTTTACGCGAATATTTTTAAAGATGCCTAAATAGCTTTATATTTGCACTAAAATACATAATAATATCATGTGTTGTTAACTAAATTATGGAAAAGGTATTTAAGTATTTAAATTACATTGCTTTTTTGAAGTGTTATACAGTGTTTCTATAATAATAATAAAACATTTTATTATTTAGTGTTTCTTATGTTCGTGGTTCTCTTTGAGTTACATTAAAAATTGCTAAGCTGTATTTATAGATGGCGCGAGGAACAAGAAAGAAGATTCGTTTTATTGCTAGATAGATGGCGCTAGCTGCTCATTTTACTCTTCATATTATGTTAAGAGATGGCGTTAGTTACCACTGTTTTCTATTTATAAAAAAACCTTCAAATATGCTGAAAATAAATGCAGAATATTGTCGCGATTATCGAAAAAAAATTTTTTTGAAGGTTTCACTTCTACCACGGGTCGATTGCACAGCAAAAGCAAAAGTAACAGCGGGCGCGGTCGGTAGTTGGATGGCTGACCGCCAGTGACACAAAATTCTTGAGCGTTTCCGTGCTTTGAAGGGCACGTAAAGCCGTCGGTCCCGGTTGTTATCATATGAAAACAGTCGTTAAGCCATGTCGGAGGCCCTCGGGCGGTTTGAAATCTTCCAAAACTCGGGTTGGCCACTAACCCCTCCACCAATCCGCACTGGAGCAGCGTGGTGGAGTATGCTCTAGGCCTCTTAAAGAGGAGAGACCAGTGCCCAGTAGTGGGCCATTAATGGGTTGAAGCCACCTTTAAAAAAACCATGTCCTCTAATTTACGGGTTAAATAAAAATTTGCAACGTTTTCTGTTGGTAACGATAGGTACTGATACCTAGTGATTTATGTTAAGGAATATTGTATTTCCAGGAGAAAATATTTTTTTTATCAAATATTACAATAATTTTATTGCATTACATAATAAATCAAAATAAATACACACACACACACACACACACACATGAACTCCTGCATCAGAAATCCATCAGTACCAGCTAGCATGTACAGATGACATAGTTAGCAAAATATGTGTATGGCTTGATACGTTCCGTGGCATTTACCAAAACAAGTTTCAGTACACCCTGTATGAAGTTGCATATCGGCCGGTCAACATCCACTCTCCGATACCCGCACCATCTGAAATGCTAAAAAGTTCTGTTCTCACGCTGACTCACGCCACCACCGCGACCGGCACGTCGGGCAGAGCAGGGCATAACGCGTTGCGATCCCAATGTGTCCTCAGAGTTTTCCCTTTGTTTCTCCTCTATAAGAGGTGACATTGTAAATAAATAAATGTGCGAGATCACATCACTGCACATCATTTGAACATCATTGACATTACTGTTCGATTCAGATATGTATCGATTTAAAACATTACTACTGTACTCTTCTCATGGCCGGGAGCTCCGCAGCCACTCCAGCTGGGAGGACAGGACCTTACCATAAGCTCACAAGTGTACTGTGTATCCAAGACAAACCTCATACAGGTTTTATGAGTACTCACTGAAAAAAACGTATTTATTTTTGGTATAAATAAATAAGTAAATAATTGAATAAAAAATAAGTATTGACTGACGGACACGGATGGATGGATGAATTATTTTGAAATGTGGAAAAGAAATTAAACTACTTCTTTATTTCTTTTCCACATTTCAAAATTAAAAAATTAAGAAACTACTTCTTAATTTCTTAATTTATTGTGGTATACTTCTTATTCTTCTTTTCCACATTTCAAAAATATTATTGATTTTGCCTTGTACTAAAACAGTTTTACAAGTATTATTATTGTAATCCTAACTCTTAGAACCTTATTATTGTTTTACTTAAACACATCATTTCCATAGATTACTTTGAGATTTTAATAACTGAAGGTTCTGGATTGCTCTTGTACTTATAATATAGTCAATACTTCATCCATCCATCCGTGTCCATCAGTCAATACTATTTTTTTATTTATGCCAAAAATAAATACTTTTTTGCAGTGAGTACCCATAAAACCTGTACGAGGTTTGTCTTCCAGCTTAGCATTGATGATGTAGGAAGTAAGTTCATAATTTATTACAAATAAATGTTACTTTGTCACATCACTGGCTCCTTGACGTCTCACTCGTCACGGCACGTCACGCGGCTGACAGCGGTGACATGTCACTGTCTATAATGACATATCAGTGTCAACTGTCAGGGCGACAGCTGTCACAGCACGCCGCGCGCCGGGCGGTCGCGGCCGGGAATGGTAACGCAATTTGACTGTTCGTTCGTATTAAATGATGCGTGTCAGCGGAACCTGTCCGAATGGTAGGTAAAGAACTTTATCGAGATCCTTGTGTAATTTATACAGGGTAATACTTTATGTCAATTTTAAGACATATCGTAACATATTAATCAACAAACAAGGGAAAGGAATACTAACTTGACTGGGTTCACGGACTCCACGGTCCAAATTGTCTTGTGGTATCCTCAGATCAGAGTTTCCTTCATCAATGTGACCACTCACTCCACAGCATCCCTCGAGGTTCAGCCCATTAACAGACTACTACTGAGCATGGGAGATTGGTATACTTAGTGCGTCTAATAATTTAAATATACTTTGTTTAATTTTGTAACATTTTAAAGCGTTCTTAATTCTGTCGTACAAAAGACTTCAACGAGTGTACACATTAGAAACGAATGTGGTATTCCAGTTATTTTAGATTATTTATTTTGAGTAGCATAATAATGAATGTTTATTTTGATTACGCTCCAGTCTCCCGCAGTATTGCCACTGTCGTGAGATGTTTACCATCATAAACTATCAATATAAATAGTATTTTTGATTACATTTTCAACGTTCAAAAGTAAACTATCATATCAGGGTCTATAACTAAGTACCACTTAGTTTTACGGGTCATCAATAATTATGAACGAATAAAAATCTTAATTTGGAACCAAACGACCAAAGAAACCGACTATGTAAATTCATCGAGTGTAATAATCGTAAAAAACTAGTGTTGTGCTGGCTGTCCCGCGGAACACAACAAGAGCGGGATTCCTCAACTTATTAGGTTTTTAATTAGCTCCCAACAATAGCATGTCGCATAAAAACCGGCGATGGTATCGGCCACACAATGATCCCTCCGAGTGCCGAGCGCCCGCGCCCTATCTAACGATCATCGCATCTGTATCGTATAGGTCAGTCGTTTCGATATGTTGGACGTTCAAGTTATTTGGGACACTATAATTAATAATGTATAATGGTCGCGGGCGGAGGACCAAACGAATGAATAACTTCACTCAAACATAAAGTTAAATTCTATGCATAATTTGTTAGTCGTTAACTTCGGGTTTTGTTTTGACTTGTGTCACTTTAAGCCTGAGTAGACATCATTCATGTGAGCAAATCACCTTGAGAGAAAACATCGTCTACTTATTGTTACAGACACAATCTGCAAATCGATACTCATAAAATCTTTTAATGATAAACATGAACACTTATGACTTGCCCAATATTGAATGTGGTGTTGTTATATTGATAACATCAGCCCGTCAGAGCGTCCTACGCCGTTCATTCACGATCCACCGTCCTCTCCGTCGATATCGAATCGCTCATCCGATCTTGCATAACGCATTCGGCTACGTAATTGTTTAATGCCACATTTGCATACATTACCGGTGTGTGATTATTGTGGTATAGCTTTCAAATTGAAACATGTGTCGTTGTGGCAGCGAGCGCCGCGCGCCCACGCGTGGGCGAGCCCCGCGGTCCCACCTGACTCACGCGAGGATTTCTCCTATTTGATATTACAACATTTTAACTACATGTAATTTACCTGCCTTGTTTGTCATTACACATTTTAATAATATTAATAAATTACAAGGCAATAAAGGAAAGAAATTATTTACAGTTATATTTAATAGGATCGTGCGTCCTCGTAAATTGAAATGCATGCGGTGAACGTCTTTGGATAGTCGTAGGTGATCAAAAATATAAAATGGAACCGCTATTTACAGGTTTGCTAAGACATAATTATTCAGTATGTTACAGTTATAGATGCCTGAATGCACGTTTCCCGTAGTCCTAACTCCTAATATATCATTAATAAAATATGCATATGTTATATTACAAACTCGGTGTCATTTTACTATAAAACATAATCTTCGTCACAATATTAATGTAAAAATATTAATAATACACAAGTAGCTGTGAAAAGCATATGATATTTACATAATTTTATCATCGATGTAAAATATGTTTATGTTAAATAATTATGTAATCCGCTTTATCGTGGTCACACTAAAATATTTTTGAGAACATTTTAGTTGGATCAAAATTCAACACTCGTGATTCCGGCATACTGGAATCTGAAACTCAATAAAATATCTTATTCTAACTCAACCTCCTACTTTTTTAAGTGCGTAGAACTGAGACTTAAATATCGAGTTAGGATGCTCGTAACTCCTAATTCTCAAAGTAGCCTAGCTAGGCTAGCTTTGCAAACATTGTCTTCTCGACTGAACCTCTTCCAGCTCGCCCCCTGTCCGCGTGATTGTAAAGGCTGATATAGCCAACAGCAACCGTCCTTTAGAAAAAGCCAACAGGCTCCACATAATTATTATTCCTATACTTAAACCCAAACCCTCCAACACTTCAAACCACGATAACGATTATAAAGTCAAACTTACTACCGTGGAACATACACCGTCTACCTGCCGCGGCCGCCAGGAGCGCGGACCCTGCGCGCTGCGACCTGTCTGGATGCAATGTGAATGTTGGAGCCGCGAGAAGTCGATCAGTGTCGGATTACCGAACCAGATAAAAACATGATCGGTCGCGACCGGCCTCACTTCTAGCAAAATATTGAGACCTTTTCTTATCGACGTTACAAAATAACATACATTATTTTGATTATATAGCACTGGTTGGATTTTATTAGTAACCTGTTGGATGTAGGATTAAATGTTGGTCGGTTTTTATTAGGTACTTCAAATATTATTTTGTGTCTCTAATTTTTGACGGAACAATCAGAAATGAGGTTTATTTTCTATTCTTATGATTTCTGAAGGTTTACTAATAAATAAAACGCTTCCACATTCCTGCAGAAGAGTTCCTCGGGTCGCGGGGGACACATTGTATACACTGATACAACATAACAAACATTTATCAAACCTGTAGGTCCTAGGTTTGATAAATGTTTGTTGCACTTGCTACTGCCTCACTACGTCATCTAGATTGTATGTAAAGAAAAACTAAATGAAGAGAAGTTTTCTTTCTAAATTATTAAATAACAGGTATTAATTTTTTTACTCGAAACAATTTGTTAATTATTATAATACATTAACAAATTATCTACCTCATATGATGATTATTTGAGGTAGATTTTTGTTTTGATCTTTATTAAATGAAATTTTATTGAATGAAAAATTAAATAGGAAAAATAAAAATGTTGATTGATGCGTGTTGTTAATTTCCGAGAACACGTTAATTCTTTTCATGAGTCTAGGAAGTGCAGCTGTTAATGTCGGGTCTTTTGATGTTACAAGTTAACGTCAGTATGTTATTGCTTAGTGCACACCGGCGGGCGCGGCGCCATATACGGGGCGCTTCTCTCCGCCAATCATCACAATTACCGCAATGACCCCGTATTAGTTTTTTAAAGAAACCTCGTTCATTAAAATGTCTAGAATTAAATGAATGATAAGCGATATTAATGAACACACACCCTCGATAGCCCACTCTGTTGTATAACGCTTGTCTCATGATTGTTACACACTGTTTATTTGTATTATAAACTGGTTTAGACTGGGCCCCCCACTTGTAGAGGGTAGACTTCAGACGACTAAATAGTCTGACAAAGGAATAGCTGACTAATTTGTTCTGGAAGAGCGTGCTGTATTTCTTGAACCCTCGATTAATCTGTAGGAGAGTAATATTTAATAGAGGAGTATCAATGGGACCTCCTCAATGATGATGCGAGAACCATCCCTCACCCCCCTCGCGAATTAGTCAGTTCATTCGGTCTGACCGGATAGATGACCAACGTGCGTGCAGCGCCACTCGCGTTAGAAACGTTTGTTACAATGAGCGCAATATAACATCAATAAATAAATAATTAATGAGCAACAAAACGAGCGAGTGATCTGATAAAAATAATTGAATATGATGAAAAATGCGATGCATTGTGCGCGCGCGTCGCTCTTTGTTTGTCTGATTGCTTGAGTGATTGCTCGTCTGACTGGCGCACGGCGAGTGGCGAGTGTGTGTGTGTGTGTGAGTGTGTGTAGCGGTGTTGATTTATGGCGTGGCGGGAGAGTGAGGGGGAGGGGGAGGGGGCTGAGGGGTGCAGCGAGGTCGTGGCGTGATAAAACACGCTCCGATTGTATTAATAATTTGATTCCTGCACTATTGCTTGAAATTGATTAACGCTTGCAAGTAGTGCAGGTTTATTACTATTAATGTTAAAATGGTAAATACCCACCGATACTAGCAAAAAATGTTTGATATTTGTATAATACGGATACACCTAGGTGCATCAAGCTATCCGGTGAGTGGAGAGTGTGCCCGGTGTCTGTGTCCGTGTGTACAGTATAGTATAATAGGTCAACCGACATGATGACAGTTTGTTAGTTCTCAACACTACTCTGTACAATAGGAATTATTAATTTGATTTGTTACAAACAGTAATTTCATGGCACATTACACTAGCCGCAGTCACTGATCGCGGCCGTGTTGTACCAGACGAGGCCTTTGTACGCGCTCGAACTTAATAGGCAGTCATTTTGTAAAAGTAATCCTGCATTCGAACGCCTGGTAGAAGAATGCTAAGTGAGAGATCTGATCGACTACCTGCCGCGCGCTTCACGCCATTCCCGCCTCTATTGCTGGGGGGTACCGACTACAGTGGCCTGGCGCCGCGCGCCGGCCGGGTCACTGCTTCTACCGAGTTTACGTTCCCTTGCACTCCAAGCTATTTCAGTTCTCACGACAGTAGATTTAAGGCCCAATATCGCGTGACAGGTGAAAAGGAGGATTGTACGCAGTGTATAATCTCAGAAGCACGATTTGATCATGAAGACGAAATGCGAGCGCGTCATTTTCTCAATAGCATAATATGTCTAATTGATTTATATCGAATGTAACAAACGAAGGAGGTAGAGTTAGAAAGCAGCTCGTGTCGGTCGCCGCGGGAACACAGACATGTAGAGTGATGTAGAGCTGCCGGTCGGTACAGATTATTGATAGCGTGATTTTAGAACATAATTGATTTAACACTAACCAGCCTCTCTACTGACATATATCATACATGTTAATTGAAATTGAGTTTTGCGCATTAAATTAAACCTGTACTTGGAATACGGTCTGTTGCAACTTGGGTAGCTACTAGCTACTTGTCTGTTGCAATGGATAAACATATTCATGGCTATCAGATCACTCGTCCATTCGTTTATCACGTAGTTGCGTAAAATATATCTAGGTATAGGACGAGGTATAGGTCGAGCGGTCGGATGAACACGTTCTCAATTAATGTTTGCGGGATAACTTTTATAATGAATGCGATCACATTTTTTGAATAAGGGATGCAGATCCGAAAACCTCTGTGAGTGAAGCGGTTGAAATTTCGCGGTATGCTAGCAGGTTTTACCTGATTTGATACAATGCTAGAGGACACATACACGTGGTTCCTACCGATGTCACATCCGTGAGACTGAGGGCAATATAACTAATGGCACTATAACAAAATAACAAGGCATACCTTGCAAGTTGGTAAACATAACAAGTATGTTGCTTCAGGGCCGGTAACGTCTCCGTGACTTCCGTGGTGACCGTACACCAGGGTGCACGGGTGGCAGAGACCACCACAATGTTTAGCTTATCAATAGTCAATTTTTTTAAAGAAATAGCCGGCAAATTTATTTATTTATGAATCAATTAACGAAAATATACAACTCTACTCAATAAATATTAAATACACAATTATTTTCCTGATAAATAATACAATGACTAATAGTACTAATTTGGTACCCGTTTAATTATGTTAATGTATTCAATAACACGGAGCCCCATATCAATAAGCATGTAGACATGTTGGGACATGTTCAGTTTAAGAGCATTAGTCATTATCATTATCATTATGTAAAATAAATGTAAATAAAAACGAAAAGTAATCTAGAGTTAAATCGGTAACCTAAAATTCTCGCGTGTACAGTGACCGCGACGGTCGAAGGGAGGTTCATTTATCACAGATTACCGGCGAGCTGCGCCGTCGCGGTGTCGCGGTGTCGGCCGAAATAAATAGTGATCACAACTTACAATTTATCAAGTGGGAACACACGTGCGAAAACATGTAGACCGGCGCGACCTCTGACCGCCGCGCGCCCGGCCATCGCTCCGCCCGACATTCCGCTGGTAACACTGTTTGTGGCGATCATTTCAACAGAGGCCATTGGATTGGAAGTCACTGAGATATGATGTGGTTCGTGGTGCAAGAGAACCAGAGAGTAATTTTGTGTTATGAGTGAAGGTCTCATTACAATACTGTTTTAAACGTGGTCGAAGTGCGCGGCAATTAAACATCTCCGTGCAATAAAAAAATTGTCCATTGTGTACTTTCTGAAGAATATGCTAGACTGGAATCTTATATCCAAACTAAATTATTCCTCATTAATTCATTGAGACACTTTAAAATTTAATTCAAAAATACCAACAGACTAGTTTATTTGATGTTACAATTAATTAACGATAAGAAACTATTACAATATAAAATCCTTCCTTGTGAAAATATTTGAATGTTAATCTTTCCATCGCACACAGATTTTATCCCGGTTGTATGTTCATCTGGGATTATTTAAGATTTTAAGCGCTTACGCTTTATATATGCGACGAGAGAAGACGTGAGCGAAAACTAGTAATAAGTATATAATCAAGCCCGTGTAGTGTGCAGATACATAATATACCATCATACTTTGTGTTCATGGGTAAAGTAAAACTAAATATCCGAAAAAGCTACAATTCGATTATTCAGTTCGGGGTTCAGTGTTTATTATAATTGTGTTACGCGTTGATTACCACCAACATCGGTGACCAATCCCTGCATTTAAGACCTGGGACTGCGTTTTTCATCCTTTATATAAATAAAACTACAAGGAACACGAAAGAGGTCCGCAATCTGACTGAGTTACGACGTGCTTTAACAGAAGCAAAAAACTCTCGGCAAATATTCGGCTGCGACATTCCCACGATCGTACGTCGGAGGATATTAATCCTAATTAATAGAACCGCCGGTGACACACACACACACACACACACACACACACACACACACACACACAGCGTTGTTTTAATGTAGTAAACGAGTCTTGTAGCGACCGGAGCGACCGCGGCATAAACAGATCCTTGTGCATGTTACGATCTAACAGCTAGAATTTCTACATGTTACCATTCCGTATGCCGGTTTAAATCGAGGATTTGTGACTGAATCATAACAAGTACGAACATTTTCCACTAGATGCTACGCGATGATGTAATTTTATAGTTCAGTGCATTATTACAAAATCATAATTGTGTCTTCATCGTCTTCAGGAATTACTAAACATTGATCACATTGATTGTATCACTAATCTACTCTCTTGGTGAAATACAACCATGTGTCTATTTAAATAAACGGCAAAAAGCACGCAATAAACTGCTACTCAAATTAAATACATTAACTATATTATACTATAAAGTTTTTGTAGCTCGTTCTGATACGCGCAATGGATAGTCTGATGGCATCGTGTAGTCGAGCTCGAGATACATTAGTCAAAATATTAGTAAGCTCGTTGCTCCTACACGGAGATATCTTGATTAGTATCACATTTATAAATAGCATCATTGAAAGGTATTTATAAAAGTATTTTATTTAAGCTTAAAGATTTCATTTGGTGCGGTTTTTTGATCCGTTTCTTTTGCCCAAAGATAATGCTACCTGCACGTCACGTTTATATTTATTCAAAGTTCCTTTCTTGATTTAAGTACATATTTGTCATATTTGTCCCCGCTTATATTACAATCTAGCCTACAAGACTAATAAGTAATTTTCATTTAACTTAAACTAATAAACTACATTTATATAAAAATATGTCCAGTAACACTTTTCTTATTGTCTCTATTTAAGGGGAAGTCACTTTATTCATGTGTCTTTACCGATAGCACTAACACTACATTACACTGTCTAGTTCACTATAACACTTACACTACACTAACTCAAATGGTTTTGTTCTTTTAAGTCTTCTCACTAGATCGGTGTGGTCGAGAAGCTGGATAGCCTCAACATTCACATGATGATGAAGTCTATGATGATGAGCTTCTGCATATTTTTTAATAACGTTAACAACGCACTCCATGTTAAGGTCCCGATGGAGGTCATCATTCCTTATGTACCAGGGAGCATTTACTGCTTCCCTTAACACTTTGTTTTGGAATCTTTGGATTATCTGTAAATTGCTTTTTTTAGTGCAGCCCCACAGCTGTGCACCATAGGTCCATATTGGCATTAGGACCTGTTTATACAAAATAAGCTTATTACGTATTGATAGCTTTGAGTGTTTTCCAAGCAGCCAATACATATTCCTATATCTTATTTCTAATTCTTCTTTTTTTTTCTTAACATGTGCTTTCCAGCGTAACTTTGTGTCGAGCGTCATGCCAAGGTACTTTGCTGTATTTTCATACGGTATTTGCTTTTCTTCTATGTAAACGGGAAAATATTGTTTTTTCTTGTTGGTAAAGTCTATATGGATGGATTTGGATTCATTAAGTTTAATCCTCCATTTTTTAGTCCAGCTAGTTACCTGTGTAACAGCGTCTTGAACTTTTTCAATCGCTTCACTGTGCGTATTGCCTACAGCCATTAAGGCCGTGTCATCAGCAAAGGTTGCTATGCTGTTGTTTTCCATTTGCGGAATATCACTTGTGTACAAAAGATATAGGACCGGACCTAGTACACTTCCTTGTGGTACTCCTGCTTTAATTTCCTTCAGTTGGGAATATGAGTCTTCATACCTTATTCTAAATACTCTGTTTGAGACGTAAGATTCTAATATTTCTGCGAATTGTGTCGGCAGCATATTTTTTATCTTATATATCAGACCTTCATGCCATACCTTGTCAAAGGCTTGTGCCACATCAAGAAATATAGCTGAACATACTTTCTTTTCTTCTAGGGATTTTTCTATAATATTTGTGATTCGATGTACTTGTTCAACAGTTGAGTGTTTTTCTCGGAATCCAAATTGATGTTCAGGAATGAGATTTTTGCTATCAATGATTGGTTTTAGCCTTTTCAGTAATAATTTTTCGAACAGTTTTGAAATTACAGGTAGTAATGATATTGGCCGGTACGACGCTGGTTCATGGATCGGTTTTCCTGGCTTTGGTATCATTATTATTTCAGCTACTTTCCATAAATCAGGCACAAATCTTAACCTCAAGGAAGCATTAATTAAAGTTGTTAATTTAACTACTCCTTTTCTTGGAAGATTACATAAGATTTCTCCTGTTACGAGATCAAATCCAGGAGACTTTCGTGGATTTATATGCTGTTTAATTTCTCGTTGAACTTCCTTTGGTGTTACTAATGTTATTTTACAATCATTGTCGATTATTCCGACATCTAACTGTAAAGTTTCACTATTTTCAATCTGATTTGGCTGGAATATAGTCTCTAAATAATCTGCAAATGTGTTGGCTTTCTGTTCATTGCTAACTGCCCATTTCCCATTGCCATCTTTTAATGGTGGGATATGAGTGATAGGCTTTTTTGACTTTTTAGTAGCTTTCCATAAGGAGTAGTTAGTACTGCGGTCATAAGTTAAGTGTTGAAGATAGGTATCAGTACGTTCTTCATTGTAGTCACTAATAAGGCGTGTCACTTTCTTTGTTAGGTTATTTAATTTCCTTTTATCTTCTGGACATCTCGTTTGGTGCCATTTAGCTCTTTGTTTTCTTTTTTCAGCTATCAGTTGCACAATTCTTAATGGGTATGTCTTGCCTTTTGCTTTTCTGTTTACATCTGGTGTATTTTTCCAGGCTGTAAGCTGAAGAAGCTGAATAAATTTTTCAGTCTCTATATTTAGCTGTTCTGGAGTTTTTAAAGGTACTTTTAAGTCTATTAGGTTATCTAATTCCGTTTTACAACTATTCCAGTCTGTATACTTATTACTTAAGGTTAGAGGTTGTTCTGTGAGTAACACGTTTTTACTTATTTCTAGGTATATCGGTGAATGATCTGAGCTCATGTCTAAACTCTGATATGTTTTTAAATAACCTGACGAAATATTCTTGATAATGAAGAAGTCTATTAAGTGAGGTATTTTGTGAGTATCTGTTGGCCAGTACGTTGGTGTGCCAGTTGATACAGGATTGCATTTTGTCTCTCTTATAGCACTTAATAGCTCTTTCCCTTTCGGTGTATTTAGCCTAGAGCCCCAATAAGTGTTTTTAGCGTTAAAGTCCCCTCCTAAAACAAACTTGTTACCGAGGGATTTTAGAAGGGTCACATATTGATCTTTTTTTATTAAATATCGAGGAGGACAGTAGATTGCCGCTATTGTTATGGGATAGCTTTTGGTTATGATGCTTACTGCTACAGCCTGTATTTCTCGTTCTTCATATTTATACGTTTCATGATGTTGAAGGTTTTCTTTCAAGATTACCGCACTGCCACCTCTTGCTGTGTTATCTGGGTGCAAAGCACAGTATAATTTATATCCTTTAAATTTAATAAAGGTTTGTTTAGTAAAGTGTGTTTCAGATATTAGACACACGTCGACATTTTCTTTGTTCAGGATTACTTGAAGTTCTTGTTGGTGTTTAAGTAATCCATTTGAGTTCCACGTCATGATCTTTAGAGTAGTATTCATTTCTTCTGTATAATCATAGCACTTTTAGAGCTATTTTCTATTTTTTTCAGACGCTCGTCGAATGATATCATTAGGTTTAAGATGTCATCCAATTTTTTTGATGATGTAGTTTCTAAGTTAGATAATGTCACTGTTCCCTTAGTAGCGTCAGCGTACGAGATAAGTTTATTCGTTTTTTGAGCTCTTACTTCAGTAACTTTATTTTCTTTACGAATATTAGAACTTTCTCTTTGTGGATTATGTTGATGAATTGTGTCACCTTTATTGTTATCAGAGTTTGACTTAGTTCTTTTGTTTCTCATGAGTTGTATCTCTTTTGCTATAGTACATCCTCTGTAATTAGCTGGATGTGGAGCTCCACAGTGGACGCATTTAGGTTTCTCTTTTTCAGGTTTTTGGCAATCCTTGGTAAGGTGTTTACCTGTACATTTTACGCACCGAGGTTGTTTGGAGCAGTATCTTTGTGTATGACCGTAGGCCTGACATCTTTTACACTGGGGCACTAGTTTTGTAGTTTTTAAAGGTTGTACATTAACTTTACATCCCAGGATTGTCTTTATATTAAATATTTTATTCGTGTCTTCTTCATTATTGAATACTAGCATAAACATATTGAGTGGCTGTTTAGTTCTCCAGCTCAATTTGTTGATTGCTTCCAATATTTTGTATCCCTTGTTCTTGAGGTCTTCAATAATTCTTTCTGGCTTACAAGTGGAGGGAAGTTGCTTGGCCATGACTCTTATTGGACGCTCTTGTTTGTTTTCGTAAGAGTGCCAAAGACAGTTATTGAGACTGAGGGCCTTTGTGATTTCTCTATAAGATTCACCATTTATAGCGTTAATCTTAACAGTATCACCATGCATCATTTTAATGCTGAACGAATTCGTTGCCTGGTTTTCATTTAAAAAATCATAAAAAGTTTGGTAATCCTTAATACCATCCACTATGATGGGCGGTGGCAAAGGGGTTTTCTTAGATTTTGTTTGCTCGCTGTGTTCTTCCGGTGCTAGATCTTGAGTAGGGGAGGTGTTCAATTTTCGTTTTTTCCTACTCTTCGTTCGAATCCACTCGGTTTCTTGGGCAAGTTCTTCTTCATCTGTGGCATATTCTATTCGCGGAACAGGGGTATCCATAGAAGTAGTTGTTGGCTTTGTATTTTCTGCAAGACATTTTAATTGTTGCTGCAGAATGTCTATTTGACTGCGTAAGTCTTTAACGAGGCTTTCCAGCTTAACTCGTTCATCTCGTTCTTTTGTATAGAATTCATACAATTGATATTCTGTCTCTGTAACCAAATTAATTTGTTTCTTTGGTGTTTCATTGGATTTAGATTCCATTATTATACGTAAACAAAGTAGCTTCGCCTTAATAGTAATCGCCGTTGGTTACATCGTCACGCGATGTTAAGTAGGTCATCGCGCTGCAGCTGACTCGACGACGACGACGACGACGGTGTTGTGATGCGTTAGCACTTTACACTGTTGCACTGTTTAAACTGTGTCGTGAATGACACATCTGCTCTCAATGAAAATCAAACACGTAATGATTACTATGAACGTCTTGATTTAAGTGATTTAAAAATATGTAATTAATATCGTTGATATACAATCTGTCATAACATGACATGTTGTGTCTAAGTAAATATGATGTTGATTTTCTATTGAACTTAAGACTAGATAGCCGGCTTGCTTGCAGAAATTGCAAGTTAATAATGTACCAGTTATGATTACTGACTAATTCATAGTTCTCTCAGTGATTAAATTATATGATGACGTAATCTACCTACCATCCATCAACCGAACGATTAACCACTAGCACTCAGGAATCAGGATCGTCTCTTCGGTCATGTTCTGTGTATCTCTACATCTCTACCGAGAATTACGAGTGGCTCAGATTACATATCTCTGCAGTGGGTAAGTCGTAATATTTGCATATAATTTTAATGAAATCATTATTAGCATGTTTATTAATTCAGAAATATTTAGTAGGTATATTAAAACTTCCAAATCATAAACAATGACTACTCCTACAATAATACTCGAGGCGGTATTATATCGTCAATTTAATTAAGTTGTCCTGAGAGTTAGAGGATTTCCGTGTAACGATAACCTGGTTTAGATAAAGGTTTAGGCCAAAGCGAAATGAATTGATTTTTATAATGACAACCAGATATTAATTTATTACACTATCTCGTACCTCTAAGATTAATGAGTAACTACGTCGTATGGAATCAAAATTCTTTATACACGTCATTTATCTGAAGTTGAATTTGTACAATATCTTAGAGTACGACGGAGATCGTCCTCAGGGAGAGATATGTTAACCAAATTAAGTAGTAATGCTGTAATTAAATAGCCATCGCAGCTTAAGCTTTCGGAAAATTATGGAAAAAATCCAGACACATCACCAGATGATATGACAGTCTAATACTGTATCTCACGCTAAGGATAACAGTTGCGAGTGTCCCCGAAGTCAATCAGGTTTGCAGCGGCAGGCGCTTCCTCTGCACTCACTTGCTCTCACACGATCATCTTGCAACATAACACGATCATTCATTGATTAAATTATTCATAACAAGACAAGTGGAGTACGTGGGGGCGTGTGGCGTGAAGCGTGAGGCGAGTGCACATGACTACGATTAATCGATTATCGCGCGTCACACGCAACGCGACCGTCGCGATAAATCCTTATTACGTGACGCCGCGGCTACGGCTGTGCGCGGGCGCCGTTCATCACCTGCTTTGGTTACTGTCGCATGTCTCCTGGTCGCAGCTCCACACGACCGCTACAAAAATAATGAGCTACATTCCGAATGCATTGAATCGAACTAAAACTGTTGTTGCGGAACTTCCTCGTTGCGTGTTCGATGCGGTCTTCGTTGACTGCTAGAAATCTATAATATGTTATATTAAGGAATTTATGCATTACAAATTATTTATTGTTATTATTTCAATATAATATATTGGTTCTTGTGTTAGCGTGACTTGACTGATGACGTGACTTGGAGACAAAATTTGTAACTCCTCAATGGATTGGAATAATTAAACCATATTACAAATTATTTCTTTTTGGTAATATTTTTCTATACCAAAACCAGTACATCATTGACCTTCCTAGAGTATGAATTTTGGAAAAAAATAACAATTGAAAAATGAAAACTTTACACGTTACAACTCCACAAAAAGAATAGTGGAGGCGGAGGTACGAATTTTTGCGGAAGTTTCCCACTAATGGAAGCAGAGGCGAAGTTCCGGTACAGCTCTAGTTCAAATATAGGTAATTAATAAAATGTATAATATTTTTTTATAATGCCTCTTAGGGTTCGTTTTTCAAGTGAAGTAACTTGTACATTTGAAATGAAGTAATTTTAAAAGGCTATACTGTTAGGGCTATCAGAGGAGTCACCAATTCATCTCTTGCTGTGTAGGTACCCACAAATAACACGACTAATCTACCTCTAATTAGGCAAACCTTTGAAAGGGCACAGCGGTTCAGGAATACCTAAAAAGTAAGCTCAGTCTACACTAGGGCTTGAATATCGGAATCTCGGAATCTCGTAATATCGGAATCTCGGACCGTTTGATCCGATATTACAATTCCGATACTGAATGGTCCGATATCGTAATATCGGAATCAGTATTTTTTTGTATTTGAATAAAAAAAAAATAGATTTTAATATCAGGCCTTTACCTATGTAATTGGAGACTTTATAACCAGTATTTTTAGATTTAATTATCTGTGTAGTGGCGTACAATTCGAAATTTAAATAAATTTTATTCGAAAGCCGTGTTATTTTAATTTCAAATTCAGTCATTTGTTTAAATAGTGTTTTGTTTTTGTTAAATTGTGGTAGATTTTGGCGCCATGGATAAACTGAAAATTTGTACAATTTTCGAATATAAAATTTCCTACGTGGATATACCGCTGCGCAAACAACATGAAACATTAACAACTTTTACGGGCCAAATACTGCCTGCAAAACATGGTCCATTATTGGTTCAATCTTTTTAAATCTGGAAGTTTTCAGTTGAAAAACGAGACTCGCGGTCGGCCGATAATCATTGTCTACCACAACGAATTGAAGGTGATTGTGGAAGCGGATCTAACTCAATCTACGCTTGAGCTTGCTGCGGGCTTTGTAATTAAAACAACATTGAAAGACTTGCGTCAAATCGGAAAGATAAAAAAGTAGATAAATGGGTGCCACACGAACTAAGCGAACAACAGACAGACGTGCGCGTCGAAACATGCATAGCACTACTGAATCGGCATAGAAACGAGGGAATTCTAAATCGAATTGTTACCTGCGATGAAAAGTGGATCTTGTACGACAACCGTTACCGTAAGCGTTCATTTCAGAGGGTGGACCTGGGTACAGCACCTATTCAGTGCGCTAAAAAAGATTACCTATAGGAAGATGATGATGATTGTCCAGTGGATCAGTGCCGGACTTGTATATCACAGCTTCTTATTGAACATTGACGTCAGATGTCTGTTGTCAAGAATTGCAAACATTGATGGAGAAGCTCACAATTCAACAACCAAGACTGGTTAATCGCTCTTAAGCGCTCCACGACAACGCGCGAGCTCACACTTTACGACAAACCATCGCAAAGCTACAAGAGTTACAGCTCTCCTTTACCCACTGTACTCACTGGACCTTGCCCTAACAGATTTCTGCTTTTTTCAAAATCTGCTTTTTTGATAATTATTTAAGTTCAACACCCGAGAGGCGGTACAAAACGATTTCGCTGACTTCATCGCTTCCAGTCCCCGGACATATACAGTAAAGGGATAAACAAACTGCCATCAAAATCGCAAAATTGTAAAGATAATTTGGGGCAGTATTTTGATTAGCTAAAATAAGAAAATACAAATATTTTTATATTTTAAAATTTTCATACAAATCTCCAATTTCATAGGTAAAGACCTATAATACATGCCACGAGGTATGGTCGACTAGGCCACAAAATTGAGCAAGTAATTATATTTTAGCTACCTGTGAAGCACGCGGTAGAACTCTTTAATATTTAAGCAAATTCCTGTTGCGAGACTGCTCTGCTTATTGCACAAAGAAAGCAATACAATAGCTATAATAGTTCTATCTGTCTCTCACACTTTATTTTTAAAACTTGCTTATTCGCAAAACAGACAAAATATAGCTTCATTAAACGCTTTTATTTAGCTTCACTTCGGTGGATCAACGCATCAAATCTTCAATATTATGATCAAAATGCTACTCTATTTACACGGCAATAAGGTTATTAATCGCTTTTATATTTAGCTTCACTTCGGAGGATCAAAGGATCAAATCTTGTAACGTTAATTTGAATGACTTCCCTTTAATGAAAATTGATGAAATTTGGCAGACATGTGTATTTCCGATGACAATACACGAAAATCAAAAAAAATTGAAATAAAAGCGTTTAAAAAAAAAAATTTTTTTTGGATTCAACTTATTTAGTATTCAGTTGGGTTCATAAACTTACTAAGTTTTGTACCTACTAAACTGAAGAATTGTGTTTAAAACATGTTTTTATTGAACCCAATCCAACTTTTACTAACATTTGCAATTTATAAAGTATATTTACAATTCCGATATCAATATCGGAATTCCGATATTGAGATCTAATATCGAAAATCAATATCGGAATTGAAAACCTTCCGATATTACAAGCCCTAGTCTACACGTATAAACGATCATCAAATCCAGACTGTATGAAACTTTCAAAACACTGATTTCAGATCGATGGAACCTAATTCTGAAACATAATTATGTAAATATTCTTATCTGAAATTAATATAGTTACATCTTCTAAGCGAGCCAAACTCGCTCTTGACACAATTTTGTTCTTGAATTTAAAATTGAGTAGCGTCAAACAAATTAGCAGTAACGTATGAGGGCGATTCATCATCGGATTACGTGACCGCGCCGCGCCGGGGCCGCGCCGGGGCCGCGCCGCGCGCCGGTCACAGCACTCACAGCGTGTTATGAAGGCGATTACAACAAATATTCGGTTTCAATAAATCTCGCGCCACGAGCTACGGCCGCATACATACACATACCACTACATGAAAAATACATGTTATCGATAGTTTTAATAAAGTTTTGGTTCTCTATTTTAAGAAACAGCGAGCGGACCACAAGTTTATTGCAAGTCCACAAGTTATATTAATCTCGAGGGATATTGAGTTGGGGCGGCTTAGAATACTAACCCCAATCCTACGCCGGATGGGTGTCCTAAGAGGCCACTAAATCCGGCCCGCTGGTGGTAGGGCCCTCGAGGGATTATACTGGTAATATTGATTTTAATTGTTAATTAATATCACTATTACTATTATTGTTTCTCCATGGGGTTCGCCTGGATAGCTACCACCCTTGATCATGAGTTAGCCGCCAAACGATACGTCGTGCTCCGGCTGGGGGCTTGAGAGCAAGTATTTCTTTCTTTTACTTCTCTGTTTCTTGGCCGACAACGCATCAGTGATGCCTTTGGTGTTGCTGATGTCCATGCGCGACCATAGCCAATTACCATCAAGTGGACCATCAGCTCGTTTGTCGGCTATTTCCATAAAAAAAACAGACATCCACTACAATTTGTAATCCTTGATTACATTCATAAATATTAGCTTACTAAGGTGTCCCTAATCTGCCTCAAATGTAGTTTTGTTATCGCTATATTAATAACACGAAGTATTATGAGTGCCAGCGCTTCCTTACATGACGAATATATAAATTTAATTAAAGCATCAATTAGCCCGGACCGGAGCCGGCTCGCCACCGTTCCGATCACATGGATGTTTTCGTGAACACAATTAATACAAGATGTCATTGTCGTGTGTCCAATGTGGCCTCCAAACGTTGACCGGTTCCTCTTACAGTTCAATTTTTTACTTTTAATTGCTCCCGCAACATATTCCAGTGTTCTTCCCGTTTCGATTCCGGAGACCAGACGGTGTAGTCACCTCAATCCGGTTCTCTTCTTTTTATCCTCATTACCTACATGTCACCTGTTCGGTTTAAACTGATACGACGCTGCCGTAATTGACGTTACGTTACCCGTATGATGATAATCATTATCTTTACAAAAGGAATACGTGTCGTCATAAGTATTAATAATTCTGTTAGCATATCCTTACTTAACGATAATATGCTACATTATCATGTTTCGTTATGTCGTTATAATTTTAACTAATCTCGATGTTGCATTTGATAATTCCTTCCTACTTTCTGTTAGGACTTTCATAAAAAATTCTAATAATTTACTCATTGTATTGAACAACGCCTTCATAAAACGTTTCTCGGTCGTGTAACAGTAGCTCGAGTGTGAGTTTCTAACATAAAACGGCAAAACGCAACTATCGCGGGAATCGAGATGACTCAAACATTTTAGTAAACGTATTTTATGCGAGTGTGTTCCTTATACATCGTCAACGTTCAATGTAACTTAACATACGAGTGGAGGCATTTTGACGTGTGCGCGAGTGTAAGTTACTATTTTGTAGTTAACTATTGAAAAAATACGCAACCATAGTAGTAGAGTTACTCACTTGATGTTTGACAAGTGAAACGCATTTTTTGGTAATAGTTTATCTGATTTTATTATGGATAGCCTCAGGGATTATTTACAATAAAATTACACATAAATTTTTCCTTCTCTTTGCATATTTATATTTTCAATATTTCCAATAATACAATACTATTTTGCTATTTTTAACTTTACAATGAAATGACAATAGTGTTATTCTCAAATACTATGGTAACCAAAACAGGGTTGCTCATCTACAATGTACAAATGTAGGGTCGCTAAACATTCATTTATAATAAATAGGCTTACAGTATGAATTGAAAATTGATTAAGCAATATGTTGAATGGAGCAGCGCGTAATTACCTACTTTGCTTGGAAGATGTTGGCGGAAGCCCAGGCTCAAGATAAGCGCAATCATCAACGAAAACTACGGCCTATATTCCGAGCCTCTTTTAAAGCATCCCATTATATCATCCCGATTCTCAACACATGTAAATAATCGAATGTCAATGAATAAAGTTTTGAATTTTCATGTACAAAGTTTTTCCGTATGCACTTTATTTCGAAAATCCTAATTTTTACCTTTTCTATCTTTGCATATAAATAAATTAATAAAATTAATTATTAACTTCTTTGCATAATTGGCCAATGAATTATATAAAAATTGAGAAATTGAAAAATCTACCATACGGGGAATACCCACGACCATCGAATTTCGAGTCCGAGCTCTTAGGCGCTACGCCAACTCAACTCGTGCTCTATATGCATCTTCGTAATTTAAGTAATATTCATAAGGTATGAAACTTTTTTATTTTCATGTAATGTGGGTAACAAAAACGTCACATGTTGATATCATAGCGTCACAATGATATTGTTTTATCTCATTTCTTCTTTAAGTTTAAAGCGGAACACCTATAGCTCATTCATAAAAAAACATAATGCGCCTAAAATAAGTTTCACTTGACTGCCTCTGTAAGCTTAGTAATAGTGTACTTTTAAAATTAGATGAGTTGTGAGTGCAACTATGCTAATAACGAAGTGAGCAAACGAATAACTTTTTCGTTGATGTTTAAGGAACTCACACTCGCATAAAATATGTGTACTAAAATGTTTTAGTCATCTCGATTAACGTGATAGTTGAGTTTTTAGTTTTTTTTAGAAACTCACACTCGAGCTACTTATTTTAAAAGTACACTATTCCTAAGCTTACAAAGGCAGTCAAGTGAAACTTATTTTAGGCGCATTATGTTTTTTTATTAATGAGCTATAGCTGTTTCGCTTGAAGCTTAAATAACAAATGAGATAAAACAATAGCATAGCATCTGTTACTATGACTACTATTATGTTTTGTTACTATGACGACCTATTACCAAACAATGCGTTTCACTTGTCAAACATCGCACACGTCAAAATACCTCCACTCGAATGATAAGTTACATTCAATGTTGACTAAAAAGTTCACGTAAACGATATTTGAAACTCACACTCGCAGTGTAGTTGTTTTAACTGTCCGCTAGAGGCGCTGACAATAACTCCATACATTTTGATTGCATAGACGCAAACGCGTTGGTGAAGTAAATGCTTGCGAAAACTCACACTTGAGCTACAGGACAAACTCGGAGCTCACCATTCACTAAGTAAGTATAATTCGTTATGTAACATGCTAGCATGCTAACTACACCGACCACACGTATTCAACTATTGACTTCCTCGTTCTGTCCTTACTAATACTGCACTAGCACTAGCAGACGGCAGTACACAACACATAATAAGGGCAGTTTGTAGTAAGCCCGACGGCCCGCTATTACCATTCCGTTATCGCGCTTTGTCAGATGCTATCAGCCCTCGTGTAATACATCGCTCGCACGCCCGTCGCACGACTGTCGCACGACAATCGCGTGACGCACGACGCACGCAGCACTCAGTGACCTCACTGACCCGACACCAATTAATTAGCATGCGACGGCAACAGCGGTCCGCAACCAGTCGCGTATCGCGGATCGCGCGACCTTTCCTCCGATCAATTTTGCGGTCGCCGTTCCATTTAGCGAGCTTGAATAGGCAAGTGATCTTCTTGCTCCATCTGGAGCTAAGCTAATTGGCTATGATTCATTCACTATCTACCATCGACTATGTATGTGTCATACATGGCATAGTGTGTATTAACTTTACACAAATAATTAGTACACAAATAAATATTTTTCAATTTTTCAATTTGTATGTTTTTGATTTTTATGTCGATTCATCTTATTTTTAAAGATTTTTAAAAGACATGATCCTTCTCATCAAGCCGTTTAAGCTTTCAAGTGTTATTGTAACTGACTAACATCTTTTACCATTTACGAAGTGAACATTGTGTGAGTACCGTAGTGTGTTCCGATGTACCTCGTTCCAGCTCGTGATGTCTTGATCGCCTTGTGAGGAGCGCAGTCCCAGCGCCGATCCCCGCGCGATACCCCAACAGCTGCTATAAATCTCCGTTTACCTTTCCCAGCTGCAATCGTTACGTTAGCAGTATAAGGCGCGGGCCGCGTTGTCACACATCAAAACAATTGGCGCTTATATCTGTAATGGCAACAAACTATCGTGGCAGTAATCAATGGACGCCTTTGTAAGAGCAGACACGGTCGTGTCCGCACTCCGCTCCGTTCCGCCTTTCTTCCAGTCCGTTTACTTCAACACCGCACTTGTTTTATTATGTACTTTATATTAGGTGTACATTATTACTTCGCAGTTTAATACTATATTTAAAAATAAGGCGTTCATGTTTAATATCCACCACGCATAAAGTTAGTGGAACCGTCTCCCCTTCACACAACACAGAGAAATTAGGAGGTGGTAGCACGAATAATTTATGGACAGAGACAGAGTATTAATCGGGATAGGGCAAAGTAATAAGGACGGATACTCTTGAGGATATATTACCGAGCAATAGATCGATGGAAATCCAACCATTTCTTCCTTCTGAAATGAACGAGACGAGCAAGTACGTACGAGCAAGTACGTAATTAATTTGTCAAACAAATGTAAGACAAAGGAGGCATGGTGATGCAACGATTTCCTTATCAAACCGTAATTCACCAAATCAATCATAATGCGAGGTCCACGAGCGGCGTTGCACAACTCACAACGGACAACGGGCAAGCGGGCTGGCGGGCGGGCTGCAGCGTTTCATTATTTGTAAGCGTAACGAGCGCGCCGTAATTAAATGAAATTATACGGCGCTGGCTCTATCATTAGCAATTAGATAATTAATCGTTTACAATGCGCCCGCGCATGCTCGTGGGTATAATGGTGGTAGCTACCGCGCCGGCCGCCGCCGCGCCGCCACAATACAATGACCCGATCGATGTTCATAATGGCCCAAATTATCTTCCAGCATTTTTAACATCATTAAAACTTGCACCTGCTTATTGATCTTTATATACACTATTAATTCTGACGATTTAGAGAAGTATCACAATGTATGTATTATAGTATTTTAACATGCACCAGAATACGTAAAATGTCTGTATTCGTAATAGTCAAATTAGTCGAGTGTCTGATTGTGGCTATTTCTATCAAAATTGGTGCGGTAGTTTACTCTGGTATTGGGGTGTAACAATTCATTTATATTATTATGGCCAACACGGCAGCCAGGCAATATCAGATGTGCTTGTCGGTTTCTCATATTAGTATCATAAAGAGTCCCCTAATGTCGTAGAATAATGTCGGAGAATGCCCCATGGCATTTAGTCCGCTCTCTGTAAGCCTAGCTTGTAGGTTTTACAATAAAGTTTATAAATAAAAATCATGAGAGGTGTCAAGGGACACCCGGATGGAACGAAGTTCCTTTCGATTTAAGTATTGTTTTGTTGTACAGCGCCATCTCTGTAGAATTTTTCAGAAAGTTGTACAGCGCCATCTCTGTAAAACTCTCTGAATCACTTCAAAAAAAGTGTCGTCATTCGTAAAATCAAAAAGTGTCGTAATTTTCCGTCTAGCCCCCTTACACAACGCGCGATAAGGAACTTCGTTCCAATAAATAAATATCGATAAAGCTGTTATTCGATTGGATTCTTAGACGTCGCCAACTGCAACTTAAAACGAAATGAAGCGGAGTAGCATATCGAACCAAGATCCGACTCTAAAACGTCATCGTTCCGCAAACTTTCATCTCACACACATAAAGTATTCTCAATGAATGAAGGCTCAATCAATAAGTTTAGAAAATATGTCAAAATTGTTGTTAGCAGCGTAGCAGCATGTCATCGAGCAGTGGCGGAGTGGCGGCTAACGAGCGGCGTGCGGCCGCGCGGCCGGCACTGAATTGTATCACGCCGTGTTGCCATGTTGCCGTGTTGCCATGTACGGCACATATCTCTAATTTGCAGTCATTTGTAGCGGCCGCTTTGGGGGCCCGCGACAACATTCTACTGCCTAATTAAGTCGATCCGGCAGCGCCAAAACGTTGGTACAGGGAAACTGGCACTAGCGTCCAGCGCAAATCGACAAATATACGGATATTACCAGAGAGCTCTGCGTACTCTCGCCAGTCGCCCATCTGGATTTAGTATAAAATTCATATTAGTAACTATTTCCATCCATAAAACCAGCATTTATTCAGCAGCATGGTTGAAATCGACACAGATACTTAGTTTCATTTTTTTAATGTATTACTGGTATTCATAAGTTTAGTATTGAGAGCGAGGCTTGATTTCGTAGTATGACATTATCATAGTTAATTATACATTAAGGAATATTAACCTAAAAATGGTACACAAAAATTATATGGGTCCATTAACATAGCAATGTACTAAATAATTGCTTATTACGGAACGTAGGGAATCAATAAAACAAAATCGCAAGCAACACTCGTTAGCTCAGCATACATAAACTTCGCAATACCATAGAAAGCCTTCTCAAACTAGAGCACTGTATACGTACAATCATCCCCGCGCAGCTAGTTTTTACAATGGACCGGTAGTTGCGTCACGAGCGTGCACATAACCTATGTTATAATTACGAGCGATCGGGCGCGCGGGCGCAGCGGGCCGGGAGCGGGGGGCACGGGGGGCACGGGGGGCGCACTCCGCGGGGGGACAGGGGAGGGGGGGGCAGTAATCATGTAATTATATCATTCCGCGGGCGCGATCCAAGCGCAATTCGCAGTGATATTTATTGCCGCTTTTTTCCTAGATCGGGTCGATTTATCTCGAGTCGTGTTTCGTGACCGCCACATTACCTTAATTAGACTAATGAATTGGATTACCGGGGGTCCGCCGTGCATCCATTAGCCATCGATTCGATTAATATCCGTCACGCTGCCCGTCCGTCCGTACGTCCGTTCTCCTCTAGCTGTAACGGCTTGCACGTGTGAAACTGCACGGACAAGTAATTACGGAAGGCAGCATCGATCATTCCGTAAGAAAGTGTATCGGAATTAATCAGCGAATCGCAATTTATATAAAAATAGAGCATCGTAAATAACAACATTAACGGCGAACGAGAAAGTTGAGATAAATTATAATTGGATTAACGATTTCGATTCGTTTCGATTAATCTATCTTAGATGTTTATTTATAGTTTGTAATGATTCTCTTTCGATGGATATAATAATATGAAATGATTATCGAGACAAGAAAATATTGAAAAGAAAAACTGTTGTCTAATAAACGAGTTATATTATTTGATTGTGTTAACACTCTGGAAAGCAAATTATTAACAGATTTATATAATAATAATCAAAAATTAATTAATTTAGTCAACACTCAACACTGAAATAGATTGTGGAGAAGCAGCCACCGAAATAAATTGTATTAATCGAGAAGATGCAGCCTTCTCACATCCAACATGGCATACAATGGGAATGCTTACGTTCAGCAATGCGCTGCGGACTTGCTCCCATCCAAAAAATCTTGAAATATAAGGTGCACAAGCAGTCCAAATCTAAACGATCTCATTTTCATACGAAGTAATTAAGACATTAGGCTAATTAAGCGCATCTGAAGACCGATGGAGCTCCGAAGTAAGGCTAATGAGCTGCAACGACTTAATTAAGCTGCCTCTGAGAAGCTTCTCTTTAAGGACCGTAACAGACTTTTTGAGTCCATCTGATTAGCGTTGCGATGTGCATAATCAATATATAGCAGTATCTTTGGTACGTCGTTTATCCTCTTAACGTCTGACATTGACATTGAATAGAGTGAATTGAAACATTGAATTTTGCACAGTTTTGTTTGTGACCATGCTAGTCAGTATTTAAAATAACTGTGGTCAAGTTGCACTTACCCAAAGTAATTTGGATCATATTTATTGCATCACATCATCTGTCAGATTTGCTACATGTTTCATTTCATTTCAGTTCATGTTATTGTATCACTAAAATACAACAAGTATTCATATTTTATCATTCATAACGATGCGCCTACCTTAAATTTTTCACCAGCACCCAGGGCTGACTGGTAGAGAATGCCATTAAGCATTAAGTTTTTGCCCTTGTGTACCCTAGCTTATGGTGTTGCAAAAATTAAATAAATAAATACATAAACAATACCTACACTGTAATGGTTTCAGTTCTGTAGGTTTGAATGGGCCCGACTCTGTTAAACCAACCTCTATTCGAGGTGTATTCCACGTGGAGCTGATAGGCCCTCCCTTTTACTGCAGATCGCTGACCGTGTAGGTAGTGCATTGAGGCACCGTTTACGGTCTCCACCAGCTACGACTCTCCTAAAGTAAAGTGTAAAAAATTATGTATTTGGGTCCATTAACGGGTCAGTAGTTTAAGAGGGCTTCAGTAGTTTAAGAGGCCCCGCTTCGTTAGTAACTGACAACTAGTCGGTGTATTACCTTCAGCATACTATCGATTGAATAAGTACACCTGACACAGAATTAAATGATTCTTTTAAAAGATACGCTTAACCCGTGGGTATTTCAAATAGTTAATTAAATTTTTGTGTAAGTTATCATTATTATCTGAGGAGTCGTACTTTCGAACATTTATCTAATAAAATTTGTAATCAGAACTGTCAATTAGTAAAAAACGTATTTATAAAGAGGCGAGGCGGCGAACTATCGATCAGTTGGGCGATGTTAATTAGAGATAGGGGTATCTCCGAGCGGGGCTAGCTGGCTGGCTGGCTGGCTGACGGGGTCCAGCGGCGGCGCGGTGAGATATGTACTGCCCGATAACATCCGACCCTAGTCTGCTGCCCTGGTACCTTGAGACTCTCTATATCCCTGTCATAGAATGTCCCCACATGCGGTCGATGGAAACATGTAACATGTTAACTAAAAGTATCACTTTATGTCGCGAACACGACACGAGATTACGGCTGACTAATGGCGATTGTCAAGGCATTAGCATATCTCGGCTTAAAGCAAAATATATGCGTTGGATATAGACGATATTGGCATGTTCAACAAATGACAGTAATATTTGAATGTCGGACAGCGGTCGACCCGCAACCCGCTTCATAATGATAATATGTCCGTCTTCCTGCGTGTTAGTGTTGTCGTGTCGTAAGCTATATCACATGCGATCGATTAAACACAAACGTTTATTAGGATAGAAATAGCTGGATAACCTCCCTCAATGCACGTCTTAAAAAATATAATTCTGTAACAGAAATAAACTATTTCTGCCCCAGCGGGAATCGAACAAGGGATCCATCAGGGCCGTTACCTACATTGTAACGAGCTGCATAAATGTCGATGGAACCCCGCTTCATAGGATCCCAACCTTTTTTTTTTTTTCGGGGGGAAATCCTCATGGACTACCTCCGCCTGGGGTAAGGCGGAGGGGTGTGCCGGACTCTTACCGGCTAAAACCACCCCGGTGTCTCCTCGCACGTGCGCGCGGGGCCGCGGGAATCCACATTCTTCCGCAGCCCCACCCTAGTGCTGGCCGGGTCTATCCCGGCCTCGTCTCCTGCACGAGGTAGTGAGGTGTTGAACTACCCCGTGCATCGCCTCGGAGGCGCACGCCGACACCCGTGTGCGCCTGCGACTCGGGTCCATCGAATAGGGGGTGGGGACTTCCCCAAGTCCCTCGCCCCTGGACCCATTCATGGGGGCTGGAAAAGGGCGTTATCCGCCCTTCTCCTGCGCCCGGTGCGTCTTCTGCGGCCGGGGAAGGGAGTCGAGATCTCCCTCTCCCGTTCCGCAGTTTCCTTCTGCGACATCACGTCCTCGCAGAAGGACACCACCGCGTCCCACGACTCTGCGCTACCGACCATCCTCCGCACTATGGCCTGCAGCGACAGATCGTCTCCTACTACATTTGTGAGGACACGGCGCTGCTCCTCCCAAGCTACACACTCGGCAAGCGTGTGTTGCGCCGTGTCCTCCCCGCAATGGACGCAGTGGTGGCACCGAGCGTCCGGCTCCCTGTCTATGCGGCACAGGTACTTGCCGAAGCAGCCGTGCCCCAACAGCACCTGCGTCACCCTAAACGACAGGGAGCCGTGCCTTCTCCCGAGCCAGTCGTCGAGTACTGGCCGGATCGCCTCGACGGTAGCGAGGCCGGCGGCAGGGCGCAGAAGCCTTTGCCGCCATTCCGCCACCAAGACCTTACGGAGCTCCTCTCGGCGCAGCGCGATCTGCCGCTGCACCAGCATCGAGCCCCGTGCCCGCTCTTCCTCGCGCCATCGATATAATGACGCGAGTACTTTCGCCTCTAGGTCCCAGGGTGGGGATCCGGCCAGGACGCAAGCCGCCTCATGGGAAATCGTGCGATACCCGCGGATAACTCTGACGGCCATCGCCCTCTGCGGTTTGCGCAGAGAAGATAGGATCCCAACCTAACCTAACATAACCCATTCTGTTTTGGATGCTTATAGCGTTTTTCATTGCGGGGTGCTCCAATCCCCTCCGCCGAGGTTGTCCCCCACCATAATATTTACATGCATAAGTTACATGCATTGCCATGAACACGTGATTATAAGAAGAGTTTGCGTTGCAAACCCGTGCGCAATTGTGCTGAATTGAGCACGAGTTTGAAAAGAGAATTAGGGTGACAAACCCGTGCGCGTTTCGAAGCAGTACTGCCTCCTATTGAACACGGAAACGGTAATACGCCAGCGGGCTACAACACACCCGTAGTTTCGACTTTTTCCAACTTAACTTAGCCTCTGTCGAGGTGGATGAGTTGTTCGCAGTCCACTATAATCGAGTGTCTGTATTAGCATAATAATCACTCGCAGTCAAACGAAATGAGTAAAAAACAAATCGGTGTCCAGTTTGCGAACTGGTCCGTCTTGTCGCGCTGTGTTATGTAAATCACTGTTTAATTAAGCTTTAAGACGCGACCAGACTGATGATTTGTCACGCTGACGGTCACTGCCACTACCACGCCCGCGCCATCACGTAATCATGATGCATTACCAAATGTCTAAATGTGTCATAATCTATGTTTCATATTATTAATTAAAGTGACACTGATATTTGATTCTGCAGCAACATATTACGTTTTATTAATGTTCTAATATTCTACTTTACATAAACTTAATTATCAAATAAATTCAATATCTCATAACTAAATATAAATAATGATGTTTTCATTATGTAGACATTAATTTATGTAAAAAGTAGTTCTCAATTTTACAATGAAACTAAACACCTTTGAGGGCTATTAATTCTTTCGTAGCAGACGTCATAGGAAACATAATTCATAAGGCCCGTGTTGAATTAAAGCAAGTCTTTATCTTTGTTTATAGAGAAGATCCTTATCCAGTTCGGGAGCAGTTATGAATTGTGATGAAGTACCAAAATATATCAGTCTCTGGAATAAAAAAAAACTGATTTCGGTACTCGACGATAATATATCGGTACTCGATACTCGGCCGATGTGTGTTTATTAAGTCACTAGTAGCCGGGAATGGGAGCAGTTATTCTGCATCTGTGGGATTGACGTCGAATGCGCGACACGCTGGCAGCCGCTACCCATGTGCAAATCTTTAAACCACGGCTGAATGGGACGGGACGGGACGGGACGGGACGGGACGGGACGGGACAGGACAGGACAGGACGGGACGAGGTGAGACGAGACGAGACGGCGATGATACGTTGTACGACCACGGTGACGTTTGTGACTTCCTTACCGAAATGTTTAATGGCCGATTGATGGACTACGCTGAAATTGATGAGTAGCAGCTAGAAAATACCAGGAATCGATGTTTACCCAGACATATAGGTAAAGGCCCTTATAATGGGAATATTAAACAATTACCAAAAGAGCTACTACTAGCAACACGTTGATAATTTAAAGTTTTATGTATATTTTATTGAGGATGTATAAATTTAAAGTTCAATTTTCTTTTGGTTGGATTTATTGCTGCTTCACTTTCAATTTATAATAGTATTAAGAGTAATCTGTGGTTAACGGTATCGGTTCACAACCTACAATAAGTTAGAACTACATTTACTTAAGATCTGCTGTGTTACTGTTTATTAACCTAAATAAGTGAAAAAAAATACATTATTAAATTAATGAATTTTTGTTTATGATACCAACATGACCTATAATGATCCATGATCTACTTCATATGTCATATAAAATCAGTAGTACGATACAGCAGTAATGTACAATGTTAAGAACATTACAGCAGTAATGTACAGCTGTTGCTGTGCTGTTATGTTAAACAATTTAATAATCGATTCCCGATTTTGATTCCTGAACAGACATATAAAAATTGTGATTTTATAATTTTGTGTCCATAGTACCTACGTTAATTTGACATTGCAAAGTCCGAATTCCAAATCGCTAATGCATTTGTGATTTATTCATCCTTTTACTAAGTATATCTTTGTTTAATTAATTTATTAATATTAAATTAGCGATAATATATTGGGTCGACATTTGCCGGCTCGCGAACCGATAACGCTTGAGTGCTTTTCAATTAGCTATAATTTTTTATTTCCTGTTTAGTTTTGAAATCTTTTTGGCAATATTTATGCAACAAATTCGTAAAAAAGGATGTTTGAGTAACTTTCCGTTCACATAATTATATTTAAATTACTTGATTCACATAGTACACAATTAGTAGGTATAAATATGTATGTGATAATTTTATAAAAAAAAAATCAATTGGCTTAATTGTTGTTTGGTTATTAATAAGCCAGATTATTACTGACAATATCGTTGATTGTGGGTTGTTAGATTACATTTGCTGACAACTTTCTATCGGCATTTCTTTTCCTGCATTATAAAGTTCCTTCACGAACCAGTTATAGCTTAATTCAAATACTTCCTTAAGTATATCGGTAATGAATAAATTAAGCACTTTGAATTACAATTAGAATTTTGAACATGCATTACCACTTGCATTACTCGTACTCAATAGAGCTATGCATTACTACCTATTATATTTCACGTGGATAATAAAACGTTTCATTTGAGTACCATTAAAAGGTAAACGATCCATTGTTTCGTATTAGTCAAAACCTTATTTAAATTTTAGTTGATTAGGCATACTGTCCTTATTGTTATAGGGTACTATAGTCCGTAGTATGACGTGTGGGACAGCTGAGAGGCGAGTTGAAATGTGTATTGTTACAATTAATATCATTGTCAATTTAACGGCGTTCCCGCTGCCCGCGGCCGGCTTTCAGCTTGCAAGAGGGTCACAGAAACAAACAAGTGATCAGCGATAATGTAGGGTCAGCAGCCACGCTAAGGATGCACGTCCGGTAAAAGCGAAGCGAAGGACAAAAACAATGTAATAAATAACAAAAAGACCTCAGAAACCGGGCATAAGTGAAGCGTTAAATTCCAACATTGACAAGGTGATGAATGATCGTGCCAGGTGATCGATGACATCTTAGCAAATCATTAAATCGTTTTAAATATTGTGCTTTATTTCTTGATACCACTAACAAGTAGATCTAGAAAACGAAGATTATAGTGTAATATACACACTTTTTATTTCTACATTTGAAAATTAAAACAGCTAAGACAGCCTGTAATATTTTTGCATCAAACATAATTCCCAGTGGACATTGCCCTAACAATCGCGCCTCAATCGCGACCTAATTACTATGTGAGGAGACAAGTGTGGATCGCTTTCTCTCCCCACGCCCACTCCCCCTCCCCCTCCCCCTCCCCACTAATGACGCCAGACCATTGTCCACGCAGCTGTGAGCCACAATGAAGTAGACCCCATTTTTAATTTTTTTGACCACAGACTATAATCCGCGAGGGATAGTTTTTTTAAACAAAAGGCGTTCCCTTCATTACAGCTTAATGTCTCATTGTCATTTTAAAATGTTTAAGTAACCGTGAACTGTTTTTGTAACTTCGGATTTCTGTGTTTGATGCATATCTGACAGTTTTAGTGGAGTTACCAAGATATCAGATATGTATTATAAATTACAAAGTAAAGAATTAATTAAAAAGATTTATCATTGGCAAGAACTACTTAAGCGACAATGGTTTTAATGTTATTAAAATCTTCAACATTTTTAAATTTTTTAATGTTGTTAATAAAAATGTTAACAATTGTCAAGTAACAAACATTATGTCTTTTAATATTGTCATTTGGATTATTATTGCTATTACTACTAAGAGAATTTACAAAAATTATTAAGTAAAATTTGTGTATCAAAATTAAATTTCAGTATTACTTTCAACAGTTTCATCACGATACTTTCTTTGGATTCAAAGTAGTTACAAAACTAACATTTCGTAATAATTGACCAACTTTGTGTCCTGTTGGTACCCTGTGGGTGTACCCTGGGATAGGCCGTGGTTTAGTTGTAATCTATCCAGCGCAGCACACGGCCGACTCGAGCCGCGCCGCCGATGCCGCGATGTTATCCGCTGTTTAATTGTACAACTTATTTTCGCGGTCATTGTTGCTTTGTAAGCCGATCCGCCGATTATGTTGTCCCGCGGCTCTCGCGGTAGGAGTAGGGCGCCCACCACAACCCGCCTGCAACCAGGACACAACGCTGACAACTTTTGTTATCTGACGGTGCTTTCTCAAGTTTTGTACTTAGATTTATGTCATTATTTGCTTTTTTGATCTTTCGAACATAAATTTTATGTTCATAGATGAATAAAAATGTATGTGATATATGTATGTTTCATAGTAGGTAGCTGAATCATTTTAACAATAAAAATGTTTTTAATTATAATTTTATCACCGCGATGACTTTAGGTTGACAATATTTAATCATAACTATCAAAATCAACATACTATTTATAACACTTCCAAGCCAAAAGAAAAAAGTCATAAAATAAATACAGACTCTATTGTAAAAGAATTTAATTAATTTATGTAAGAAAACTTTCAAATAATTATTGCTACAGTGGAAAACGTCTCTGAAAATACGATTTCATATGGCTCCTACTAGGATAGTTGGCGATAGTCGGTAATTAGTAGTCGGCTGGTGGCTGGAGCGGCCATTGTCACTGCTAATTACGGCTGGACTGCTTGTAACATCATTATTGTATACGTTATATACACCTAATGCTTTATATGCCTTCTGAAGTACGGAAGCTCATAAGAAATGTTGACACTAGCGATCTCTACGCTGACTACCGACCTCGCCCGCTATTGCTTAACTACGACTTGGGATCGACAAAACCGCCGCCGCGGCCGCCGGGCTATGAGTACTCCTAATTGTTACAATATCAGAAAAGATTCTTACTTGATGCAATGCTTTCCACCCCTGACCCTTCAAATATATGGAAAAGCTGGACGTGCTGACGCCTGTTACTGCAAGTAATAATATATACCGAACGCAAGGGGACTAGTCCGGGCCAGTCCCTCGTAACTATTGAACAAAGATGCCTTATTGTTCGTTATCTGTAACTAAAAGCAATTTCCCGAGAGAGCATCTCGACGACTATATCTTACTGGTATCTGAGATCAGGCTTCACATGACAGTCTATAATTGAGTTGAAATATCGTCACCGATAAGAGACAAATTGGATGCGGGCGGCGCGTCGGGTCGCGTATCGTGGCATCGTGGCCTCCCCGGTCTCCCCGTCACGCTATCCGATATCACCGTGAGCTGTCGCCATGTCGGACTGTCCTTGCCCCAACGTCCTCAGATTCCATCTACAATGTCCTTTTGCTTTGCATTTTTAACGATTTAAATAGCGTGCACGGCTACCATCCGACTACTGCATGAGGCAGCTGGTTACCGGTAAGTGGTACATGCGGCGCTTTCAAGATATATTATCATTACATTGTCACATTTTGCATTACTCTGTTGATATTCTCACGAGACTACACTTAGTATCACATTTAGTCTACAGCTATAAGTACTTTCGTACCTTTATGGGAACATCGTACTATAGCGTGACATCACACCCGACCTGAATCACGTTATCGAAATTTTGTGCAGCGCTTGCGGATATACTAGTTCCGATCGTGAACAATGCGATCACGGTCGCTTGGTAGGCATTGTGCTGTTTATGTTTACCTGATTAGGTATTAGAAATAAAACACAAAATGGTTTTCAGACCTACAACACACTCGCTCACTTAACGGCTAGCTGGTGAATGCCTTGTGTGCGGGTAGTGCAGATAATCTTTTATTATTATATGTCATAGGCATGACGTGGCCTGACGGGAGATCTCCCGTCGCTAAGTAATGTTACATCTTAAAATGATTCTATACCATAAGATCACAGCATACAGCAGCACTTCATGAGACCGTGCCAACACATTGCAAATGTCGACATCACAACTAAACATAGGTTAAATCGCAGTGTTCCCGACAAAAAAGAAATCATGTTCCTATAAACCAACAAGATAGGTCTAACACTGTATTCCATTAAGTTGAACTTGTGCGATGCAATTAAAAGTTAATAACTGGAAAGGCTGAGAGCATCGGCAGGAGTGCAAATGGAACGGGATGGGAGGTCCAGGGTCGACGACCTCTCCCGTGCGCCCGTGCGCCCGTGCGCCCGTGTACCCGTGCGCCCGTGCGCCCGCGTGCAGTGTGTTGCCCCGTGCGCTCCGCACGCACCCCGACATCCTCGCTACGATGTAATCGGCTAACTTATTGGAGTGCTATTTGAAATGGAATCTTTAATTAAAATCTCAGCTTCCACCTCCTCTCGGACGGTGCGTGGATGTTCGTGGTTAGTACTAGAAATTTATTAAATTACAATTATCTACTTTACAACACCAACGGCAGTGAACGATGGTTATAAACGTGCGTTGTATTGCCTATCATAATGTGGGAAACTAACTAGTTAGTTAGTTGGTCAGTTGACCAAGCAAAGTACTACCTAACATCAAATTGACAACAAGTTTTAATAAAAATGACAAGAGACCAAAAGTCATATCATACCTAACATTCAACAACAGTACTGAGAGCTGTTGTTGAGAGCCTGAGTGCTTGCTCTTTGGCTAGAATTTAATTACGATATTTAAAGCTGTACTGAGCTTATTGTTTAATCAGCAAGTTAGGATGCAAGTAGCAATGAATCTGCTGTAGCTTAATCGAATTTATGTTGTGATGTTGTATTGACTATAAAAAGTTCTTAGGTTCTTGTAGTTTACCAGCTTTGTTATTTCGAACAACAAATAATAATTACAATATAAATGAGCTAATTAAACAAGTATCCTAGTTCTTCAAAACTATCAGAATTACCACGCCGATCCACTTCCGGAACTGTAACAAGAGTAACAACCTGTATAGGTTGTCGATATCGACATCCTACCGGGAAGGTAATGTATTTACAAAAACAGCCCTCACCTCTCATCAACAGTTATTATGTAATGATCTCAGGGCTCGTGCCGGGGATACCTGGGATGGAATATTCCATCCCATTGAGGTCAGTATCAAAGGCAGCCGCGGGTGTGCAGGCTGCAGGTGTGTGGCTGGACGGCGCGGCGGCGGATGCTCGCTAGGGGGTGCTTTTTGCGCGCTCCTCGGGACGTCCCAGATATCCGCCGTCGCACCGACACAACGACCGCAGGAACTTTTTAATGACAATACTAATTACACCAACATTATCTGTATGTTGGTATTGTAGCTATCCCAGCTATCCCCGGCACGAGCCCTGAGATCATTACGTCATAATAACTGAAATATATCCATCCTATGCTTCCATTATTTATGGATAAACTGATATTGGTTGGCTCAGGCCGATGAAGACCAGCAATACTGTATCAGCAAATTCAAACGTAACATATATATTAATATGAGTAGAAAGTAAGATATCTTCGGACTTGACGTTCCTATATAGATTACCGTACTAAACGTTCCTATTGTATTATCAAGATAAGAATAACTGTAATTCCAAAAATTCTCATACGATGTAACTCTACATTATGTTTTGGTATTGACGTGTTGATATAAATCTAATAATAACAAATAATGTAATATGTTAGTAATTTTACAAAGACGTTACTTTACCAGGTTTTTCATTTCAATCAACCTCCCATTGCAAACAAAGTTACCATTGTTGTTTATAAATACCTTTATGCTAGTTTATTAATAGTGACTTTTAGGAAAAGTAAAATTAAAATTTCATATTGGTTATGGTGCAAACCGCCATACTGACTGCATTTAATAGCCCTGCCACCAATGGTGGCGTGCAGAGTCGAAGGCTGCGTGCTTGTCACGCTGCACTGCTTGGTCCTTCGAGCCGCATCGAATGCGGAATCCAAGATGGCCGCTGAAGTTTCAGATTTCAGCCGCATTGTGTGAAGCGGCGCGTGCGACGCCCGCGGTGGCCAGCCGCAAGGGAGGGAACTCCGGCTCTCCATTGGCTGGAATCCTCCGAGCGATCTTAATCGATTTATCGGTCAATTAGTTCACTATGTATCAATTACGCCGTAGCTTAATTGCTCGGAACAATGAAGGCGAGAGCGAGACAATGGTTTATCAGTGATCTCAATACACAATTATAGTAGCCGATGTTCGAGGCAGATTATGAACACGATAACTGTCGGTCGTTGGCGACATTCTACAGTCTACACCTTGATGTATTGAACCACGGTGCGATGATCGATTAAGATTATTTCGTAGTGACAAGTGGACAGGGGGTAAAAAGAGTATCCAGTTGCTAGGGATAATAAATGATATAGAACCGGGATATAACGTTGACATTGGAGTGTTGTATATTACAAATATTTGCATTAAACTAAAATTCCCATTATTACAAGTGTTAAACATGGCAAATAATTGTAAATTGGGGGGATGGCAGTTGTGTAGTAGTACTGTGGCACCTTGCTCGATTAAATAATCCGAGGCTCTGAGCTTTATCTCAACAAGCTTAATCCCCACGAATCCAGAAATCTCTCACAGAATAAAATACTTACTGAGAGGGTACATCAGTCCCCTCTGAGTCCTATCCTCCTATCGACTTGACAATAATTATAGTGAGTGCTCCGAAACATTTACTAAAATGGTTGATGTAGGTATGCAGTCTGTATTACACTACGTTCATTGATTCACAGCCCGTACCGAATAATGAAGTTTCATCAATATCGACAAAAATATGAAGAATGTCCTCGGCCCAATACTTACACCAACATTTACAACTGTAAAGTTAATTTAGAGCTTACGAATATAATGGTGAACTTCCAGAATGGCTCAATAAATTCACTCGTTAACCATTATAATATAATTATCCCAAAAAATATAATTATATACACACTACTATTTTTCAGAGAGGCATGCTGATTCAAACCTTGGTGATGCAGCAGACAAACGAGTCTCGTTCTTCGATTCAGTTCTCGATCTTGAAGAAAGCTTCAATTTCAATCAAGTTAATACACGTATAAACTTCAATTAAATAGATCAGATAAATTTAAATAACGACATAGAAATTATATAACCAAATGAAAAATTAGTCAACGCCTCCTATCTAACCGATCGTGTGAACTGGGCCGCTCGCTACCGACTTATTTATTGGAGCACTTACTGAAATATGAACCTTATCTCATTAAAATTACCGTTCATATCGCCGTACCCTAGAAATCGTAGGTACGTAGATAATTGGTAAGCCCAGCTCCAATTGCCGGTATCACGTTTCGGCGCAAAATCGTAAATTGGTTCAAATTCATCAGCTCCGAACTGCGCGGCGATCCGGTCGCGGTGTAGCAACGCGGCTGTATTGCAGACCGCTAAACACGCTGTAGATTTAATTTACATCGGAATCTACAGCCGCCTTAATTATTGAGACATTATAAACTGAAAGTGATCTCGGGCAGATAGCATTGCTTTGTTTGCTATGTTTTGTATTTGCTTAGGAAACAAAATGTCATGCAACAGTGATAAGCTTGGAATTCAGAATTCTATTTTAGGAAAACACCAATTGCAGTAGCATGAATATAGGTAGGTCCAACTGCCACATTGAATGAGACTCCGTTTGTTGTCTCTGTCGTGTAGTTACTCAATTTTTCATGAAGGAGAGTAACTTCCGATTATATCTATATAAATCACAAAAAATGTTTGTATGGATGTCCTTCTCCACTTACACTCCAATTTCCGAAAGTTCCATGGACGACGACGACCACCGGGAGTCACCCGGAAGCGCGTCTCACTTCGCGAATAAGTGAATTAGTTTTTAAGTCTATATTTTTGTATGTATGTTTATTTTGTATGTATGTTTACAGACGTAAAAGATTTTTCATTATTATTATTATTTAAGGTATGTAAAGATTATGTTTTATGTAAAGATGGCGCATCAAACAATGATGTTTAAATAAATATAGATACGTTATGCCCTTACAAATCAACCGAAAAATCTGTTCCGATGTCTGCAAGGCACGCTTTATTGCTTTATCGCACGTCTTTATCGCTCTCGCGTCAAAACTACACCGCTATCTCTTTCTTCACCTGAATAAGAGTTCCCAATTGGGAACTTTTTGAGTCACACAATGCGCGCGCTTATGACATATCTGCCTCTTTTTAATATATAATATCATTGGCATCAAAGTCAACGTCAACACAAATAACTGATCTATCATTCTCATCAGAAAAGATTTTAGTAAAGGATTTTAGTGGGTATCCACTACTATCAAGAGAGTTGTTTTTATAAAAAACATCGTCCAAAAAAAACTTCTCGTATTCAAAACAATAATTTGTATAGAGCAGAGCGCACTCACACATTCATTCGCTTCATGGTCGATTGCATTTTGTGAATACCATACAATGAGCCGAGTTGATGAATACAGTTGATGAATTAATTCCAAAACATTAAATAGGATTAAATTCATTGTGTGCAAATAATTTAATCATGTACATTGTCAATTTAAAAATAGGTTTTTACCAACTAGTTTGATTTTAATTTTTTATTTAACCCAAAAGGAAGTCGAAAAATAAGAATTTCATTAAGACGTTAACAAATTTAATGATAGCTGTTCGTCAAAAATTAATGAAGTACTTAACTAGGTATTATATTTCGCTAATAAAAAAGTTGTAGATATTTAAAATATGAACCAGTCCTCTTAACGCCTTTAAGTAATATTGAAGTCAGGACTTCTATTAATATAATTACAACACACAATAACAGTTGTGACCCGTGATTATAATAACTATACAACTTCAACCTAAATCCACTCCCAATCCGCCACTCACAATGAATTAGCGTCGTCTGTTTGCCTCGTGCCTCACGCATCGTCCACGCCTCGCCCACACGTCGTCCACGCCTCGTCCACGCCTCGTCCACGCCTCTTCCGCGCCTCGCCCGCGTCTTGCCTGCGCCTCGCCCGCGCCGTGCCCGCGCCTCGCCCGTGCTTCGCCCGTGCCTCGCACGTGCCTCGCACGCCTGTCGACAGTCGACACGCTCCAACAACTCCATCAAAATACGATTACGAATCACACTATTGAGTTAATCGTCTATGACGCGTCGCATCGTCACGGTATCGTCACGGCATCTTCACATCGCGTCGTTGCGATTTCACGGCAAACGGTACTCGTTTCCGCTAACTAATTCGACCAAAAATGTTTAGAAATAATGAGAACGATTCAGTTTTTTTGTATTCTAATATCTTTCTTTTCGAACCATTCATCACGTTCACTATTTCACACTACGATTTTATTTCAATTTACAACTGTTTTCGCCTATCGTAATGACACTTAATTAATCCAAATTTATTAAATTAAACAATTTAAAACATATTAAGTACTCCACTCTGGATATTTTATCTACTTAATACCAATAGTCATCGTATTACTCACTCTAATCCAGCCTTATTTAGCTGAGACCAATGATATTTAAATAAATATAGATACGTTATGCCCTTACAAATCAACCGAAAAATCTTTTCCGATGTCCGCAAGGCACGCTTTATTGCTTTATCGCACGTCTTTATCGTTCTCGCGTCAAAACTACATCGCTATCTCTTTCTTCACCTGAATAAGAGTTCCCAATTGGGAACTTTTTGAGTCACACAACGCGCGCGTTTATGACATATCTGCCTCTTTTTAATATATAATATCATTGGCTGAGACGTAGTACGTAGCCAGGTCTAGTGGAATCATTATAAAACGAAACTAACGACAGTAGACAAGGGGCCATATTAGTATTCACTCGTGGTCATTAATTCGAGTATCCCAGGTGTGTCCGTGTGTCGGCGGTGTAATGATCGCATTTTTCCGGCGTCGTGACGATCCGCGGCGACGGCGCGGGCAGTCGCGTGTCGCGTGTCGCGTGACGTCACGCGCGACTCGTTAGCGCGACACGCCGCCGATGTGGTCACTTATCACCTGATACCCGGGACACTGCGTTAAGAGGCCTTTAGCTGCATGTACGAGGAGGATAAGGCCGGGCTGGCTCGAAATAACTTATGGTACCGTATTTTCCTCGGCTCTAATTTAACTTTAATGCTATCTACTGCTCACGACTTCTTTGTAACTGAAGGCGAGGAGCACTGCAATATCTGTATGGATAGTATTTTTTAACTTATTTACTATTCATTACATTATTCGTTCAAAACCGTCGGCTTAAATTATTATTAAGTTTTTTTACACGGGTCCGAAACCAAATGTATTGTAATAATATGATCACAATCGGATAATTCATTGAAATGTATCAAAACAAGGCACTAAATAATAGGTGGTCATCAATAAATGTCACAATAAGTGTAGCTATTACTTCAAGTTGGCTACAATCTGCAGAACCATCTCCGCGTGCGGTGAAGAAGGGCACACGAAACGAGTTCGGGAGCGAATTAATAACCGGCGGCCAGAGAAAGTGCTGTTTAATCTGGGGCTATGATTGGCCTGATGGTACCAGTTACAACACGTACCGAGCCTCGTCAGCGCACCACCACACCACCACAGGAGACAGCGGAAACAATAAACACGAAAGAAACAATGATTACTTTTGAAATCACAAATGATAAAGTCAGACGTAAACACGCGCGTATTTGTGGTGGTAGAAAATATCGGCCAGACGTTGCGATATATAGCTTCCGCTGTTCAGGCGTCATTAGCAGTACACGTAAGCTAATTAAATAATATACATAACAAGTGCCGTACAGTAATCACTCTACGGTAACCGTGCAGTAAGGAGTCGGTATCCGCCTGTCTAATTCAGGGAAAAATTTCAGATAATTGTCCAAGTTTCTTACGAAACTCTTTTTGTCCTGTGAGCATACCTTTTCAGTTTGCATATTATTATGTAAAGTAAATCTTATGACATGACCCCTGTTCCTCGTGGTTTGTACCACGCATGCTCTTTACGCCGAGCCACGCCTGAAGCCGAACTAAACTCTGTTTAATTATGGGTGCGCCCGACGCAGCGGCTGCGGCCGGTAGGGAGCGCTAACTATCAACAAGTGATAATTGTACCAAACACCAAACGAACTGGTTGCAACATCATCTCACTTTTGATGATGTAGTGAAGCTTGACAGGTGATAAATCCCGTTTTTCAAATGATGATCAAGGAGTTTAAGTCATCCTTCAATGCGGTGGATATTTAGGAGATATGCATTAACTAAATGAAGGTACAGCCTCAGACACCCTGGCTGCGGAAACTGAGCATGAGTTGTGAGATGCGGGTACCCGGAGCCACAAAAAACGTGATCGTGGCCGGTAACGAGGAGACGCGACGGAGGCAGCCGGGCCGCGGACACAGCACACGCGCCGTGCGTTGCGCTAACAAGACACGAATATTGTAATCGGGGCTCCACTTGCGCCAGCGGTACTCAAACCTTGAAACTTTTTTACAGCTTATATTATAAGTTAATGCTTGACTACAATACCACCTGATGGTAAGTGGCGATTGTAGTCTTGGATGGTAAGACGCACTAAATTAGCAAAAGCTTATTCACTCTTGCCTTGAAGACACATAATATATATTGTAATCGAACACTGACGCGAGTTTATTCAATTCCTTCGCATTACTTTAATCGATATTGACACGGTGTGGGTGATGTGCTTTATGATGAATGATGGAATTGTAAACGGTCATCGGCCATATTTTAATGCGGCATATTTTATATCGGGCATATTTTAATACCAACATCTAGCTCTAGGTACTATAGTTAAGTATTGGTATTCAAACTTATTCAAAAAAAAACTACTTTAAATTTGAACTGCCAGTCATTGTGTAATAGAAATTGCTCAAGAGTAGAGTAGGGCATGAGTCATGAGTGATCCCTTATGATGTATCCTTCACCAATCATTTTGAACCATTTTTGAACAGAGGAAGTTATAAAAACTTTTGGGTTTAACTGGAACACTCGTATTTCAATTCATATTTTAAAAATATAAAAAATATTAGGTATACATTTTATTTATTAAATAACAAATAGAAAGAAGCAAAACTAAATTTCTAAAAACGACATTTTGTATTAGATTGTTTGGTGTGTTCTCACAAATAAAAAAAGAATTTTATTATACATTCTGTACAGAGCTGTACAGAGCTGTATAGAGCTGTGTAACTAAAGAAAAATTTGGAAACCGCAGCCCGCTCTGTCCGCGCTAGTGTCGGTAGTGTAGCTGTTGATTTATGTCGATTCGTTACACTCTATAATTTATATTTGTTAACTCTAACGACGGTAAATGCAGGAGAAAGCCGCTTTGATTCGCAAAAAACTTGAATTTGATTGATCACGATATTACGATCTCCAGCGTCTGGAGTGGACGGTGCCGCGGTGCCAGCACCAATTATAATCTCGTTTATTTGTATTGTTAGTGTGTGCTGTGACTGCTCATACCTCGTATTATACTGTCTGTATCTAAGTTACCAGATCGTTCATTACTTTATCTATAAATATTTCTAGCCATCTACATGACTATGACCATGGACTAGCATGGGTACTTGAATGAAGTTTAATAAATTTCAAGACATTACTGGATATTGAAGCGCTTATAGCCCAGCGGCTTGCTTCGATCCTAAGTGATCGACAAAGTTAAGCCAAGCGGGCGCGGTCGGTAGTTGGATGGATGACCGCTAGTGGCAAAAAATCTTGAGCGTTTCCGTGCTTCGGAGGTTACGTAAAGCCGTCGGTTCCGGTTGTTATCATAAGATAACAGTCGTTAAGCCATGTCGGAGGCCCTAGGGCGGTTTGAAAACTTCCGACACTCGGGTTGGCCACTAACCCCTCCACCAATCCGCACTGGAGCAACGTGGTGGAGTATGCTCTAGACCTTAAGAGGAGAGACCCGTGCCCAGTAGTGGGCCATTAATGGGTTGAAGCCACTGGATATTTATCATTTTTCATCCGCCCTATCGATAGAGATAACACATGATTTTTTTATTGGACACTGTAAGTACAAAATTTCCAATCAAAAGACATTTCTTTTTTTACCCGAGTGCGCGACGCGGCGACGTAAAGAAGTGTAGTTAAATGTGTGGTGTCTATGTATTTTTGTTACTATGTGGCGTTGTAGAGACCAAACGCGTCGACAGATTTTAATAATTCTTACGTCAGTCGATTCGTCTTAATCTTGCGAGTGCTACTAAAGACATGATAATAATCAAAATTCATCGCAGAGACAACCAGATGTTATGTGATATATATTTTGTCAAAATAAAAAAAAAATTGTCGAACTAAGTCAAGTGGCGTTGAATAGGTAAAAATGATGTTTAGGGTCTTTTCATTATTACAGGTTGAAATTCTTTCTTATTGCTTGGCTAGACCAATTCTTCTCAAATTTTGTAGATTAGGCTCAGCCACGTCTGTTGGGATGAATCAGTCACGAAAAAAAGCGAAAAGTTTGACCTAGCTCTCTATATCAGCACCTGTCATGTCGTCTAGACAAACAACAAAGTTCTACGAAAGGTCATGTTGTGATTAGTTGATAGCTCGAATCAAATCCAATTAATGTGAGTGTCTTTTTTACACCGTTAAGTTTGCAGCTGTGGGAGCGATCATACCGCTGTACTGTCGGGCGGTACTCGGCTGTCGGCTGACTGCCATCAGTTCTGCGTCCAGTCATAATATTATTCGCATTATCGTCTTAATGCAATTAATATCTCTGACGAGATCTATCACGACGTACCGTTACAGTACCCGGCGGCGATCGCTGTACCGCGGGCACTCACTCAAGGGGGAGAGGGGGGGGGGATCACGTCCTTTCGCACATTAGCGGACACTCGCCAAAATATTTTGTAAAACATCTGCCGCTATGTTATACAACCATGTCACAGCTATCTGCGCTGTCATAAGACTATGTAACAGTAAACGGATAAACATTTAAATTTTCTGTAAATTTTAGGGTTCCGTTTCTTCATTCGGATACACGGAACTGATAGGATCACTCGTGCGGTAAGCAAACGATAGCGCAGTCCACTTAATGCAGATCATAACAAGCTCCTAAATGGTATAGTAGTAAAACGTCTTTTAATAATCAAGCAATCAATCTAACAACGTTCAAACTCTTCTTCCAGCACCTAGCTTCATAATTACGACACCTAACTTTATTGTTTATTATCGCTAATGGTCTGTTTACCGCTAATTATCACGGTTATGTGAATACTGAATAAAGGTTATAAGCTATCATAAAGCCGCGCGAACATGCCGCCAGACACTTTATCGTTTCCCGCCGCGAGTGTGGCGACGGCTTTATTATTTCCGCACTCACATTTGACGTGTGTGGCGAGCTGGCGAGTGTACAGGGCAACTAAATGTACAGTAATTCAATCAGGATGTTATAGAGTAGATGTCGACTCTTAGAAAATTAGAAATAGCTACTAAAATTACGTGATGTTAGCATGATTCCATTTTTATCCCATAGAAAATTTTACGCTATAGGTAAGAAGGGTGAAGGACTTATCATGGAATGTGTTTGTAGTCAGTTGTTGGAGATATGAAGAACTTACCATGACGTACCATGTAGTAACGTAGTACCTTACCTAGTTAGTTACCTTAATAAAACTTATTAAACACCGTGCTCCAAGCGGGGCTAGGCCAGCCTGCCTACCTCCTAATGTAAAGATTATCCTCAAAATCACGTCAACTCTAAAAGCACAGTATCATCTGCATCACCTGCGTGGTCCACCGTACAACTGCGTCGGTTGTTTACGAGATTGCACCTCGCCGTGAGTACCTACTGCAGCTCGTACAGACGCCGCAGTAATATCCTTATAGGGAACTCTCGTAATTATCACGATGCGGGGCTTAGTTCAAACTAAATTGCTGAGAACATGCTTAGAGGGAATAATTAAAACGCTGAGCTGGTACTTGGATGTTAGATAGTCTACACGTAGGTCTAGGTAGGTAGGTAGGTGGTGGTAAAAGTGTTTGATGTGATTATACATAATAATAACTACTCAATTTACAGTGGACATCCCTTTGAGACACTTTTAATGTATTGTTATGTTGTAGGTATGTAATAGGTAGTTCACAGGTGATTATCATCTTCGATTGCAATTTGATTCGACCGAAGATTATCCACGATGTGCACAGATAATAATTTAAAATTAAAATACAATCTACTTTAATTATATTGGGATGAAATTTAGAGGAATTGGTGAATGGGTTATGGGATACTATGGACACTAGGGCTTCCATCGAATATTCGAATATTCGAATAATTCGAATAATAAATTGTCTCGCATATTCGAATACAAGAACTGCAATATTCGAATATTCGATCAATTTCTACAACACCTAACGAGCGAGACGTGGGCCCCATTTGAGGACCTTTCTTCCCCAATGGTTATCGGTCCTTCACACGATGTGGCCAGCCCATTGGCACTTCAGCCGGCTAATTCTTTGAGCTATGTCGGTGACCCTTTTTCGTCTACGGATCTCCTCATTTCTGATGCGATCACGTAGAGAAATACCGAACATAGCCCTCTCCATAGTCCACTGCGCTACTCTGAGCTTGTGGATTAGGCCAATAGTAAAGCACCACGTTGCGGATCCGGATGTCAACACTGGCAACACACACTGCTCGAACACCTTCGACTTCAGGCACTGAAGTAGTGGTTTCCCGAACGCAGCCCATCCGAGTTGGATTCTACGAGTGACTTCTTTCTCGAAGTTGGACTTACCAATCTGGATCACTTGTCATAGGTAATTGTATTCGTCTACAACTTCGAGAGCAGCGCCGTAAACAACAACCGGTACGGGTGTGACATGGACATTCGACATGATTTTCGTCTTGTCCATGTTCATCTTAAGACCCACCTGTTGTGAGGCGCTGTTCAAGTCCTCGAGCATTGTACCAAGTTCTTCCAGGGAACCCGCCAGGATGACTATATCATCGGCATATCGCAGGTGTATGATGTATTCGCCATTGATGTTAATGCCACGTCGTTTCCACTCCATCAGCTTGAACACGTCTTCAGTGTTCAAAACGGTGAACAGTTTTAGGGGTATGATATCCCCTTGTCTGACACCTCTCTACAGTTGGATGGGGTTCGTTGCTGTGTCGTGTACTCTGACGGACATGGTGGCAGATGAGTACAAACACTTCAACACCTCTGGCACCGCTGGAGAGAATTTAGTACCGCCCAGGTCTCGATAGAATCAAAGGCTTTCTCATAGTCCACATAGGCAACACATAGCGGCAGATTATACTCCTCGGTATTCTGTATAATCTACCGCAGTGTATGTATGTGGTCTATGGTACTGTAGCCTTTTCGGAATCCTGCTTGTTCGGAAGGCTGGAAGTCGTCGAGCTGGCGTGCAATGCGATTTGTGAGCACCCTCGAAAACAGCCTATAAACGTGGCTCAGAAGTGTAATGGGCCTGTAGTTCTTAAAAAAGGCTTTATCACCCTTCTTGAAGAACAGAGTCACCACACTTCTGCCCCACGCTTCTGGGGTTGTTCCAGTGTTGATGACAGAATCGGACAGTTTTTGGAGCACCACTAGAAGAGGTTTTCCTCCAGCTCTTAGAAGCTCGGTTGTGATTCCGTCATCTCCCGGTGCCTTGTTGTTTTTAAGCTTTTTGAGAGCCTCTCTAATTTCATACAGGCTGACATCCGGGAAATCCTCTGTGTAGTGTCAGGTCAGTTTAGCTCGCTTGTCGCTCTCCTCGCGAGAAGGTGGAGCTTGAGAGGAGGCATACAACCATCCGTAGTATCTCTTAGTTTCCCTCAAAACTTCGGGTTTCGACGAAACCATGGTGCCGGACTCGGTCTTCAACCTCGTTAGCTGGCTTTGCCCAATAGACAGATCCCTGGCGAACACTTTTGAGCCCTGGTTTTGCTCAATTGTGGTTTGTACACGATTTGCGTTGTGTTTTCGCAAATCGCGTCGCCTGTACTTGAAGATCTGTTAATTGAGCTGTCGGTATTCCCTCATAGAGGTTGGAGACTACACACATAGCTCTCGTCGATCCCTCATAAGACCGAGAGTTTGTTCTGAGAAAACCTGAGATCTACCACTAGGGTAGGTCTTGAAATACTTCGACCCTACCTCGTGGACAGTTGTTACCATCCTGGTGTTAAACTCGTCCACTCACGTGCACGATTCTAGGCACGCAAAACGGTTTTGCAGCTCAAGTTGAAAGTTTTCGGATCCCTGGATTTGGGTAGGTGTTGGGTGTAGCGTAAATTTCATCAGGCGTGACCGTTCCAGCTTCAGGTCGATATTTAATGTACCTCTTACAAGATGGTGATCGCTTCCGGTTTTAAATCTGCTGATCACAGAGACATCATTAAATATGTGCCGTTTGTCTGCCAGAATGAAGTTTATCTCGCTTTTCGTGGAACCATCAGGACTTATCCAAGTCCACCTGCGTTGCGGCTTTTTTCTGAAGAAGGAGTTCATCATGAAGAGGCCTTCCTTCTCCAAAACTTAGGCGACGATTGATATAACTTTGTTGTGGTGTGTAGATCTGTACTCGATTATGTGTGTGTGTATTATGTGTGTTTATTATCAATAAATTCAATGAGTTTCAGGATTTAAATCAAATTAATTTTAGATATTTTATTTGATTTAAATCCTGAAATTTCCTTAATTTTGATTTAACACGAACAAAATCAAAATATTGTAATTGCAAATCACTCCTAAGTTTAATAAAGACGTGATTATTAAAGTTTTTTTTATATTCGAATAATATTCGAATATTCGAATAGTTCCCAAAAAAAAAATCGAATATTCGAATATCAATTTTATCGAATATTTGGAAGCCCTAATGGACACCTGCCGTTCAGACCGAATAACGACTGAAAATAAGGCAGGTGGTGCCTCGCCGCTCCATGGCCCCCCGAAAGTAGCTAATTACTGAATAAAATATTTTACCTTTAAACCAAGATTACTGCGCGTCCACCTATCCCAGATTAAATGCGATCCTACAGCATTTCCATTCAAAGGGCATAAAAATAAATGATGAATCCGAACTTTCTAGTGGCATCGACAGTTCCAGCGGCGGCCGCGAGAGAGCGCATCGATCACTGCCCCCCGTGGACCCCGTGGCCCGCGAGGCCCGTCGCTCGTTCCATTTATAATCATCGGGGGCCACGCCGACCCCACTAGCTGGCGTATCGTGACCGCTCCATCTTGCAGCGCCACGGACGAATCAATCCTGCCTCCGCAACACTCACACAGAACGATCTTGACATAAATCGATAGCCGCTGCCAGACCGATCTCCGCGCAGCTGATGCAATTACCTACAATATACTTCTTTACTATTAAATATTGGACCATTTGTTAACATCAGCTGCGGTTCAGAGTGCTCCTCTCACCTGGCAAATGTTGGACTTATTTTATTGTAGTGGTAACGAAAATGACGTGAATACCGTCAACCCTTGACCTCAAGAACATTAACGTGTGCATACTCAAATTAGTTAAGTTGATTACACGATGGTTACAAGTCAATAGTCCTTTCCCCTTAGCTCAGGCCAACCTACTCGTATTACACCTGTTGAATAACCTTTGTTGAAGGAACTACTCTGGTCAACAATTACAATTATGGTCTCCAATATTATAATCTTTAAAGTACAATATATTGATCAATTATAAAATATTTAATTAAGTACGTAAAATCCTAAGCGGATTTCATCTTAATCTGAGATATGTCTAAGATGTGTTAAGACCAGTCAGCTTGCTACGCGATAACCATTAGAGACCATCATAGATATGAAATATTGACAACATACGTCGCGAGTTATACTCGTATTCCCCAATGCAATAGTTAAATTGATCTGACGAAAAAAATAAATTATTCTCACAACATTAAATCGTAACCAGAATCTACGAGTGCGGGCAAAAAGCAAGAGGCCAAACAAGTCAAGAGTTAAAGAGTTGTTTTGGAGAGCTTCACTCACTGACTCACTCACTCACAACAAACGAGCTGAAAAACAACCGGAACCGCATTGTCTGCTAGCTGCTACACTCAACGTTCTTATTTTATTTCTCTATCTGCGATATAAACAAAAAACCCGCTGCAGCGCAATCAAAGCTTTTAAGATATGAATCTCGAAACTAAAAGCCGATGCTTTGTGATTTTAATTAACTTGTGAACGGCTCCATTGACTCGGACAGTCGGACCAACGTTTCCCCGCGCTAATGCTCGACGCCGTCTACGCGTCTGTGCCGCGGATGAGGACCGACAAACCTGACCAAACCTGAAACTAAATACATAGTTGCTAAGTTAAATACATTAAAAGTAAATTTCATGCAACTTTAGTGACAAAGATTACCGACTTCACTGCTTAGTTGTAGTTGCCATGGGTACCAACTAGCCAAGTCAAATGTAGAGCTTGAATTACATGTTCTTGTAACTAAAATTTTAGGCTTTTCTACACAGAACTTGGCACCCATTTACATAGATATCAACCCTTTTTTTTGAACATGGCTCTCATTCCACATGTATGTTTTTGATGAGATGTCTTTACGTATGGACCGTCGAAATATTCCGAACATTGTCTTCTTTCAACGTATACCTAAAACCGAACGTATTTGGTGTTTCACTTTTAAAATCACGAAAAAGCATCAAATCTTTTTCGCAGCCTGCTTCTGTATAACCTTTCGTTAATTTGACATCGTTCCCAATGTCGACTTAGTTAAGTTTTATTATAAAGGTTTATTATAAAATTTAAACACAAATAGAATACAACACAAATACAATTAGTAAGTGCATCTTTTGAATTTGCACATTTGTTGTAGAGAATTTCTAATAGTTTCTACATACAGATCTCTCACATGAAGAGTTGATGAGAGTTGTTGAGAGTTGTTGAGAGTTGATAGATGGCCGTTCTGCCTGTATATTTTTGAAATTTAGGTTTGTAAGTAAGCATTAGAAGTTAATTATCACTTTTTTCCCTGAAATATGTATATCGTGAAGGTGTGGGGAGTCTTCCAAATCGCATTAGGCCGGCATGGTAGAGAGAGGATAACATCACAAGGAGTGAAAAGAACTGAACACAACGGTAGTTCTGGTAAAGTTTGATGAAAATACCTAATATTAATCTTTAAAACTGATGGCGGGTGTCAGGCAAGAAATTTACAACAGAATAAATAAACTTGAGACACAAATAACATTTTGTTAAACGCCATTGACCTTCTGCTACTTAATTGAACGTTTGGAAGTGGAGTCATTAATCAACAGCTCATCGGAGTGACTCCTCTGTTTGATCGCTGAATCGGCTCTAATCCAGCTGATGGTCGGCTGATGGTCGGCTGACGGTTTCCGACGGTGCCGCCGCCGCTACAAACTGTTATTTGCGCCCCAAATCGATTTAAATTAACTTTCATCTATGAGCTGCCGTCGACTCAATATAATTACAGCCATTCAAATGTGTAATGCCATTGGAAGCTCAATTTATCATGTTTGTATCTTTTATGTGTGACTCATAATATGTAAAATCTTTCTAGATGTAGTAAGTTGCGAAGTTACTTAAAGTACTTATGACTTATGACATATACGTTATTAGCTAAATGTTGGATGACATGTTTAAAGACTGACCTACTGAATAATAATAGGATGTGTGAACAGAAATGCTTATTTATGCCACCCGGCAGTTTCCCCGCTTCACCTCCGAAGTTTATGAGTATGTCTGTCAACTTGTAGGACTTGTGTTGTTAACCATTGAAAATTACAACTCTTAAACATAACTATTATGTCGTTATTATTTTTACACTATAATTATCTGTGACACCTCTCTTTTTTATTTTATTCAGTTACCAAAAAAAATCTAAGTATTCATATATGTAATTATGAAGCCATTGTGAACGTTATGAGTGCACGTCACCGCCCATCCGTCTCTTTAGTCACATCATAGCTGTCGCTAACCACTTAACGGTTGTCTTTAATGAAAACAATTATCGTAACGACGACATCGCCACACCACCACATCACCGCACCGGTTAAAAGACTACAACAAAGAAATGCGTGGGCGCGTTTGTTTGACGAGAGACGCCATATTTGTCATCGCTCAAATTAAGAATGGCGGATTACCGAGCGCCATTTGTAACGCCAAATATGTCACAGATTATAAAGAACTGAGGTCCACGGACAAAGGTGTCTGAGAAGCGATTTGTCCGAGTCACGGTGAGAAAGGCGGAGAGGATCGTGGGTTCGAGAGATTAACAGTAAAACAAAGCAGGAAGCGTGGAGCGTGGAGAGCGCATCTGCCGGCCCCGGCTGCCCGCGCCCGTAATAACTCTCGAGCACGGCTCACGGCTGTACGGCTGTACGAGACTACGAGCATTTCTTATCTCCGCTGTACACAGTAAATAGAAACGATTAATATTTCGACTCGTGAAGTTGAATCCACTCGAGCACGCAAACTGAACGATCCAATATTAATACTTCGCAATTTGCAATAAATCTTCGATGAGAATTTAGGTGTCTAAAATACGTTATTTTACAGCTTAATTAACATTACGCGAAAACATCGCCGAGATGAATATTAATAAATGTTAATCAACACGTCTGAGTAATTAAGATCTGCCTGTTTTATCAATTTAATATTTATTTCCAAATGTAAAGTTATTGCAAATTATATCTTTCTTGCAAAAGTGCGAACTTCTAGGTTGTCAAGCAAAACAACACGATAAGTTAATATTTTTAAAATAGAATTATCTATCGTACTTTGCTTAATTATATCAATATCAAAACTTCACGGCACTATATTCAAATAGTTTCGATTCTACCGCTTAACAACAAATTTCTCAAAACCCATGACTTAAAAGATGTAAAATGAGAACTATTCCCCGATCGCAAGCGAATAGCCGATTAAGCAGACAGTTCGGTTTGTCTATGGCGGAACAATGGCGTGTTTGTCTATGGCTTGTTGCATGATAAAAGGCGGGTAATAGCGTAGATAAGCGCTCCCTACAAACAGCGCATTATGGGACCATCCTACTACGAGATGAATTACTCCAAAAGGTCGCTATAAACGCAAAACTGTAAGAAGAGTACACTACTGTTTTACTATACGAAAGGTAGACACAGAAAGTAACAAATCAAGCAATGAACAAAAAAAATTTGAAAGTCACGCGTTGGATTCCTTGTGACTCGATGGGGAAGAGAGGTTACCTGCGCATTTGCTATTACAATTGCTCTCGACTGTTCCTTCACATAAACATGTGGGTTTCGATAAAAATCTGCTTTAAATATAATGAATATTTGATCGGTTGTAGTACCACGCTAGGAGTCCTGGATTCGTTGGGTAATGCTTATCGCAGAAAGCATTTTTTTTGGTGGTTGTATTTTGGTAACTTAATTGTATGGTTAGATATGTCAATATAATTATTTCTTGTTCTTGAATAATTTTAAAACTATAACAAAAATATATTTAAGATTCTTACAATAAGCCCTTTCATTTTATTTGCCGTACAATACGGTTTACAAAACAGTTTCTTTTTAGTTTTGATTTAAAAAAAAATGTGTGCAATAGGGATGTTGACACTAATTATAAATTAATATAAAATGTTTAAAATATTAGTGGTAACATTTAAAGGCCTAAAATATGATTCTTTTATTGAAATCAATCACAATAAATTAAATATCATTAATTTAAAATGTTAAAAATTGTACTCACTGTCACGTGACCTCAAACGCCATTTTGAGAATATGACGTCATTGGAACAATTTTATATGGAAATTCAACAAACTTAGCAGACAGATAGTATTGAATATCGTTTAGTGACGTCACGTGACGTTTTTGGTGGGAAAGGAGAATGCCCATTTAGTATGGAGAAATGTACTGACTTTAACATTTTTGTGTCTTGATAAAAATAACTTTATTTGATTATGTTATCTTAATAAATTACTAGACCAGGGTAGAAGCCTTTAAAAATAATGAAAAGTGAAAAAAATTTATAACAGGATGAAACCTATTGCAAAAGGAAGAGAATATAACAAAAAATAAAGGAAAAATAATTTACGGGCGATCTGAGGTCGGGAAGTGGGGGGGAGGGGGGGTTTAAGGGTAAAAAACGGTTTATCTCAATTTCCAGCAAAACTATAAGTCCTATGGAAAAAAGTTAAATGGCAAAGTTATAGGTAATAAAAAGGTCTACAATTTTTGTATGTACACTTTTTTCACATAACCTCAAAATTTATGTGAAAAATTCAAAAAACCAAGTTTTTGGTTTTTTATTTTTATCTTTTACAAAAAATTTTTTTTTTAACGAAATTTTGTGAAAACTTACCTTTCTATGTCCCAAACATACTGTAATTTTTTTTATTTAAAATATTTATTTTTTCACCTTATTTTGACTTAATATCGAAAAATCACCCTAATTTTCAATCGAAAATTCACCTGTCAAAATATCCGCTTTTTTAAAAAAATCTGTGAGATTTTTATTTGCTAAAATCTCTACTTTCTGATGGTATAAAAAAGATATACACTACTATGGTAAATTTTCTCAGAAAATGCAATGAAACGACAACTATTTTTGCATGTTTCTTGCAATCTTTATGGATTTGTAATTTTTTTGCTTATTAATTTATTAATTTAACATGGATTTTGACGTTTTTTCGATTAATTAAAGTGTAAATTTTAATAAATGGCTCAAAATTGTACATAAATATTAAAAATATATATTTAAAAACTCGAACTCGAATAATTTTTGTGAAAATAGTTGTCGTTTCATTGCATTTTCTGAGAAAATTTAACATGGCAGTGTATATTTTATTATATACTTACCATCAGAAAGTAGAGATTTTAGCAAATAAAAAGCTCACAGATTTTTTTAAAAAAGCGGATATTTTGACAGGTGAATTTTCGATTGAAAATTAGGGTAATTTTTCGATATTAAGTCAAAATAAGGTGAAAAAATAAATATTTTAAATCAAAAAAATTACAGTATGTTTGGGACATAGAAAGGTAAGTTTTCACAAAATTTCGTTAAAAAAAATTTTTTTTGTAAAAGATAAAAATAAAAAACCAAAAACTTGGTTTTTTGAATTTTTCACATAAATTTTGAGGTTATGTGAAAAAAGTGTAAATACAAAAATTGTAGACCTTTTTATTACCTATAACTTTGCCATTTAACTTTTTTCCATAGGACTTATAATTTTGCTGGAAATTGAGATAAACCGTTTTTTACCCTTAAACCCCCCCTCCCCCCCACTTCCCGACCTCAGATCGCCCGTAAATTATTTTTCCTTTATTTTTTGTTATATTCTCTTCCTTTTGCAATAGGTTTCATCCTATTATAATTTTTTTTGTTTTCAAAAATTATCGACCCTGGACTATACACATACTAACTTTAGTCAATGATAATATTAGGAAGTAAGAGATTTTAATCAAAATTAATTTGTATTTAGGTTATAGTAAACTCAGAGTAATATGGACTCTATGCTGGCGTATTAAAGTCGATTGCGTATGTAATATCGATCTTTTTTAAGTTTCAAATTCATTTGACAGTCCCCAAACACCATGTAGTTTGTAATGTATTATAATCACAGAACACTATTACTCCTGGCTGATTATAATAATTTTCTAATTCATTTGACAGTCCCCTTACGTCATCTAGTTTGTTGTCATGGAGATATTATACTATAACTGTTGTATCATAATTATAGTCGAATCAATGCAACCTATTGGCCCGAAGGATCTTAAAAGATTCCTGATTGGCCCTTATCCAAACATAAATGGCCCAATGATTTTCTTTTGTAAAACGGAAGTAAAGTTACTTATTAATTTCAGAAAATTATTCCCAATAAGGATTTTTTAGGAAATAGGGTAAAATACTTGAAATATTTTAATTAAATTTTTTGTCCAAAAATCATTGTGACACAATTTTTTTTTTAAGAGTACTGGCTATGGGCATTCTCCTTTGATAATGATTTTTATTTATCAATTTTTGTTTTTAAATTGAAGATTATTATTTTTATAACATTTTTTTCGTGAATATTGAGGTTCAATCTATAAAATAAAATTGAATCCTAAAATTAGTCAACATCCCTATTCACACGTGGTAGAAGTGAAACTTTTCAAAATTTTGGTTTCAAGTTAATGATATGAAAAAGCAATAAATCGAATCTTAAAGCAATAAATCGAAGCGCCATCTATGAATATACAACTTAGCACTTTTTAAAAATCTATCTAGCAATAAAACGAATGTTCTATCTTATTCCTCGCGCCATCTATGAATACAACTTAGCATTTTTACTGTCTGTATAATCGGTTGGTCGATCGACAGAATGAAAGAATGAAATTCTTATTTTTTGTTGATAAATTCTTTGAAAATATTTAAAAGAGCATTTGAAAGTATTTAAAAACAGTATAAAAATAAAACTAAAAAAAAAAACTTAAAAAAAAGAAATATTGTGAGACGCGAACCTGCGCATCAGGTATTGTGTATCTACGTCCTGACCATTGAGCTACGGACAAGTTAAATTGAAAGTCGAAATTAGCGGTTATATTATCTTACCTGTCGTTGCATCCGGTTTCAAATCACTAACGATTCTAAAGAAGTTTCACTTCAAAAAATCTAAATTCATTTGTTTTCTTTATACCTTCGTCTTTGGGTCACAAAAAAGCAAATGAGTACCAAATTTGAACTAATTTGGTCCAGTAGTTTCGGAAAAAATTGGCTATGCAAGAGTGATTCTGTGAGGATTCCGTTTTTCGTTTTTTCATTCTTTTTTTCGTTCGTAACTTTAAAACCCAGAACAACCGTCAGAATCGCGATACCTTATAAATGCGGTGCTAGCTCAAAATTCGCGTTTTTGAATTTTCTCTGAAAGTTTCATTCTCAGTCCTAAGTATGCCGTTTTGGAACAATGTAGAACAAACTTAGAAAAACCTGGAACAACCTTCAAAATGTTTGTACTTATCTTAAAAGTGCGGTGCCATCTTCCTGAAAATTAATAAAGTCCTACAACCACAGAACACTAATTAATTATTAGATGTTCTGTGCCTACAACAGTAGAGCAGTCCCCCTCCCCCGGCCGGGTTGCCATCTCGGCCATCTCGCCATGTATCGTGGCGGTGACATGGCCGGGATGCTCCGACAACGAATTATCTGAGACCCATCTGTATGTATTTCTAATGGCGACGCATGTATTGACGGTGGCGTCATATTAATAAAACATCGGTTCGGTTCCCGGCGAGCGAGAGATTTATCTGGTTTTTGCGGCCGCAAGCGCGAGAACATCGCCGCATGAATTATTAATGGCGGTTATGGTGGAAATACCAATAAACATTGTATTCAAATGGTACTCGCGAATAGCGTCATAAGCGCCGGATTGTACGGCGTAACGCGATCACTTCACTGCGGAAATTGTTATTACTTCACATTACTCTTTACGATCTCATCTCTTCGATTGAACACGGTGATATGTTAAAAAGTATTTCATGTCAATAACTCGATCGTCACAACTAAAAGATGCTTTCCCACGTGTGGAGCGTCTTGCCAAATAATGAATTATTCTACAACTTTATTTTCATGTGACAAATTGTCAAACATGGGAGTGTGTCTCAATGAGATTAATCGATTTAAATCTGTAATATTATAATTTTTACATTTGTAGAAGCTTTACATGCATTTTATTATTTGGTAGCGAGAAATATAGTTCTCGACCCATCTTCGCTGTTAGCAGTAACCATCATGTCGACACCCGCAACGCATAAGGTTGTAACTCAAGTTACAACCTTTTCCGACTACACCACAGGCGTATAGTCCGTGAAAAGAGCTACACGACAGTAGTATCGACATATCTCTAGCATTCGTAGTTTCGAAGATAGCCAGTTGAAGAAGGTAGTAATTGCCATATGAAGAAAAGTTCCAGCAATATTTTAGACGTAAAACGAATTACGTCTCTTATGTTCGTTGTTGAGCGTGGAAGTAACATCTCTTACAACTTTTTGACGGGCATCACAAATACACGTATCGGAACCGTAACTTAAGATACTGCTTTGTCACGGCTTAGCTGTACTGAGCGACCGGCTAATGTTTATACGATTTGTGTGTATTTGTCCTACAAATTTACATCTGAGCTCCGTGTTTTAATTAAAATTTGTTGTTATTAGGGTTTCATAGTCAAAACGGAAGCCTTGTGGTTTCGTCATGTTCGTACGTCCGTCCGTCCGTCCGTTTGCAGCATAGCGCAGAGACCTTTAGTGCTAGAAAGCTGTTATTTACCCGTACCAGCCGTGCCGTATCAGCTAAATGATGTTGTTGGATTCACTATCTTCACTATCTTCTATGTACGGTCAGTTTAGCTTGTTTGTTGTTCTTCTCGCAGGGAGCTGGAGCTTGAGAGGAGATACAACCATCTGAAGAAAACATGGTGCTGGACTTGGTTTTCAACCTCGTAAGGTGACTTTGCTAAATAGACAGATCCCTGGTGAATACTTTGGAGCCCTGGTTTCACTCAATTGTGCTTTTTATATGATTTGTGTTGTTCTCACAAATCGCATCGCCTGCACTTTGTAATAATAAGACCGAGAGTTTATGCTGACACAATAAGAGATTTACCACTGGATCTTTCAATAATTCGATCCTACCTCGTGGACGGTGGTTAAAATGCTGGTATTAAACTCATCCACTGGGGTGACAGGTGTTGGGCGAAGCGCAGACTTCATAAGGCGTAACCGTTCCAGCTTCACGACGATATTTAATGTGCCTCTTACAAAACGGTTATAGCTTCTGGTTTTTAAGCTGCCATTTGTCCGCCAGAATGAAGTCCATCTCACTATTTGTGGAACCATCGGGACTTATCCATGTCCACTTGCGTTGAGGCTTCTTTCTAAAGAAGGAGTTCATCATAAACAGATCTTTCCTCTCTAAAAAGTTAGCCAACAAGTGTCCTCGACGATTCCGCCATCTAATTCCGAAGGGAAGGGACCCACTTTTATCTCGGCGCCATTTTGCCAGTCCCCCATCAAAACTGTGAAATAAGCTTTAGAGGATACCTCTGGATCTACTATTGTCTTAACACATAACCTCAGTCTCATCGTCGGGGTGTCGGCGCATATGCCTGTACAACCTTCAACAAATAACTTTGAATATTTTTAGTGTTAGGTACCTGCGATACCCTGGCTGACACGCCCCAACTTGCACAATATTGTTGACGAGGGGCTTGTATATGAGAAACCCGACACCACTTTGCATCCTTGGTTGATCTTTGGTCATTTGGTTTACCCTGTCGGTAATAGAACAAGTTCCCGAATTATTCATTCCTGCTCTTTTATCTTTCCATTGGTCCTGTGTTCTGGAGGTATAATTATGTTGCCAGGTGCCGAAGTCGTCATTGGTAGCATGAACAATTAAACTTATTTGATCTTGATAATTTATTTTATAATATAAGCTTTATAATTAATATTAAAATTTAAGAATATAACTTACTTCCATTATAAGTAGGCTACCTTTCATCAATAAGACGGTTGTAACTAGCTAGATACAACCTTATCGCTGCTGAAGTTATCCAAAATCATGGGTTGTAACTAATGCTATCTCAGCTTCTAACAGTATTTTTTGTGATATATACGTATCAAACTATAGTATTTACCCCTATAGAATTGATGCACATATTAATTTTTCAGCAAACCCAATGCTTTTTTCGTAAAAAGCATTCAATTACTTTTTTGCTTATTCTGAAAAAGACGGATTTCAAGTTACAACCTTATGCGTTGCGGGTGTCGATGTCAAATTCAAGATTGTTATTAACCCAAAGACATTTTATTATATTATTATACATACAATAACATTGTACAACCTGAGTCACTGCCCACTACAGATAACCTTCATCTGTTTACTAGTCCATATCAATATAAAAGGATATTTCTTTGAAGGCATCGTGTATTCTATCACCGTCTTGGTTCACATTTCTGTAGCGAGAGGACGGTTGGAGATAGATTCCAGTTTTTACAGTAATTGTCAGCGCGAACAAGAACGCGGCGCGCAGGAAGTGATCTAATAAAATATAAATGTGGCAGATTCATCCACATTTATTACAATCGATGATGGTTTTTATTATGTCGCAGCAAACGGTCGTTTCACCCGGTGAACATAAAGGTTATTGACACTACAGTTTTCTATTGTCCTTGCCTAGTCTTGTCTTTGCTTTTTCCATGGAAGTCAGAAGTCTTCAAGAAGTTTACGTTGATATAGAGTTTATTGAGGAATTGATGAATCGAAAACAGAATAATATTTTTACGCGTGCTCACAATATTTTCACAATGAAGGCTTAATTATAAATTGTAAACTTACATTAGTGTTAGGCATTTCTGGTGCTGCTTTGAACACATCGATAAAAATTATATCCAAAGCCGGCAATTCGTATTTAATACCCATGAACATAATCCATGATTGGCAGTTACGTGTAACAGTGGCAATGTAGGCAGTTAAGTCCTTCTGTCCATTCAGCGTACAGTATCGAAATTGAATAGACTTCATCAAATGTTTTATGAGTCATTCGAAACGCATTTACAGCTGCTCTATGCAAAGCAGCAAAATGAAGAAGTTATTTTCCATCAGGTTGTGGTCCATCGGCGTCGTCCGTCAGTCACAGACTCCGTGCACGTCCATAAGCGATGCACTTTAATTGAATAACGGATAAACTGCGACTTGCACTTGTATAGTTCACTTGTATGAAATGAAGCTTTAATCAAATTTAATTTATTTCCAATTTATTAGGTCAAGATTGTAGCACCTCTCTAAAATTAGGAAATATATTTAGGAAACATCGTTTTTCCTTGCAGATAAACTTTTCATCGAAATCTAATCTACGTATATCGTATTGTAATTAATTCCATATTTACAGCGGCGGCGACAACCGTCCGTCGAGTCACGCTCAGCTAGTTAGTGTAGGAGTTATAGGACGGAGCTGCAGTCACCGGCCGACCGACTCATTACCGTCGCCGCGCCGGTCGCAGACGTGTAGACTGTAGGGCTCTCCACTGTGTCCACGCCTTTCCCTCGGAGCTCTTCTAGGGCTGGCTCGTTGCAGGTGATGCATTACAGGTTAAGTGTATAATTCTCCGTCCACCTGCATACTTGTCCTGAGGAAACGTGAACCCAGCGCGAGTAAGAGTAAGAGTAAATATTCTCTTTAGGTCATTACTACACATTAATACTACACATTAATTTAAGAAATAAGCATTACGCTAATGACTACAATACTTACTGATTAATTGTAGCCGATAAACTACAATTTTACAACTCTGATGATTTCTTTGAGAAAAACGGAAGCAGGTACGAATAAGGTATCTATTACATATTAATCATCTGCCTTAGAATATCGATAGATTAATAGTTTTACTTTTACATTTCTCAATGTAAGACTTCTAAATTATTTGCTTTTACCTTGCTTAACAGAACTCTATCGTTCAATATAAAATATAAGCCTCATACTGGATGCCAACTGGCAACCCTACGGTGTCCACCTGTCGTCACATGAAGCGGTCCCACGTTTGGCGCAAACACTCGCCTCGTCGCGCACTCGAGCACCCTCGAGCACCCTCGAGCACCCTCCAACACACCAGACAAGTTTCACTCGGAGACTAAACGACTTACTGCTTATCGGCCGTACAATGTACCTTGTAATGGTCGCGTCCCGTGTTACATCCATGTTGGCGCTTAAGTTTTATTGTAATTATAATGTTAGCAATGAGCTAACGGGCTCCCTGATGGTCATTGTCGTTACCGTAGGTGGATCGGTGATGCTACACGCGTAGTCGACAAGTTGAAGGTTAAAAAGAAAGTGGATTAAAATTATCAACAGTAATACTTAAAGAAACTCACATAACGATGACTAACTTTACGATCAATGTTTTTGTGAGTTAGATGTTGGATGTTTTACCTACTACTTGCTTGCAAAGTCTGGTTATATCGTTATCGTCTTACATGTCGTTTTGGTGTATCGCTAATGAGACAAATTGATCATAATGCATCATACAAGGATCACAAAGAAGTTTGCAGGCACTTATTGTTACTGTTTAGACACAGAAGACATAATACATAGTACATAATTGTAGTTCAGGTCAGTCATTTACCAACACTAGTACCGTCACTTAACGGAACTAATCGGAACTTCACTCCTGATCACAGAGTAAGTAGTATCGATCCTATTGTTGATTATTAAGTAGAGTTCGGTCGGTGTATCTTCTCGTTGCAGAGCTGTGTAGTTGTCAGACATGCAGCATCGCAGCCATCGTAGCCATCGCAGGTGTATCGTCCACGCTACACGCTGGCCGCTGGCCGCTAATTGTCTTGTTAATGGCGGCCGGCACGGCAACCCGCCATTACCGCTGCACGGCTTGGCTCGGATTTAAATACTACGTCTGTTTGCGCTCAGCGGCTCAAACGCAATTATATGAAACCACTTCAAGGCATTTCGCTCGCGGATTTTATTTGACTAATGTGCGAAGCGTAACGTTGTCGAATTTCTAGTAGAAGAAACGCCAGGGGAATTATACTGCTGTACCCAACGTACTGAGTTGTTTTTAAAGTATGGTTGTTCTGTAAACAAATCATAACAAGACAATGTTTTTAAATGCAATCTTTGTACCGATCGCTTGTGATGTAATTGCCACTAAAGCCTTGTTTATTGTTACTAGGTATGTACTTTACATTTCGATTTGGTCCATAGCGATGGATAACAATCAAACTTATTCTTTGGACAGCAGTAGGTAATCCTACTATGACATTTAATCTACCCATGATATTATGTATTACAGTGTGGCGATTCATTGTATATTCTTTTATATTCCTGATAAAAACAGTTAATTTTTAAACGATCGACCTATAATTTTGCAGCTCCTAAAACTCCTGCGACAGTCGTTGTCCATGCTAAGTAAATTGTCATCACATATTGAGTAGGGACGTGTCGTTTATCTGCAGTCGATCAGCTGACGAGATACGATCTCACGCGACTGCGCTCACCACCCGACCTGGTGGCCCTGGGACAACCTCGGGACTGGGGGGAGGGTAAACCCAGACACTTGACGCTGATGATTTTGGATGTTACTATTTAAGTACTTACTGGGTGGGACCCCAATAAAATGCCAAAATGTTAACACTTCTTTTATTACTTTTTCTTGTGCACAATTACAAAACTTATTTTAAAGAACCTTACTTGACTCGACTGCATATTTCACTTCAGACATGGAGACGGGGCGGAAGTAAGATGACAGAGTTGCCATACGTACTATATCCGTACTACATTCAAATAATAGACTATGTAACACAGATAATATAAATGTAATATAAACTAACAGTTATAAATAACAAAGACTAGATAGTTTATCCATGACCACTATGTATCTAGATGAAGGTACATAAATATGCTCAATTACCTATCAAAGAGTAGCTGTATGCCGCTCATTGGATAAAGCCAAGCTTATTAGTTTATTGATGTAACTATTTATTTAGTAGTTGTTATACTTGTATCGAGTTATGATTTATGTTAATAGCCTACTGCTACGTTATCATTGTACCTACTCCTTCAATGTAGATAATTATCATTAGCGTCCTCGTCCAACGTCCATCATGGCGACCCCTCTCGGCACTCATGCGCCAATAAATTGCATACAAACACCGTCCAGCAGTACGGTAATTAATTCTTGAGTAGCAGATATTGCTCAATACTGCGGCTGCTGCGGCCCGCTCCCTGCAGCTGTCGGCTGACGAATGTTCTAGACGGACAGACTGGGACTAAGTTTGTTCAAAAAACTGTAATAGTATTCAGGATCTTGGGAATAAGTAACTCTGCAAACTTACCAAAAATTACATATGTAATTTAAGAGGATCTAAGTAAGTCGTCAATCAGTTACGAACGATAAAACAGATTAAAAAATAGATTACAGAACAGAATTCAAGATCTTTGCGATGAGCGATCATGTTAACAATTTCAACGCTGATAACAATATAAGTTAGCCTTTCCAATCAAACGTGCTGTCAAAATTGTCAAATTTGTCCAATCAAACTGTGTGACTGATTCGAAAACGCACCTATACTACATTCACATTCAAATCGGACCCGATGTAAACAAACCATTAAAATTCCTCTATAGGGTTTTCACAAACTGATTTGTGTTTCGTACACCAGATAAGTATTATAGAACTAAATAATAATTATGATATTTGTGACATCTAAATTAACTCACTATTGAACTATAACAACAACACACTAAGAGAAAACGAGGTAAAAACCAACATCTTATTACACTTTCATCAATAAACAATTCTTGCTCCCGCATCCTTAATTAAGAGGAGCAATTTGGAACCTTTTAACAAAATATAATGTTTTGGTCTATGTGTATAAATAGAAATGACTACCCAAACCGTATAGCGATAATTGGGTAAAGTTAGGTTTCAAGTGAAGTCACTATTTATGTAATTATTTTAATGCATTTTTCATTAAGAAGGCACTTGATTTGTTAAAAAAACACAAACAAAATAAAGCAAACAAAAATAATAAGTTACTGACATTACAACAAAAAGTTTCATACGCCTGTTTGTTTGTGGTTGCTATGCAACGTTATCAGACACAATGTTTACATCGAGTCCGAACCGAGTTTGACTTGAGTATAGTGGAAGTTATCCGGAACAAATCCGAGGTAAAACACCGATTTAATAAGCAAATTATTATTTAAAAATTTTGCTAATGTTCGTCATACTTCGTAAAACTGGATGCATACCCTGAGTGCGACTTGTTTGCGGATGAATGGTTGGTAATATTGTCTGTATGTTTCAAGTATTGTAGTGAGAAGTATAATTGTGTTGTCTATAAATAATGCAACTGGTTGTTATCGTTTTCATTATAGAAAAGAAATAAATAATGGTTCCATAAAGCAGCATTATAAAAAAGGCTAACAAATCATAAAAGGCTAGGCGCGATCCCACGCAGCTCTCGCATGTCTATCACAAGGCTGCCTCTGACTGACGGTAACCACGGCTGATGCAAGCCGCCGCCGGCCGCTGTCTGAATCTAAATGTTGACCGTCACGCACATCATTGTATTATATAATCGGCTGCTTTTGCAGTCAGGAGGTAGTCCTCGGGAATATCTACAGTAAATAGTTACTTCAGTAGTATAATCGCCCAAATCCCATTACTTCCTGTTAATATAATAAATAGCTGCATGTCGACATAACCAGTGTCCCTGATACAATATGCTATTGTAATAATCCTTATAATGTACCTTAGTAGCGCTTAGCTACAAGAGCAAAGCCACTCGCTAGTTGTCTGCTTGCGACTGTTTGTATAGGCAGCAACATCTACAACACTTAAGGTAGAAGTAAGAACAGTCTATAGCTTAATCGTGCCCAAGCACGTTCAATCATGGATTTTTACCAGAATTTGTTTCTAACGCATGCTCTAGTGATTTTTTAACATCATTCAATGACACGCTGACGTCTCTCCGTATTACCACATTAGCTGCAAGGCTGCGTCTGATTACCCGTATGAGTGGTAGCCCGCAGGCGACTGTCCATCCATATCAAACGTGGACGAACACGCGAGCCGCTGCGAGCCGCTGCGAGCCGCTGAACAACGGGTGCTCAGCTCATAGTGAAATACTACACATCGCATAGAAGGTCAATTGCATACACTTATATTTAATGGAATCAATATTCTCAATGTCAACATATGAATTGAAAATATGTTTTTTATAGAAAGCCAACAACGAGCAGACGACCCACCTAATGGTGATTGGTTACCGTCCCCCAGACGTCAGTGACAATACCTTACGGGCCAAACATGAAGCAGACTGCCGAGTCACCTGCAGACAAAGCTGGTACCAACCGCAGCTCAGCGACTTCTACGAGAGAGACCTGGCGCTCTAACTTTGCGGATTGTTCAACAGCGTGCATTACAAGTAGGTGAGAGAGAAGCAGGGAAAAGCTTCTTACATACCAAAATTTCTGAAGAGCGGTGGTCAGTATCATTTGAGATACTTGCGAGATCACTACCGGTCACCCATTTGACTTCCATTTCGGAGATATCAGCGATCCACAGGTCAGGCTGATTTACCCAAAATACAATTAGTTGGTCTGTGCAATTAGACCACGGACAACAAACCGTAATATCATATTCCTAGGTTCCATTGTTTGATTGTCCATCACATCTTGAAGTATTGATGCATAAGATTAGTGGCCGTGCGACTGGCGGGCGCGGGCGGCCGGCGGCTGGCGATGGGTGAGCGTTACGTTAATAGGTAGGTAGATACCACTCCGGAGTGTAATTTGCGTGTTTCGGCGTCATGCTACTGACCCCCGCCCCAGCTGTATGCCCTTTGGAACCCGGAGATATACATAAATATAATGACCAACTGCTTACTGAAGGCGAACACAATAATTTAGCTATCACATTGTGCGACTCTACCGGACTGTACGTAACTGGTTTCAATATTCCTGTGAAATCAACTGATTATAATTATCTGTCTGTGTAAGACACTTTTAATTTTCAATCGGCATCTTATCTCTAAGAACTCTTATCAGATGAACATTATTCAAACGAAGAACGATATCGTGAAGAATCTCCTAGTTTTAATGTTATGTGGTCGCGTGCTTTTATTGTAAGTTGCCAACAAACTACTAGACTGGCCACTTGATTGTAAGTGGTCACTTTCGCCACTTATATATCAGTTACATGCCAAACGCATCGCTTAAGCCAAGAAAAAAGAGTCAATGAACATTAAACGTGAAAAAATATATTTTCGTGTAACAGCTAGTCTCAAGGTTACTTGACATAAATTTTGTAAGATTTGATAAATAAATGCATAAGCTTCGTGTATATTTATTTGTAAATAAGTGGAGCCAAGTGGAAGAGAGTCGGCGAGCCGCTCCGCCCGCCATTTAATAACCTAATTGCAGGTTGGGCCGCCGCCGGGCCGCGCTCGCTCGCTTCACTCATTTTAGAGTTACTTCATAATTCTACCACTTTTATACCCAGAACCTGAGGAAAGGTTTTGTAATCCAATTAAGCGAATAAAAGGTAGTTGTTGATATTTCAAATCCGTTATTTCTAGTTGTGAATTATAGTGCAATACAAACATTCGTTTCACTACATTTTGTACTATTTTGGGTAGGGTTGGCGAAGATAGGTTAAAAATATTTTTTTAATAAGTAATAGTTATTGGGTATTTCAATAAACACCATTAACATATAGTTTCGAATAACTGAAGTCGTGTTTTAACACATTTAGAAGGCTATGAATATTTCGAATTTGCTGGCACTGTACACGATAAGATGATTCAAACTTGGTTTGATATCGGAACCCTTTTTATTACTAGCCTCATCACACTTGACCAATGTAAGTAACAATTTGTAAAGAAATTATATCCCCCGTCTGGCGCACAATACGCAACACGAGTGCACTGAGACCATCCCAGATATTAAGCTCTTATAACTCTTATTAGTGATCTTCATACAATACCATCGAGTGCGCACGATATGGTGGCCGCGCCGCTCGACCGCTCGCGTGATCTGTCTCCGTGGAAACCTTGATCATTCAAAACATTAAACATTATCTGATGTGCGTTCAACATTTCGTTTAAAAGGTTCCAGTTTAAACCCGGTAATTTCTTCCAACTAAACAGGTTTTAATGATATACGGATGATGTTCGATGTTGTGTATTGCTCTGTATCGGGAGCGAAAGGATTCCTTCTGTTTTCGTGGCTAATGGTGATGAAACAATATCGTCTGAAGCAATTGTTACTCCGACCTGAAACTTCTCAATGTACATTTTTGAAATAGGTATTACCATATTATATATGTTACCTAAGTATTGGTGTATAAATGATGATTTCATACAAAATGACTTCATACCCATTCGTTAATAAAAATATTGAACCCATAAAGACAATAATTGTTAGGTAAACAAATGATTACTAATGAGCTTGTATTGTGTCAGAACCCGTGTCAATGTGGTGACTTCCGCCCCACGACCGCGGCGGTGCTCGGAGCTGTCAGGACTGTCAGGTGGTAGGTAGCGGCAGGTCCTAGTGGGTCTTGGCGGGGGGCGACGGGGGGTGGCGGGGGCTGGTATTGAGCTCCAAGGGTTGTGGCACCCATTAGTGCGCATGACTTGCGCAAACGCCGTTTCTGGCGGCTCAGATGAGGGTCAGAATACTGGCGTTTACCGCGCGTTTTGTAAAAGATAAGCAAAGCTATGGAATATGTTGCAGGCAAAGAAAATGCGTTAACTAGTTTATAAAAAACTCAAATCAATTAGGTTTGTTTCATTATGGTTCTATGCAAAATATGCACTTTCAACAGTCTATTTTCGATTGAATTTTACTGAAATTGACTAGTTACTTTACCTTCGCCATTTCTTCTCCTCCATGACAAAGCACCTTTAACTGGGTAGAATAAAAAAATAAAGTGCGGTGTAATCAATTATACTTGTATGAATAAACTATTTAGGCTAGATTTACTTTCCAAAAATTTAACATCGTTTCGACCGCGGATCGTCTGGAGCCGCTCTAGCCCGCTGGGGCAGGACGTGGGAACTACGCTACTGCACTAATCTGATTAAAGATTTGTTTGGCGTTACAGAACAATATAATAACGGCGATTGTTCCGCTGCATCACAACGTAAAGCGCCCTGTAAACGTTCAAATATATTTGTCAAACTTTACGTTTTGTTTGTACGTTTTCATCAAACATCAGCGCACACATACCAACAAGTTTGTCAAACAATACTTCACTTTTAAAGCAGTTTTCGCCGTGAAGTGACGCTCCGACGTTCAGATGAGTAACGTTGACAAAGCATTTCTTGCATTAACTTTGGCAATATGTATAAGAAAGAAGTAAAGAAGACGTTGGACACGAGAATGGTTAAAATTAAGAGATAGATTTACTCATGAAAATTTGTTTTTTTTTTATATCATATAAGTTAATGCTTGACTACAATCCCACTAAAAAAAATTAAAAAAATTACATACATTACAAAAAAAAATACATTAAAAAAATAATAATAAAATATTACGCACAGACCCAGATGACTACCGTAACTTTCTTGGAATGAACAATAAAACATTCAACGACTTGCTAATGTTAGTTGGCCCTCTAATAGAAAAAAAACAAGCATCTATTCCAGCGTCTCAAAGGCTATCGATAACGCTAAGATTTCTAGCAAGTGGAGCCGATTTTAAAGATAGAAGGGATATACATTATAATAAAATACTCCTTGTCACTCAAATCACACATTTTTTCGCGCGAAAATAGCGAGCTTGTTTGGCAAACGTACGCTGTCAATCAAAATTTTCAAACATACAGCCAAACACGTAGTTTGCTTGACAAACATGTCAAACATGACCACAGACTGTCAAATAATTTGCCAAACACGTAAAATTTGACAAATTATTTGAGCGTTTACAGGGCGCTTAACTCGCTCGTGATCACTGATAGAGCCGCGCAGCTCAGCCACACAGACAACTGTACTATAATTACAATAATTCATGGGTATATTCTCTAAGGTAATTACAGCCAGTAGACTGAATTACCTGAGTCCTTAGCGTATTCATGGCCCTATTGATTGGGTTGCTTTTGAGGAGTTGCGAGGAGTTAAATTATTTTAGTGAAAATACAATATGTAGATATGCCTATCTAATCTAATATCTTTAAACGAGCAATTCTTGTATATATATATATTTTCTAAATGTCGAAAACGACTCCAACGATTTTCATGAAATTTAGTATGCAGGGGGTTTCGGGGGTAATAAATCGATCTAGCTAGGATTCATTTTTAAAAAATGACGTTTTATCCGTGTTTTCAGGCAATAAAAAACGGCTACAATAGACTCTTCCTGACATTTATTGGCGAGTAGCTACACTAAAGCTAAAGCAAATGGCGTTGTTAAGCAATACTAAACCGAGCTAAGCTCGGTCATCCGGATATTGGTTTAATTAAATTGGTATATTCATGGTTTAGCAGAACTATGCAGAAATAGAGAATCAGCAATTTCATGGTTACTGCAGCACGTGAGCATGAAGGTACGTAAAGCCTGTAGTCCATCTCCGTATCGCTTCACTCGCACGTAGCTGACAGCCTGACCCTCACATCCTCCGCCTACAGCCTTCTCGTTGCGCGTTGAGACCTCCCCTGTCGAATAGTTCTTCCGTCCACTAATCTCTTGTTAAACTACAATACACGTAAAAAACGTTTAAATTGTATTTAGAGAAGTATCGAGGACGATTTGTAAGTGAAGTGTTTTCACACGGCCGGCGGTCCGTATCAAGATTCACATTTGAATATTTCCGTTGTTTTACAAATTAAATGTGATACCGTAAATCCACGGCGTGGTTTGGAAAGCGACAATGGCTCGTAATGGCCATTAACGGAACGATTACAGATAACACATGGCCGCTCGGAGCTCGTCACAACCACACTGTCACATGCGTCACTGTGCAGCTCACGTTACAATTTACGGGATGCGGAACGACGTACGGAAAACAATACCTTGACAAGACCATGCTTGTGACACAAGCACCATGCTTATAAATGTCCTGAATATAAAGAAATCTACAGGTATACATAGGAGATCAGGATTAATTCTAGTTTGTTACCGATGTCGAAACATGGTTATATAATTACATGAATGTATAAAACATGATTTTCCAATTAATTCCTGTCTTAGATCGGCACAGTATTACTTATTCTTTCATAAAATCATATTATTCGTCAACTCAATAGTTACATCTATTATTTCGAGTGCCAGTTGAATATTTCTAGAACCATCTAATTTCACACAATGGCCGAGATACGCACCATAGCAGGCATCACCTCAGAGATGCATCGGTCCTGAAACAATTATAATTGATCTATGAATTCCGAAGCATACAAAAGCTACTTAGAGCACGGCATGCGGCACCAGTGTCATTCCCCATTAGACCCACTCGAGCTTTTTGACAAAGAATCAATACGTCGTTTCGAAAGCAGATGGCAGATAGCGGCCGCATCCATCAGATAAAGGTCACTGCACATGTCATAATATTGTTACGTGCGCTGAACGCTGTGCGCTCTTTGATACAGTTTCGTATACACGCGTGAGAACCATAGTACTAATAGGGTTGTACACGAAAAGGTAGATACATCATTCAATTTTACTAAAAGACATTTCTATCTTTAGAGGCTGTAAAACTATTCGAGTAATTTCGGTGTCCAGCATGGCAACGAAAAAAAAATAAAAATCAAGGCAAGGCGAGCGCTATAATAGTCAGTATTAAATTTATTTTATTGGAACAAAGTTCCTTATCGCGCGTTGTGAAAGGGGGCTAGACGGAAAATTACGACACCTTTTGATTCTTACGAATGACGACACTTTTTTTGAAGTGATTCAGAGAGTTTTACAGAGATGGCGCTGTACAACAAAACAATACTTAAATCGAAAGGAACTTCGTTCCATCCGGGTGTCCCTTGACACCTCTCATGTTTTTTTGTTCATATGTATTATTACTACAATCACATACAGTAGGTAGGTACAATAATTCCAGCTAAAAAAATCGGATGCTGTTATTGCCGCCATGCGTCGGGAAACATTATTTTTTTTTTGTCTTCGACTTCAACTCATAAATGGCTAACTACTGAACCCAGAGTCTCTTCTTGAGGAGGCCTAGAGCATACTCCACCACGCTACTCTAGTGAGTATTATTTCAGGGGTTAGTGATCAAACCGCTCATAAGTTTGGAAGGATGCCTATGAGCATTAGAAACGTTTATTAGTGGTTAATTCAACTTCCGACCTCAACAACGTAACCTACTTTGATGAACTTGATCGATACAGTTTTTACTGGATCCAGACTGTGTCTAGCCTGGAGCGTGCGGAGCAGCCCTGGCGCTGCACGGTGAGTGGAGAGACTCCGGCTCGTGGCTCGCGGAGTGTTCTTGAACTGTGACCGATGGTGCTCGACCCTTCATTCATTACCTCAGCAAAAACTCCGCTCAATATAGTTATGAACTTTAAATACTTATTTCAATTGATGGCTATCGAGGCTGACCTCACGTTCAATTACGGATACAATACGCAACCGCACGCCTCGTGTCGGCCAGCATACCTTGTGTATGTAATGTATTGTATTTTCTGCACATATATTTTAATCGTATAACTTCAAGGTTATACTTCTATTATTCATACCTAAGAAAAAGGAATATTGTGCTTATTATACCGTGACTATCAGCGCAACCCTGCACTTCAATGTGTTGTTAGCGACTTAACAACCCAAAGTGGAACCAGACACATAAGTTGCCTGTTCATAATATGTTACGTGTGGTGATTCTGTCGGGTACTTTTACAAGAGTATTACACGGGTAATTTTACAAGAGTATTTTCTAACACTTTACAGATTGAATAAGTAAAGTTGTTTACGAGGTGTGTTGAAATACCTACCAGGGGGACAGCGATTGAAAGCGGTATCTTTATTTAAGCCGAGTTCGCTTGTACAGTTTTTTGCAGGGGATTGCGCAAGTGTTCAATAAAACATGAACAAAGCCGAAGCCGCACAGCTAAGCGACAGGCAATTACCGAGCTCGATCCTTAGCCTCACCGCGACGCGTCAATCCCGCACCGACACCGACCACGCAACCACCGCTGGACACTGACGGGCGGGTCACGGTTTCTTGTAAAATTACTTAAACCTAGATTAAATCACAGAACACGCTGTAAATTAGCCGATACAACCATTACTCGAACTCTTTCATACTTTTGGACACAAAAGGCGCGATAGCAACACTGATCTCGTTTTGGGACGAACATGTAAAATAAATTAGATTTTTATGCTTTTTTTATGCTTTGAGTAGGCCAACGAGCAGATGGGTCACCTGATGGTAAGTGATCACCGCCGCCCATGGACATTAGCAACAACAGGGGCGTCACCAACGCGTTGCCAGCCAAGAAGATGACGATAGACTCGCTTCTTGAAGGACCCCATGTCATAGCTTAGAGGGAACACCGATACAGGTAGTTTGAAGGTAGGTAGTAGATAAAGAAAAATGGCATATAGAAAACTGAAAAATATGCACTAGTACTGTGGTTTTCTTTTTCCCTGATTGGCAGTTATATAAATAATCAATATTATTTAGAAATATAATATTTGCGTCATAGAATCAGCAAATTCAAGATTATTGCTATCATAACTCATCCGATGATCCGTGTGAATTAAAATAAAAATAAAAATGATGATTGCTAGAAACTAGTGCGTTTATTTTAACTTTAACAATAGACTTTAATCATAGTTTGTTTAACAAATAGTTGAAGTAAAGATACTAAAGTACAAGTATTTCTGTGTTTCAGCCAGCCATTCGTAGCGTGATTGGAAGTCGTTAGGCGGAGTGCGCACTGCTCGGGCCGCGCTATGCAAATGTTCTGGTGACTGCGGAGTTGGAATATGCCGCGTTGGATATAACACTATTTTGTACAGAAACATGCTCATAATAATGTTCTTCCTTCAGTTGCTGTGCGACGTGATTGTACGGCAAAGATGAGTTGCGATATCGACTGCACACCAAGTACAACGTCACTAGATCCCTCGGAAACGTAAAGAAGTGGAGATGTGGATCGCGGTCAATTATTAGCGAAACTGACACATCACAGCTCACTAACTCGCTGACCCTAAGGTCAGCGTGGGGCAGCCTGCGAAAAGGATAGGAGACAAGAGAATACTAACTAATTACTGATTGGATTCAGGCTTTTAATCTTATGCATCACTTCTGCATTTCAAATTTGTGATTCTACCATCATTTCGGAGAGGTGTTATATCATGGAGGAGAAGATAATAATATGATGAAAGGATATATTGCAATCAATTTAGAAACTTTTTGAGCTGTACAATAACAGTGATATAGAACATTTTAGCGGCCCACAACCGCAGCTCCGGAACGCCAATCCTGCGATGTTTGATATGCAAGCAGAACGCGCAGAATCCGACCCGATACCGGATCGGGACTCGCCCGTTGCACCGCTACCACAGCGACCACCGCAATACAACGCGACAGTTGCGTTACAGTTGCGATTTGGGCCCGCGAATGCAACTGCGATACGGGAAATGAGTTTGAAAACGCACATTGTGTTCGAGTTAAATAATATTAAGTATCGATTACCTCTTGTCGCTGGAGTGACATTTTGCTTTTATCTATATAGCAGGGGCGACAGATACGCCCTATGGTTGTGGATTTAAACGCTATCAAATTAAATTTGTAGTGCTATGGTAAATGAATTTAACCCGTGGCACTACCACCATAAAATCTGCAGTAAATTATAATATTTTTTACCATGGCACTTCCAGTAGTGCATCGCAGTACTGCTACTGCATGGGTAATTCACAGATACAATACAATGTAAAATTCAAATCCAGATTTTTCGATTCTTGTTTGCCCCGAAGTAGTGAGCGTTTACATTTTTAATGATTTTATTGTTTCATGTCAAGTCTGACTTATATCCATTAGTTGCCCACTGGATTGTTTTGTTACCTTATGCTATCTCATGTGCTAATTGATATCTAATGTTAACAACTGAGACCGTTTGCTTAGCGTGTCCTCCGGACCACGAAATTCCGATTAATGAAATTTCCATTCAATCTTGTACATAATCTTAATGTTTTGTTTATCTTACTCTCAATATCTATCTCCCGCAGACAGTTTGAAGTTATAACATGGATGCATAGCATAACAGAGTATGTGGATCACGCCAAGCCCTGCATGTGGAATCACGGACCGCTCGGCACGGTGCGGCACGGTGCGGCACGGTCATGCTGCAGCCCGCGGCACTGGGTTAGCAGAACTGATTCATACATAGCGAAGCCCAACAAAGGCAGCTGGCATGTTGTTCACTTTGCATTCAATGTTAACGCAACTGCAAACTAACTGTAGTGCAATTCACTACAGTCGCAATAGATGCTCATAGCTAAGTTCTTCTTAATTCTTGAAATTTATTTGGGTAAGAGTGTCTGTCATTTCAGTGTATACATACAGGTATTTCTGGGTGTAAGAGCTCATTCATCGTTGAGCCCGAGCTGGTCAGCTTAGAGGAGAGGTTTTTTCCTATTTCATTCTTCCATCGGTCTATTGGTCTTCCTCTTTTTCGTGTCTCATGTGATCCAGTCCATTCCGTGGCCCTTTTCTTACATTTTTCTTTGTCCATGCGTGCAATATGTCCAGCCCATTTCCATTTTAGTTTTTTTCAGTGTTTTCGAGCGTCTATCACTTGTGTTACTTTTCTAATGTGTTCCTCTTTTTATCTTGCGTTGTCAGGTTCAGAATACTTTTTTCCATTTATCTCTGACAGGTTTGAATTTTTTTTTTTTTTTTTGTTATAAAATTGTATGTAATGTAGTTTGAGAGGCAATAAATGTTTATTATTATTATTATTACAAGATACATAACTGTTCAATAATACTGTACCTTATTTATTATAATTACGTGCTATTTCACCCGCACTTTATTACTTCTCGACTCATTACAATACTAGTAGATAACACAATCAGCGTGCAGGCCACGAGAGCGCTCCGTGCCGCCGCCGCGCCGTGCCCACCAGGCGAGCATAAATCTGCAGAGCTAACAGCGCAACACCTCACTCCGGAGCCGCGAGCCACTAACTCAGCAGGCGTCGAACATGACGCCGAGCCGTCGCTACCACGATGCGTCACCGGGCGACCCGCTCCACGATAACGAACCTTGCTGCACCGCAATAACATTCATTAGACGAACCTCGAATGCCAACTCAGTCGAGCAAAAGAAAATCGTAACTCACCATCGATAGATTTCATTTTGGATCGAGAGCTTTTCCAACCCGGTAACGCTGCAGCTTGCAATTAAAACCGAAGGTATTACTAACGCAGTAGAGATTATCTTCGACTATCAGCGCGAGGAGTGTAGGTAGTCTCGATGTATGAATGTTTCACGCGGTGGTAATTTACGCGCGAGAGCAAGCTTCAGTGCTATAGGGCTGTGTCGGCGCGGGACTGACGGACGGGGGGGGGGGAGGGCAGGCTGGCCGTGTCGATCTCGATGTCGATGTCGGTACAACACTTCATAACCGGTGAGCTATGACGGCGGCGGACGGCTCCGCAGGCTCGAGCGTGCTTTATGGCGATACGGTTACTAGATGCTATTAACAACACGTATCGCGGCCCTAGAGCCACGATGCACGATTAAGTGGTTGTAAACATCAGTTTAAACATTTGATGGATCGCTTTGCAAACATTATTCGGAATGAAATACGAATTTTCACACTTATTTTGTTTATCAATTGCAGCAATATTGTAATGCAATATGCAGTGCATCAGTTTCAAGCGTTTGGAAATCACTAGATATTATATGACACGGGTTCTTATAACATACGTATTAAAAGTAGAATATTTTTTGCTGGTATCCTGATAAAAGTTGATTGCGTATCAACTTAGGCATCGTTCATTTTAAAAACATTCGTTTCAAACATTTTTAACTATACTGGATGAAAAAAAATATATGTCTTAACTTTTTGAAGACCTCTACGTACCTACTAACAACAATCATGGTCCTTAATACGAAGTCATTTTGAAAGCAACTTAATTTAACGACGTACAGCCGTCGGCCCAGCGCAGTCCCCGCTCGTCCACCGCAAGCACAGTACCGGTGCCTCATGGAACACGTCGACCACATAAACGGTTCTCATAGCTCGCTTCTTATAACGCGAGGTTACCTCAAATTCAAACCAAACAACTGGATATTTCCTGTGGTTAAGCTTTCCTTATGAATTGGATTGTTGCCGCGAAAGGTAAAACTTTAAGCAGCCGCGCTGATGTAACGCGCAGGGTACAGTCACTACCATCACACCCAAGGAATCGTATCGCAGGAGTGTGTGTGAACTTTATTTATTTATTGTCACTAAATCTATTTCAACGGAACGGCTAATGACAGCTTTACATTGGTTGATTCACGATTGGTAAGATCGATCTTATTTACTAAACGCCGGTTGGTTTTGATGTAAGCTTGACGTCTTGTAGAACCCAAGTGAACCTGGAACTTGCTCCAGAGAAGGCATTAGAAACCTTTAACCATACAAACATATCCCCGCACTGGAATTCATTGAGTCACGCGTTCACAGGTGACAAGACAACACGCATAATTTAAGATACCGCGAACACCCACGACCTGGAACGAACATTAATCTAACACATAAAAGTCTGATCAATAATCAGATCCTTCCTAAGACCCTTGCCAACTAGACTACGCCCTAGGTCGTCACAAACTAAATTACTGATAGTATATTATACCTGTTCAAAATCGCTTCCCCTGCAACAAAAAATATAAGTACTTTGTTCGTCAATCTCGAGTGTGGAAATCGCAATCGATGAGAGAATGGAATGAAGTTGATGAACGTGAAATGATTATCCTTAAAAAGTCCTAAATGTAGTGGAATTACGCACAAATGAGGTACAAGAACGGAACCACAAAGCTGCGGTCGCGCTCTGAACTGCCGCCGGCTGTAGCCACCGCCCTGGCCATCATTACCCTCGCCGCCGTTTAGTGGACGCATCATACTATAGTATCATACCATACATCACACCGTCTCATTGTAGGTTGTAATATTCTTTATAAACGGACAAAATTTCTTGCACTTATGTACCTAACTAACGGTTGTTTTTTTGTGATAGTAACTGTTTGATGAGTCATGTCTCCCCAGAGGATCGCAAAGATTAGGCAATAAACTATTACATACACTTAATATATTAAGGCACAGAAATAGTATATTTAGTCGAGTGTGATAATTCACAATAATAATTATATTAATACATAGAGTTTGAAATGTTATTAAATTATTAGAAAATACGAAGGGGCTAAAAGCAATGTTCGGATGGAAAATTCGTCTTAACACAAATAAGAGAGCATTTCTAATTTAAATGATGCGAGAATTTTCATAGTGTGGAATACTTCAAACAAACAATAGGCCATTTCCTAATTCCCTCTGAACCGTAATTCATTTCACGTGGCCGTCACGCCGCGGCGTCGCGCCGACCCTCTCTATGTGACGAATCGCGAATGTGACATTAGTGAATTGTTTCTCACCGGCCGCCAGCTGCAGCCTGCCAGTTGTCACGCCCCACTAGCGTCACTTGGCAGCTAATAGCTCCGAGAACCTTCAAGCTCCTCGCGAAGAATGTCAGCCCAGTAATAAGAGGCAGGAGGAATGTCAGATTGCACCGGGATTGCTCCGCGATAACGTTGGCACGGCTCGATCATCAATAAAGTTTTATTGCCGGAGACGTGGCGCATACAACGGTCCTTCATGTTGTGTGGCAGTAAACAGATTTTATACTTAGATTAATTTACTTACTTAGGTTCTATTTCCATGTTCATTTAATATGTATGTACATTGTACAGTCGACAAAAGAATTAGGTATGAAGGGCATGATTCTAAAACCCTCTGTAATGTTTTATAGTACATTATTGTTTACGTTATTATCATTGTTATTATAAATAATTCCTTACGTATACAAGTATCATTCAACACTGATAAGAAAAAAGTTAGCCCTCAATCCAGATGCACACGAATCATTCAACAAATGTATTTAATGCTTATTCATAACTATTTTCACGAGAAAAACACTACATAGATAATTTTCACATTAAAATATAATAGCTACGCGAAAACAGAGTTTATACAACATCGTTGAATTGACCTTTTAGTTAGTTAGTCCTAGTCGACCAGCCGCAGCCACAGCTCGGAGCAGCAAGTGAACAACAATCTAATATTGTAATTGTATCGCTGGCAGGGCGCTGATAGCGTCTCCGGCCGCTCCCGCTCGTTACTGCTGTACACCTCAGTCTGTGCTCCTCAACCTACACGGCTAACGAATAATTATAATGTGTTTAAAGAAAGATATGTAAGTATGCTTTGTATTCAAGAAGTTCCCTCATTTCCTCATGGAAACCATCATCAAATAATTAAGAAAAGATCTAAGATCAATCTGGAAGCATACCCTTTCAAATTAAACAAAAATCTTCCAAATCTGTTAATAAATAATGGAGTCCAGAGGTAACAAACTTTTAAAAAATTTAATCGAATTGAAAACATCCTTCTTTCTGTACTAGAAAGAAAGGATTGATTGTTTGTTTTGCCATCTTTATCTTTAGCCTTTGCCAAATAACTAGGGTTAAGTTTGCCGCATCAAATGGACCAATTTCATGGGTGTACACAGCGCTATGCGTCCTCTAAGCCAAGTAATACTTAAGTGCAATGGTGAGCGCTGACTGTGAAACAGATAGCTCGACACAATGAATGCACTGATAAATAGCGTTCTTTGCATAGCACAGCTTCGGAACCCAGCCAAGTGTCTTTTCTAAGTACGGAAAATAGTTAAGTTACAACTAAGATTACCGAGTTTACGTACTTTGAGAGCCACTGCCCTGTAGGGTACTATAGTAAACAGTTTGTTCGTAACGACCTGCTACATTTAGATATCGGCGGTCGTACAGTACTGTGGAGTGTGGAGTGTGGAGTGTGGAGTGTGGACAAACAAGCGGGCGCGATGGTGACCAGCCTTTGAAGTTAACTGTCTGTGACATGTCGCGGCTTGTCCGTCACAACGGCCGGGGACGCTGACCGGTCACACGGTTAACTAAACTCGGTTAATACATAAGTGACTCTAACCAAAATTAGCACTTTAAATCAAAATATTTCGCAAACGGACCCCTAATTCCAAAAAGGATCTTAGACTTTAGAGTTTGCGATGAAAAAAAATCTTCACGTTACCTGTACCCTGAAAAAAATGTTATTCAATATTTTATTCTACAATTCTGGAATTTTACTAAATATGTATATATGTATATCCATGCCAGATCACAACTTTCTAGCACTATGGGTCTCGGCGCTTTGCTTCGGACAGACGGAGCGATGGACGGACAGACGGACGCACATGACGAAACTATAAGGGTTCCGATTGTACTTAGGAATGAAATGTGTATTAGAGGGGTGAGGTAACAACTGTTCTAGATCAGGTGGGGAGCGTCTGGATAGCTACCACGATAGTGTTCCGACTGGGGCATTGAGTTATTTCTTTCTTTTTCTTCTCTCTTTCTTGGCCGGCAACGCATCAGTGACGTCTTTGGTGTTGCTGTTGTCCATGGACGAAGATAGCCACTTACCATCAGGTGGATCGTAAGATTTATCTAAGCGTCAGAAGTAAACTCGTCTGAATGAATATTTAAATCAAAATATGATCTTACACCTGCGTACCCTGAGCACTCAGTGCTCTTTGTTTAAACTGCGCAGCGCAGCGATCGTAATACTGACATGTGGATGATCCTTTGTGTGGCCGCCGCCGCCGCCGCCGCCGCCGCCTGACTCCGGTTGTTGCGAGTAATGGCAGATTGGCAGCAAACTTCATTACGGTTACGACACATTGTTACGCGCTGCTCGCTCCTTGAGGTTCCTCGATACTCGGTAATATCTGTACTTTGACGTTCACATTACGAGTAGGTGCTAAAGTTAAAAAACCGGGCAAGTGCGTGTCAGGCAGCAAGCCACGCGCAATATACAGTTCCGAAGTAGTAAGTTTATCGACTATTACTCATTAACTACTTATGTTGACACAGCCGTGATAATGTTTCTTGTAAATTTATCATATAACCTATTTTTGAGAATTTTTATCATTTGTCCAACTCCGACCGTTTAACCGGCAAGGGGGGGATCACTTGACTCTAACCAAAATTAGCACTTTAAGGCCAAATATTTCGCAAACGGACCCCTACTTCCAAAAATGGCCTTAGAAGACCCAATTAGGAGAGGTACCCTGAAAAATAAAAAGCAACAACCCATAATTGTCCCACTGCTGGGCTCGGGGTCTCCTCTCACAATGTGAGGGGTACAGGCCATAGTTTACCACGCTGGCCAAGTGCGGATTGGTAGACTTCACACACCTTTGAGAACATTATGGAGAACTCTCAGGTGTGCAGGTTTCCTCACGATGTTTTCCTTCACCGAAGCAAGTGATAATTAACTTGTAATACGCACATAATATTTGAAAATTAGAGGTGCGTGCCAGGATTTGAACCCGGGCCCCCGCGTTCGGGAGACCAACGTTCTAACCACTAGGCTATCACTGCTTTTAAAAATAATGTTTTCAATATTTTATTCTACAATTCTGGATTTTTAATAAATATGTACATATATCCATAATACTAAATTACAGTTTTCTAGCACTAAGGGTCTTGGCGCGTTTTGCTTTGAACAGACGGACGGACAGACGGGCAGACGGACGGACATGACGAAACTATAAGGGTTCTAATTTTACTTCAGAACCCTAAAAAAAATGTTGTGAATATTCGTAAAGCTTACTGCAGCATGAATTAGAACTGTACCTGCCTTTTTTGTTTTTGTTTTTAGACAGACATTCAAGAAATCCAGGTCCTTAATTAAGAGTCCCGGTAGACACCGATTATATCTGATTCAAAAATGTTTGCTATTGGCTCGCGGTTGTTTGAGAAATGTCATATTATCACAGCCGCCAGACTGTGCTTAGTCTTCAATATGCACAGTTGTCGACTTTCAAGTCTTTGAAAAGATAGCAGTAATACAAACATAGCACCTTTAATATAGACTTGTAAAATAAATTAGATAGTGATAATCGTTGTGGTCGTGAAACGTTCAGAGTCGCATCGTCTGTAAGGCGTGTCTGCGGCGAGGAGCAGTCCATCCACCGTGTACCGGTGATCGTTTCTATTTGTCTTATAAAAACGTTGTGTTCAAGAAAGAGTCAGGAAATAGGGAATAATTGAAATCGTGAATCTAGGGCCGCGGGTTCATAAGGTCTGCGTGGAACTGACGTTGTAGGTATTTCTCTCGCTCGACGTGGCGTCTTTCTTCGACGATTCACGGCGACGCGCAATTTCGCTTGTCGTTGATAAAAACCTCTTGCATTATAAGAGATCCCTCTTAAACTTGTTTTTGCATCATTATCTTTGTTGCATGCTCCAGATCGGTGTTATCACCATGTATTAGACCATGGGAATTACACTACAGCGGTACAAGACCGAGCGACTCCCTCAGAAGAAACCGTTTAGCCCCGTCCGTTGTTTGGCGCACTGGCCACAGGGTAAAAAGACCCTAACACCCAACTACATCGATGCCAAAAACATTAAAAGTCTCACGACCCAACTTAGTTGACTAGTATGTAGTAATAGGGCAAGATAGGAGATTAGACAGTGCAGTGCGGCGGACAGGTCTGTCGGTGGACAGGTCGAGCGGACGTATAAAAACATTTGGACAGGTTCCGTTACGTGGATTGATTAAACACGATCGTTTAATGCAGCGAGCGCGCGGCCGAGCGGGGGAGTGAGACACCGCGAGAAATTGCTAAGTAATTATTATAGATTAAGAATAGGTATCAAACTTGTAGTTGAGATAGATTCTAACATACTCGTATTCACTAACAGGGAAGGCAAACATATCTATACATAGGAACACGTCTTTTTCAAGGTACGTACTGTAAAAAATTCGATGGCAAAACTCCATATTCTCGAGACTGTCATCAAACCAATTCGATCGTGAAGCAACATGCTTGAAACAACAACGCTATGAAAATGCTTATGTAAATCCTAGCGGTGGGACTGTATCATTGTTGTTTTGTATAATATTTCATTCGGTATTCCTTACATACCCATATCCCCATTACATTGTTATTATCATTGTCATCATATCTTGTCATTGTATTCGCACATTAGCTACAATTTCTTCGACGTTGTTCAGCTGAGAGCGGTAACAAAATAAGTAATCATGTGGAGCAATTACCCGCAAGCCCCAAGCCTTGCGACCTGCAGTAGCCGCAGCCGCGAGCCGCAGCCGCGAGCCGCGAACCGAGAGCGGAGAGCTCAGACGGATTAGCTTTCGAAAAATAGAGCTCGATTGGCACCGCATGAATTTATAGCCCACTGTAATGGCCTGGGCGTTCACTGGCGAGGAATTAATGATGCTTATATAATTTATGGATCTACTAGGTGAACTTTTTATTGATGTGCAGGTAAAAAACTGGCTCGCAGCTCCACCAGTGAAGTAGCCATCCTTGCTATGGACCATAAATGGTCAGTCATATATTTTTACCACATTTGAGGCCGGAGGCTAAACAATTTCTAACTATCATTAGCAATCACGCACGGACCTAAAAAATATTTCAGGTCCGTGCAATCACGTATGTCAAATAAAATTTCTTGAAGCAAAGAAATCAACAATTACAATAAAACAGATAAGTAGATAAATCACTTCTTTTAAATTATCAATAGTATTTTTTGTGAGCCCTGTATCGTGTTTTCTCATTGTAACAACATCGATGTTTTCCCAATAGTTGGCCCCGATGTAGCTGATCACAATGGGCGATTGTCGGTCCGGCATTCGTCTTGCTAGATTACCCGTCGAATTTACAAGAAACTAATTTAGACGAGCAGATACTTCGTGTCCATATTGGAAACTTATCTTTAACTCGCACCGCCTTTCAGTGGGCGCGGAGCGGAGTCACTGGCAAATTTATTTCGTTTGAATACAATTTTTTATCGACACGAGACTTCAAGTGTATGCTATATCTTCAAAAAGCCGACTCCAAAGCAAAGCAAACAAAGCAAACTCCAGATAGCAAGTGGTCACTGACATCAGCTACATTAACGACAGCACGGAGCCCTTCTCTACCAAGAAAGAAAGAAACCAATCACAGAAGTGTTGCACTCAGAGTATGATCGATAGCATTAAGCACATTAGCTACCATGTTTAAAAAAACATCGATGCGATCAAACAAATCTCCGTGTACACGATGACCTATTCAATGCAAATAAGAATTTGAATTTGAGAATGGACTTCAAAACCGTGCCAATGCCGTTGTCTGCCGTCGATATCCTGTTGTGCCTGGCAGACTGGGGCTCCGAAAATATCTGCGGTTACGATATCGTTTCCGATCGCGGCGGGGCCCGGCGGGGCCCGGCGGGGGGCCGCGGGGGGCGGCGAGCGGCTTGATCCCAATTATAGATAGAACAGATTTGACTTGAGACGTCACCGCCATCACCACGCCGCCACGCCGCGCCGCGCCGGTACAGCGATAACCCCGGCCGGAGCCGCGGGGCGCGGTAATGGTCTCCGAGGAACAATGAACAACCGGTGAAGCAACAGCCGCAGACAAGTCGTCGACAGCCGAGCGGCTGACTCTCCGATTTCATCACGTTCTAGTTTCCTGCGATGTCTTCAAATTTGGTCATGAATTAATCGATTTTTATCTCGCTTCCGATTACACATTGATTTGATATTACAAAGCCAAAATAGTCACGCTTTAACGAGTATACATTCGACGATGAAATGTTATGGAATCGAGCTGACATGGCGAAAACAGAACATATCTCACTCTCTCATATTTCAGAACCGTCCGTCTCCTCAGTGTATAGAGAGACCTACAGCACATCGATAAAGTAGTGGGATGGCAAACGGATGCATTTTATTCCCTTTTACTTTCTTTTTTTGTATGCAACAGAAAAAAGATTCTCATAGTGAGCTAACAATCGTACACAGCGCTCTGACAATACAATTATTAATACACAAAGAAGTACAGCTAACAAATATTTATAAATAAATAAAGTTTAAGTGCTCCATCACGACTCGACTTTCGAACGATAACATAATTGAACTCTTTAACCGCAAGCTCATTCAGCCGGAGTGTGTTTGGTCAACAGAACTCTGTCGACAGTTGAATTATATAGGGAGCTGAATACTTGAACTCCCAGATAAATAAATCCAGGCCGTTTTGGAATGTTGTTATTGGAAAGTATGGTAATATAAACAATGTTACTCCGAACGTCCCACTGTGCGGCGGCCATCTTGCGGCCGCTCATCACTAACTGTGGGCTAGGTGCTAAAGACGGTAAACTGCATTTTTTAATTATCTTTAATTGGTTAAAGTATATCTTATTGGTTTCGTAGTTATTTTGTAATTGGACATTTTGTATTTTTTAACATCGTGCAATCAGACCCGCGGTCGCGTGATTCAAAATATACAGAGGTGAATTTTTTCAAAATCTACAAATGTGCTATTGTACTAACAGGTTTGAGAGCCAGTTCATTCTTTATTTTTCTTCTCTCACGGCTGATGCATTGCAAAACAAAAGAGAGAGATGCCTTTGGTGCCGCTGATTTCCATGGGCGATGATGGCCACCATCACCAGGTGGACTGTCAGCACTTTTATCGGCTAGTTACATTAAGAAAAGATGTTATTATTTTAAAAATTGAAAAGTAGTTAATAACGTATATCTTAGCACTAAAGTATTCTACAATTTTTGATTGCTATAAAACTAAATCTTATTTATCGGAATATTGTAATAACTAAAATGTTAGACCATGAAATATTTTTGACAGAATGAACTTAAGACTCTTTTACCCGTGGGCTACAGATGTAATAAAATAACAAGTTGACACGAGTGTCCGTGAGGAGTACTTGTGTTGAATGTACGAAGAAAAGACATCAACGTGCTCGCTCGGGGCGTTCAGGTTGTGGTCAGACTGTCGGCCGGCGGGCTGCGGTCCGAGTGACGTCATGGTGGTAGCGACCACCGTTATAGTTTTATAATTAAAAGCTAACAAAAGTAAGATTCCTAAAACAGATTCTGGAGCAGGCCGCTGCCAAGCATACATTAATTAATTTGGTAAAAAATATTCATCGTAATCGGCTATCGGTTATGAATTATTTGCGTTTTTGTGTACGCCTTTTTTTGTAAAAAAATTATCGTCAATTCTAGTATAGTATGCTGCCAATGCTACAAGTGGCTGCCTAATTGTGGTGTACAATTAAGTGTACTAACGAGTAAAGCTCAGTCCAAAATAAAGTCAAAGTGATAGCTCAAATATGCTGAGATTTGTGCATGAAAGAACCCGCGTGGGCCACGCTGTCGCAACGTAATCTTTCATTTTCGTATTCGCATTTGTGAATGTAGACAATTGATAAACCTGCCCTCCCAAGAATCCTTATTCTTAAATATTTTTCATCATCATGAATAGCTGAAAGGACTCCTAAACGAACGCTGTAGCTATCAAATTAAAATTAGTTCCTCCGTGTGTCGTACCAGTAACTCGTGACTAATTTTTCCTATGAAGTGTAATAGGAATGCGTGCGGCGGTAGTCGTGTCGGTCACGGCTCGGTGCCGCGCCGTCCCCGCGTCGTCCCCGCGCCGTGACCGACAGAATTACACGCCTGTAAACGAACAAATTAGATTAAGCGCGACAAAAACACGCTTGACGAATCGCCAGTAAAGTAGAACCTTCCGTCCGCGACGCTTCGCGTGTTTTGTTCTGTTGCGGCCACCGGGGCCACCGGGGCCACCGGGGCAGTGACACCGGGGCACCGGTCAGCGCCGCACCGGGGAGGCTTCATCGACTACGATCTCATTATTGTGCTCATCGTCGTTGAAAAGAGAGCAGATGGAGACACATAGAATTAATGAAACCGTTAGGAAAGGTACTTCATTTAATTAAATTTAAATACACTGGAGCAGGTAGCAGTGATATTATCTTCTGATCAAGAAACCGTTGATTCATAATAACACAGAGGCACGTATTTAAAGTTCGACACCTTAGTACGGGGAAATGAATACCTACTTGAAGCTATTAGAAAAAAAATGGATCACTTGATGCTAAGATCAAAATGTCATAAAGAAACTTAAGATTCCTTCAAATTTTTGTGTAAAGTTTTCCAACATGCATAATGCAAACGCAGCAGTGCCATATTAATAAAACTGTGCACACATTCCTTGTTCTCAGTAAATACATCCTCACGAGCCGTTACTATGTTTAATTAGTAGAAAAAATGTACAGTAGTGTTGTACCTACTGGCTAGTCATACCGGTCCTGTGTCGTGTGTCGGCCACAAAAACCGTCTAAATTTGCGCACCGCCTACAACTTCCGACAATTACCGTTAAGGATCGCATTCCCTCGCAAATGGCCACGTTCCCATCATATCTGGATGACTATCGACCGCTAAACGAGCTGGTGGTCAGACTACAGACTACAGACCGTCGGTATTCCGGTTTCAATTATAGTTATTAAAGCAGCCGTCAATTACTCGTCCGTCAAAAAACATACACGGACACCGCGCCGCCGCCGTATATGGTCGTCGGCAATACAATAACGTGTTGAGTGGCTTGCACACCGTCCAGCCGACCGCGCTGTGATAGCACCCACCGATACAAGATATACAGGAAAACATATTAATATCGGACATCCATTGACCGATCATTTATATACACGGATTAAATAATGTAAGTTAAATTGTGAAGAAAATACGCATTGGCGTAATTGCTGTAGTTTAATTTATGATGTGTAGATTTCTCTGGAGGTTAGATTTTTATAATTTTATAGCAACACAAATTCCTTGTGTAAATCATAGTTGTTAATGTGCCGGCTAACAACATTTTAAACTGCATTGAGCACCGACACATTGTACTGCGCTGTTTGTAATGTGATATTCCTTCCTTGTGCTCTTCATGGTATACCTACAGACAATGAAGTGTTAAATAAACACTATGAAAACTTAATGTTGTTGCTTGTGAGATCAGCAAAGGTCTAAATACCTATTAAGTATTATAACGTCTGATTGTTAAATATCGTTTATTCACTATAAATTCACAGGGGTTTACAGGTTACAGTTGCGATTGTACAGGTAATCTTAATACCGGGGTGAAACGCGTGTCTCCGGGACCGGGTGTGCGTATGTATCGCGAATCGTTACTCTCTCGCTCCGCGGTCGCCGGCTCACTGAATTCGGCCCCAATGGTCCGCTGGCCAGCTCGCCGCTAGCGCAGCACGCGTCGGTCGCTGTTGCTAGGCGGTGTTCGAGCGTTTTCGGACTTAGGTCGCGTTATAGTATTAAATTACCTCCTTCTTTAATCTCAAGTACCCGGATGACTGAGCTCTGCTCGGTTTAGTGTTGCTTAACAACGCCATCTACTGAAGTAACTTTAGTGTTGCTACTCGCCAATAGATGTCAGCAAAAGTCTTTTGTAGCAGTTTTTCATTGCCTGAAAACACGGATAAAACGACATTTTCTAAAAACGAATCTTAGCTAGATTGATTGCTCCCGAAACCCTCTACACACTAAATTTCATAAAAATCGTTGGAGCTGTTTCCAAGATTCAGAAAATATGCTCGTTTAAAGGTATTAGATAAAAACGTTTTATTTGATGTAAGCAAACGTAATAATGAAATGACAGTAATTATTAAATTAAAATTGAAAACAAAGAATAATGCATACGAAGCTTTATATCACCGCGAATCGAACCCGGAATCGTGTGATGAGGGTGGCTCCGTGAGCAGTCAGGTGAGCGGTGAGCGACGACAGTGGGACTGATTGCCACTCGCATGCCGTCATAAAAGGTCGCGTCACGCAACACGAGGAGTACTGCTCAGCTTTGATTGATAATCGTTCAGCGTAAAAACTCTTAATTATAGTGCACAGACCATTCTGTTAATAGCATCTACTAAAATGACAATATTATGAAAAATTGTGATTTAACTGGCGTATTTAATGAAGTCAATATGTATAGATATAATCTTCACTAACAGTATTTAATATTGATATCTTTTGAACTTTTTAACATACAATATTGTAACACACATTAAAAGTATCAACACTCATAAAGTCATAATAATAATTATAATAAGCGTTCTAATATCGACTACTAAACTACTACACTATTATAATAACAATAAATCCATCGACATAAAACGTGAACACAGATCTTTTAATCCTTTACACTAATCTTATAAAACCACCATTAAATTTTAAGCCCGTAAGCCAAGTAGTACTTTCCATTCTAAATAATTCCAATTTGCTCATTAAAACTTTTTCCACGTAATTCTGTTAAGTTTGAATGAATATTGATGAAGCCATTTACGTATCTCGGTGGTGACTCGGCGCTCAAACTAATAGGAGAAATTGTACTAATCGCTTAATTACTGCCACCGAAATGTAAGCTCACGGCGCTCTCAACTTAATGGCGCATTGTATCTCAATTTTATTGTACTCTCAGGGGTTATCTGGAGTTGGACCACCCCGACTCCCGACTCCCGCTCCCGGCTCGCCGTGGCAAGCTAGTCTGTGGTAATATATACGACTGAGTTACTTAAAACTGGGGTCATTAAAGTGATCCGCTGTAATAACGGGAGTCGCGAGGACAACGGTCTACATTGAAAAGCTTTATTTATTCATTTATGAGAGGCTCAGGCGGTAGTCTTTATGTAAATATCCAACATCCGATGGAGGAGCCATCTGATTGTAAGTGGCCACTGCACACAAAACATCGGTTACGTCACAAACATCACCGATGCTGAACTAGAAGGAAGAGAGTAGAAAAATGTAATGGCTATCAAGCCAAGTAATACAAACTTTTTATAAGTACTACCATTCATTTTCTAATAAATGTCGATTAAAATTTGATCAAAATTACTCAGGCATTATATTTATTTATTATATAATCCATTGCCTACTTGAATTCGATGGACAGTAGGTCCTACAGCCATTCATTTAACCCTGCAGTCGGCCCTCGTGAGCTGTATCTCTGTCTCGGCGCGCAGTGCACAGGCGGCGTATCATAAGATTACTTACAATTTAATTAGCTGTAGATAATTAACTTTCGCGGTGATCGCCCAGTATGACGCGAGGGCCCTCCCACGTCGTCTGCACTCTGTACTGTACTTGTACTAAACAAAATCTATAATTAATTTCGAATTATTATCGAATTCTAAACGGGTTACTCAAATATAAGACATAATATTATAGATCAAATTTAACTGATGAGTCTGTGATCACGTAACATGGGAATTATGTACTAGTAATAATTTTGGAAGACAATGCACAAACTAGGTGTTAACCGTTTTGTAACACAGTTCATAAACATCATAATTCCCCCTACAATAAAACTATGGAACCTCCGTCACTCCTGTCTAGCGGGAGCCGCGCCATGCCGTGCCGTGCCGTGCCGTGCCGTGCCGTGCCGTGCCGTGCCGCGCCGTGCCGTGCCGTGCCGTGCCGTGTGGCGGCCGGCGGCGATGCACAAAGCTCGCTTCAATTACAACAAACGCGCCAATTACGCCAATTAGCCGCGCGAGGCTTCACCGTATTGATTACAGCCTGCCCCAGCGCTGCCGAGAGCCTCCACACACCGACACAACCATGACAATATGTATTATAATACATACATACCATAATTTTAGTATGTAACCAACTCTACACGACGTTAGAAATTTTTAATTTACCAAAACACGGTAACAAGAATTTTAAGCATTTCAAACAGTATGTAATCACATCGTTAATACCTTCTAGTCCGTTACAATGCATACATTACATACTGACGTAAATCTGGGGGATCTTAAACACATAATACTTATATCACAATAAGATACGCTGCAGTGAGTCGACCGCTTAACAGCTAATTCTCTAATGCATATCATATCTTTATGAGGCAATCGAAGTAGCAAAGGTCATCGATTGTGGGCTTTGGAAGAATTCCTCATTCCGTCGCCGCGGCTGCAGTGGCGGCAGTGGCGACACGTGGGAGGTGCCACATTACTGCATCTTTATAATAATGTATACCTTGCTTAGCTTCAGTAAATTAAATGGTCACCGTTACCTAAGTACACTTATATCGTCACAGGCATCACCCGAGCGAGAAGGAAGAGAGAAGAAACACAGTAAAGAGTATAACATGTAGCATCATGAACATTAATCCTGTCCCGTTTTCTAAGTATCTGTTAACTTACGTTATTAAATATTAATTATAAGTTTGTTATATTATAGCCTAGTAGCAGTAGTAGCGCTATGTTTTTAGATGACTGTGTAGTGTGTTCTATGAGGTTTTAAATAAATTAGTTATTGTAGATACATTGAAAAACCATGTCGTTTTATTTATTTAAAGAGAAAATATGAAGAGATTAATATCTATCTCTGGATGCGTCGTGTAATCCATATCGCGGGTAGAGCAATGCGTGGGCGTGGGCCGCACGGTCCAGGCGGCACGACACTAAATCTGAACGCTCTTTGAAGTTACGACATCGCTACAGAATTATTCAATTAGCTGTAAAACATAATTAACGCTGATTGGAAAAATATATTTCCTTCAGCTCCAACTTGACCCTCGCCCCTCGGCTCTGAGCTCGGTCGTATAAAATTCCTTTAACGCAGCCATAAACTGAAGTCATATAGGTATAACAACCGTGCAGCATGTTTTATGTATGTATATAAACTTATCGTTTTTCCAGTCGAGAACATATTGCTGGATTAAAAGGTGAATAATGGTTAATTGACAATTTAAATTAAATAAATGATTTACAATATTCAAAACTTAATGGCTAGTAAGTACATTAATTAGTCTAATCAAAAAAGAAAATAGTCAGTGCCTAAATATTAAATAATAATTTATCTATCCTAATATTATAAAGCTGAAGAGTTTGTTTGTTTGTTTATTTGGTTGAACGCGCTAACCTTAGGAACTACTTATTTGAATTGAAAAATTATTTTTGTGTTGGATAATTCATTTATCGAGGAAGGCTATATTTCGCTATTATTCGCTAAACGTTATTTATACCATCACGCTGCGATCAATAGAAGCGAAGCAACAATGAAAAAAGTTGCGAAAACCGGAAAAAATAACGAAGTACATTAATCGATTGTTAGGCGATACGAAACTCGCCGAATCAGCTAGTTAAAAAATAAAATGAACTATATACAAATAAACTACAGAACTCATTCTATCACATCATAATAGATACAGGTACTCGACACTCGTATCTGTCCGCGTCTATCAATCCTAAACTACAAATCAATTTAGCAACAGCAATGTGCATTGTACAGTAATTGAGGCGGTCGTGAGTCGTGTCGGCGTGGAGTCGTCGCCCGCGGCGCTGCGACACGACACGACTCGTCCATCATACGCTACAAATTGCCTAGATAAAACCATTTACAGGATTTAGGTGGGAAACTGCAGAAACGTTGCTTAACTGTGCACGTATTGCAGATATTGTGTCTATTTAGACATTATTTACAATCAGATTTAGTCAATACATTTATTAAATAATAGTTTTATTATAATTTATAATAATTATTCGTTTTTCATGATATACTTATTAAACTTAACGATGATTTTATTTACCTACATTTCTCCATTGCCTCCCGTTGTAAATATGGATAGAAAAACACTTTAATTATTCGAAGCTATTATTAACTACTACATAATAAGGGCTCCTTACACACTAGACTACGTTTACGCTGGAAAAACGCAAGTGTGAAGGTACTATGAGTCGCATAAACTGTCAGGTGCCCCGCAATGCGGAAAAGCTTGCATTCATAGATGTAAGTCGATGCGCTCTCCATCGTGTATTATCTAAAGTTAATCTGAATGTTATATGTTAGGTGGAACCACGTACCTCCCACTGCTAACTTATTTCGCTGTACATCGACGTGATGACGATCAATCAGGTCAATGAAAAATTGCTGCGAGCCATTTATAAAGAGACGCGCTGGACGAAATAAATCGAATTCCATTACCGCTGCATACCGCATGCGATACGGTCTGCAGCTCGTACAAAGCAACATACAGTAAACTAAGTACATCTGATGCAGCAATAAAGATAGCAAAAGTCAATAGTAATGCCTCCGGTCGGACACATTAACACTACAATAAGTCAGCTGATAATATCGCAGTAGGCGCAGTGGCGCACCCTGGGGCGGCCTGGGGGAACCACCTGTTAGCCCATCGCGCCAGCCCCGCAGCCTGCAGGCTCCCTGTAATGACTCCTCTACCACCGGCCCGCGCACCCGACTGAACACGCCGAGTGTACCACGTCCATTACGCGATTTGCAGCAGCGGTGAAGTTTAAAATCGCAGTGAGCCAGAAATGTACAACGTTTTCGCCTAAAGAAAATATGGATCACGGCGTCGCTAGTCGAGTAAAATATAGGATTTTATTAAAGCCATTACAGTGGGTAATGAACGATGTCCCGCGGCCGGCGACACGTTATGAAGACATTCTTCACGCTAATGAGATAATAAAATTGTTCGTGGGAAGTCCTCTCCACGTGTGCGTCTTGATTATGCACGCGCATTTTTTTACAGCGCTAATGTTTGATCGCTTGTTTCCTTTTTTGACATCGCGTCGTGTTTATTTTTAAAGTCACACCACATCACTCGGGCCCCGGGGCGCTCGATCTACGCGTCGGGTAATGACGCCGCAGCCCTGCCCAGTTCTGTAGTTACTCTAAATGCTTAACCACCTTTGAAAGGTCACGGTGGTTATTAAAAATAAAGCTTTCAATAAAATTGCGACAAGTACAAGAAAATTATATGCCAAGTGCGAGAATAGAGTGGCGAGAGTTGATCCGATAATTGTAATTGTATATTGTCCGTGTGTCCGTGTATCCGTGTGTCATAATGGCGGTAAATCAGTTTGCAGATTAGTGAGCGGGCTGAACAATATGTCAAGTGTCGCAACGACCCGCGTCACGTTGCGTCACGTCGTCGGTGTATCGGCCAGGGCGGCGCGTTGTAATTGGCAATGCCCGGACCAACGCCCCCGCATCTTCTGTGATGTATTACTACAAGTAACACAAAATAAGAGTAACAATAATTAACATTTTTATCGATCAGATTAAAATGATATACAAAACCATACTACACCTTATTCTAGGCCAAACGTTGCTGGTATAAAAAAGAAGAAAAGTAAAAAAAGTCCGTCGAGTAAGCAAAGGTAAGCAAAGTAACTAAAGTTTACGTCTGTTACAATATTAAAACTGTGGTCATCACGTCTGCCACCCACCAAACAGCGCGGCGGCCGTCAGCTCAACACAAAGACACAAACAACAATAAATCATCAAATTAACATGACATGTTAATTTATAAGTCGCGAAAATTGCGAAGTGACAGTCATGCGGTGTGAGGACCGATGAGCGTGATTAATTAAATATTTAATCTAAATTCGTCGACCGGAGCGTTGACCTTACCATGGTACTTGTCGTTGATTGTTGTTGTTGTTGAGGAAGTAGCCAGCAGCCGGAGCCGCGGCAGTGATTAGAGATCGTTTTACGACGCATATATCATCGGGCTGAGGTATTATTTTTAAAAACAATTCATCATGCGATGGCCGCAACGGTAATGGGGCTATAAACAGCGGTTGGGCGCAGCGTGTAATTTGCACAAATCATTGTTTGTCCGGTGTTGCCACACTTCACGTCTCTGGCTCACGACGAATGCTCGACGTCTCCGGCACTCTCCGGCTTGCTTCATCGAGCGACGCTAAGACGCCGCGACGCCGAGAGAGAGCTTGAAACACGTGCACTTTGATTTTTAAGGAACAGAAAACCATGGGATACCGCTAACTAAAGACACCCGTGACACTAAAATTAATATGGGGGGCAGTTAAAAAGAAAACGCTAAAATAATTTACGAACAGAGTTAAGAAGGAGATTGGCAGCAAACCAGCTGACCAGGTAAATAATTCTACCCTCATGCCCGAGTCACAAAGCCCAGGGCTTTCCAGTAAGATGAAACTGGTGCCATGGCGTCGTCCGTTGTTCAGCTGCATCCCATAGTTTTAGTAGAAGTACTTACGATTTAGCGTTTACGTAAGATTCTAGTGTTTTATTAACATTTGAATTAAACTAGCTGCTAACTGTGTGTGGTCTACTAGGTACGTGTACAAAATCGTCAACGAAGCCAAGGTATTATTGTTATTCGTTGATGTAATGGACGGAGACAAAACATCCTTTACAAACTGTAACTCACTATGACATTAAATATCGAATTCCACAGTATTTACGCTGACGATGGGAAGAAGCAAATCGTTTATTTACAATAAAAAATATGATAATATATTTTTTATTGTAAATAAACGAGCACGACTCATATAGTCGCCAGATGGTATAGTGGTCACCAGCGACACTCTGTGTATCACCGAGACGTTAGTAACGCCGCGTTACTGATCAACAAAGAAAGAACTTGCTCTTAAGCCTTCAGCCGAACCACAATGAGTCGTTTGGCGGCTGTCTGAAGCAAGAGGCAGGTATTAATATGCCTCAAATCAATCAAGAATTCTTTACTGAGAATACTAATCCCAATCCCACGCCAGATGGGTGTCGTAAGAGGCGACTAAATCCGACCCGCTGGTAGTAGCTGGTAGGGCCCCTTGGAAGGATTGCATTGGTAACATTGATTTTAATTGTTAATTAATACTATTATTACTATTCATTATTTCTCCATGGGGTTCACTTGGATAGCTACCACCCTTGAGCATAAGTCAACTGCCAAACGACTCGTCGTGTTCCGGCTGGGCGCTTGAGAGCCAGTTCTTTCTTTTTTTTCTTCTCTCTTTCTTGCCCGGCAACGCATCAGTGATGCCTTTGATGTTGCTGATGTTCATGGGCGATGATAGCCACTTACGTGGATCGTCAGCTCGTTTGCCGGCTGTTTCCATAAAAAAAGCAGAACCAGCAAACTGGTCTAGCAGTCTTTGTATAAAATTGATAATGTTTTTGAACAAAATTCAATTTATTGAAGATACAGTTAGGTAACTTTCAAAAACCCTTGTGGTCGTCCCATAAATTGAATGTATAATTGGAAACACTTACACTATCATAAACATAGGTTTTGAACGTCATGCAATTTGCACAAATCATAGTAACAGTTGGTTGTCTGTGCGAGTCGCAAGTTGCGACACATCGCCCGCGGCTGGCGCTGTTGTCGCCTCGCTGACACGTGAGAAGATTGACTCCACAGTGCCTACAGTCTAGGAATCTAGCCGACTAGATTGCGTGGATTTTCATATCCTTACATCACTGCAGACTGACGAACATGTATAACTAATAGAAACTTTAGCCTTCCGAGCGAAGGATCCCAAAACCAGGCAAACACGAAACGAACCGGGGAAAACTTTTCTAAAATAACAGAAAATAATAAAAATGTTCTCGGGTTATTACGAGGTGTCTTAATGTGTATGTGAATCGGTACTCAAAAAGGGGTTTTATTAAGAGGACGGACTAAACACCTGTTTTCTATGGTGATAACAGTTGCAGCCAAATACAGCCGACTTTTTTCAGAGTTCTTAACAGAGGGAGCAAGGCATAAAGGAAACCTCGCAATCAACTTTGATAATTACCCTGTGATGATGTACCTTACCTATAATAGATACCGCGAACTGCAAATACAGAACGTATTCATGCCACCTGCCTTCGTTACCAACAATTTAATTTTGGGCGTGAGTGTGTGAGCTGAGCATACATTATTATTTATATAAAGCTTAGTGCTTTTGATCAATTTAAACTGTACGTAAATCAAATTTTTTATCTTGTATCTTTTGGAATTATCGTTCAACTCACAAAGCAGTAGTTTTTTTTTATAAAGTGGTTCGTAGTATCGGGCGGAGAGGGCGGAGGCTGCGGTTTGGGCGATCAACTCAAACCGCCATTACCGCGCATGACTTGCTACTGGATAGAGAGAGGACATACCATTCACACTGCTTAATGTTAAAATCTTAATTACCTGTATTTATAAAAGGCAAAAGTGATTGACTGATGTATCAACGCACAGGCCAAACCCTTAGGGCTAGAAACAAAATATTGCACACGTATTCCTCTTATGATATAGACATCCACTAAGGAAGGATTTTTCAGAATTCAACCCCCAAGGGGGCGAAATAGGGGATAAATGTGATAAGCATAATTTCCGCGTACGAAGCTGCGGGCTACAGCTAGTGAATAAAGAAGGATAAGATATAATATATATATTTTCAACACCCTTGCTCATAAATTGGTTTTTATCACATGGCTTTTACACTCATAAACCATGGTATTAAACACTTGTGCTTTTTTTTCTTGATCGCACTAGTGTTTTATTTTATATTCCATCAAATTAAGTTTGTACCTTGCTGAAAGATATTATTTATGCATTCTATTTGCTCTTAACTTAGCCGGGTTATAGTTTTATTTTTAAATTTCGGAAAAAAGTTTTGACTTAGATACGTTTCGTTTCAGCATAAGACTAAAAATAACACTCTTTTTGTAAAAAAAAAGAAGTGTACCACCTTGAATATGATAAATTTTCAACAACTTATTTACTTTAATTAATAATTCAACGTGAAACTAATTCATAAATACATAAATATTAGATTTTTTTACATTTTGCGTTTTGGCTGTTTAGCGTAATTGTTCGTGCCTACGCTCCAATCTGCGCGCGCATAGCTAACACGCCGCGCGCAGAAAAAAAAAATCAGCGCGGAGCGCGCCATTTTTAACAAACTTTCCGTCTGGTCTATGAGCATTGTTTATTTGAGTACGAATAATTTGTATTTTTACTCGTAAGTGTGTTGAAAAACGTCGTATAACACACGTGAGGTTTGGTCATTACACTCTCGGTTTTCTCGCAGCACTCGCCTTCGGCTCGCGCTGTGCAATATCACCTCGAGTGTAATGACCAACATACCACACTTGTATCATAATGTACTATTTTATAATTATCATAACCATTATCCAGATATAGATTAAATATCAGAAGAGGTTGTGTTCACATTATGTCACAAAGTTTGCATTTCTCATTCAAGCGGCAAATCGGTTTTCTCAATTCTTAGTTGATAATCAAAGTTTATAAAATAATTACACTACCATGAGTCGAATATTATGTAGAGATTATAGAGAGTGCTTTGATTAGGCGATGTTCTTCGACAAATATTATAGAGTTGAATGTGCCGAATTGAACACACATATTATGTGGAACACGCCTTACAGGGGGAGAGAGGAGGAATTTCATGAGTCACCATAATGCGACACCATGCCCACTTGGCACTTTGAAGTTAAATAAAAGTATAAATATCCTATTCAATATTCACTACTTGTCAAAAACTGAGCCAAATTAACCGTCGCTTACGTCAGCTCGTAGTAGAGGCACATCACTAGGCGGCAAAAACATCTCGGAGAATTCACTTATTTAACGCTTCTATCCCAATTTAATTCGGCCATTACGTGCCACCGCGGCACCGACCACTGCCGACCGCCACGCTGTCATTACATACAGACGGATCGTTCAAAACTGTGTTTTATATCATTATGATAAACGACGCGTTGACCGCGAACTCATCTGCGTTAACGGCGCTTGCTCGTCGCGGGCTTGCATGCCCCCTGTCCGATACTTTGGCGGTTTTCGAAACGTATATGTATCTAAAGCGTTTAGGTATTAAAATATTTAATATCTAGTACACTTTAACCTTTGTAACCCAAATGAGCATGCATAAAATGTTAAGTATACTTAATTACTGATTTTTATTTTTAAATAAACATTGCTATCGCATTTTAACACATAATACTTAGTAGGGAACGATAAAAAAGATGTTTCCATGACTTCAAAACAATCGATGTTTTCCGAAACAAAACAGCGACTTGCTGCTTTGCACTTATAATAAAAAAATAGTTAAACCGTTACCTTAAACTGTTTTGCAATACACATTTGCAAATGACATACTCAGCGATCGACTGCTCACTATACACATCGTGAACGATTCGAATGTCGACAACGCTAGCGGATAGTAAACGAATCCGATAGGCAGCCGTGCTTGTCATCCAGGTCAGTAGCCTCGCTATGTTCGAGCTGGTGTAATTGATGTTAATGGGTTAATTTTTATGAGTTGTGCTCCTGAGAACGGCCCGCCACGGTACACTCGCACACTCCCTATAGTACAGTCCATATTTCGACGGACTAGTTTGACAAAACCAAAATGCCCAAATTTTGCCAGGACATAGACAATGTTCTTATCGATTATAAAAAGTCATTTAAAATTTTTATATGACTTTTAAAGTCAACTTATAACGTGACTTCATACAGCTTCTTTTTATTGACTTTGGTCAGCACCTTATCATACAGAAGGTATTTTAATTACATTAAAATGTTACAAGTACTAACACACAAATCGAACACTGTTTTGGCAAAGTTACTCAGTTTTTCACTGCACGCCAAGACAAAACGTTTATAAGCCGCTCTCTTTCTATGTTGATCGATCGTCGATACTGAAATGTTGACACTTACCCTTTACTATCAATTTTCTTCTATTCATTCGGTAACATTCTATTTGTCAATTTGGTCCGACTAATTACGGATTCGACTATACAGCGGCCATTCGCATCACCGACGCCGCGCCGCGCCGCCGCCGCGCCGTGGCGTGGCGCGATGGCGTCGCGCGGGGAATTCGTGTTTGTCCGCCACTTCGGACGCTACCCCGTTACAGTAACAAGTAGGTTTAAATTGGATCGCACATTCATTAACGGAGCCGCGGCTAGATTTTTAGAACTCTTCACACGTAGAATTGAATTAAAATTGTATTTAAATTACGTAATGCTTGGCTGCTTGGTATTTGCTTGTGAATGACGCAAGTGTGGGTATATTAGCTGTAGGTACTCGTAGATGCTTGGAACGGTGAAACGTTATCATCCATCCTCAAGCCCAAACCTACCTTCCAAATACGCCATTCTATTGACCTACCACTACACAGGAATTCGCTAGATTCCTTCTTTTGGACATCAAAACAAAATATAGTCTGGTAATTTTCCTGCTTATCATTATTCCTACAATCTTGAAAAATGTTAACGTATTTTGTTTGCAGTTTTGAAGAAGTAATAAAATTTTCCACCCGACGCTCAGCTCTTTTTGGCCTGCAACGTCTCTTTGAAGACTTGATGTTACTGATGTCGGTGGTCGCGCGCGAACCACTTGCTATGGCTATAAATATAAAAAGGCAGCAGGACCTTGAAATGTTCACACAGAGCCGGACCAATATTGAGTTGAAGAATAATTATGACAACTTCAAGCTCAATGCAAGCTCGTATTAACTGTGGAACAAATAAAATAAAGCTTCATTTCTGCCCTAACTCACTTTACTTACCTTACTACAATATCTATATGGAAATATGTTGTTGCTTTTCTTATTAGAATGTCACGTATCCTTCGATCCCGCTATGCTACAAGAGATAACGTGACGATACCGGCAGATAGCTCGCGGCGGCGACGTGACGGCGCCCGCGCGGGCTAATGAGGGATAGTTAAACCTGACGCCCTCTGTCGGCAGATAACAGCACCAGTCCGTAATCGACGCTCAACGCCAATGCTGAAATTGATCAAATCGTAAGAACGTCTCGAATCGTAAGTCATCCACCGACGTAGACTTATCTTTGTTGATTAAGGACGAACACGCCAATCCATCAATGTTTCTAAGTAGTTACGTGGGTGGATACTTTTGACAACTAGCTTCCAGATTACGGCGTATCTCCTGGTCTCATCAACTAGGTAGAAGATTTCATGAGCTACCGGTCTTTCTGGGTTGTAGTCGATGGCAGTTCATCAGAAACAATAGCTACAAATGCCGAAGTTCCTCAGGGGTCCGTTCACTTCACCACTCTATTTTTGATACACATTAATGACCTGCTTATGCCTGGTATCTATAGGTACGCAGATGATACGCAGCCAATGTTAATTTTCTGCCTTGGATTCGATGGAGGCGTGCAAAGAGGCTCATTAGTGACCCAGATCTGGTTGAGACCAATCTGCAATATCTCGAGCACAGGCGCAAAGTAGCTAGCCTTTCGGTTTCTGTGCGTACAGGAATTAATTTAATTAATTCCCCCTTCCCTATTTCTCTATCGAACGTCATTATGCATGGCGGGTATCCACCCTTTTGTCGTGAATATCCCGCCGGTACGGACAACGTAGTTTGCATCGTCATTTATTATGCGCACCGCGAAGGAATGGAATAGCTTGCCTGCGACTACGTTGCCTACGACGTGGATATCTTCAAAAAAAAGGGTGAACTGGCGTTCACTAAGTTAGTGCAATCATCATCCTGGACAAAATCTCCACTTACCATAAAAAAGTTATATTTGGTAAAAGTAGAGATGGTACAGAGTAGTGGTTGGTAAAGTTAGGTAACGCCTTATAAGATTGGATACTCTGTAGCAATAGATTCTAACCATCAGGTGGTCAGGTGATAAAGCAGGCTGCCCACTACATCACACCACTTTGTGGAACAAAGTTGCTGCAGGAAATTTCTAAATTAGTTCCATCGAGTCGCTGTACCGCCTGAACCGAATATATTTAATTTTTTCTCGAATTCTGTAAAATTCTGGAATTGATAAAATCATATAGACTCTAACTTGTGTTATTTTTTTCACGGTATCTGTACCAAAGAAGTAACAATTTATTTCTAGTGAGAGTTACGTGCAGGTTTCAAACAGCGATCACGCGCAAAGGAGGCAGAATGTCAAAACAGTAGGGTAACAACGAGAAGTAGCCACTTATTCCTACTTATCAACCATCAGCGTTGTATTTGTTGGTTGAGCTCCTATAAAGGTGCTGTTGAATTTATAGAAACAACACCAGCTAAATATCACACAATGCGTCTTGATCCACCTGCCATGCCCCTGCGTGAAATATACATTCGAGTCCGTGCTGTATCACTCGCCGCAATATCTTAATTGCATGAACTTTAAGTCTTGAACAATAGTTCAAGTGGATTGTTTCAGCTTAATTGTCATTTAATTGTAATTCGTGAGGATCGGTGAAGTGTTGCAGCGCCTGGCGGCTGGCGGCCGGTGATTGATGTATGGCGATGTTTCAGCCAAAGAGTACATAGTGTACAGAACTGTCGTATATATTACAGTACACTATAATGTCTACATGAGAACGAAAGACAGAGCGATATATTATTATGTACGTAGATGGTGGGGTTAAAACGTTTCGGAAGCTCGGAAATATTCTATCAAATGTATTCAACTTGAAAGCAATAATTGCAAAAAATACCTGACTAGAATTATTGATAATGAAGGAAAAATTGGCAATTTATAATAAACTATTACGATAAGTTTGTGACATTAGTATAATTTTGTGACTAAGTAGTGTTGCTGATTCATGAGCGACAGTAGCCATTTACCATCAGGTGGATTATAAACTCGTTTACCAGCTACTTCTATTAAGCAAGTAAATTAAGTTAAAGTAGTGATGATGATGGTTGCGACTTTCATATAGGTAGTGTACCTTCTGCAAATGTGGTTATTCTCAACTGTCACTGTCAATTACGTTGTGCGCTTCTGTCAGACCTCCGGCGAAGGGCAAGGGGGCCCATCGGGGGGGGGAGGAGGGTGCAGGTCAGCTGAGCGAAGGATGCGTCCTATCTTATGACAATTAACTTTTTGCAACCCACTGTCATTGTAGGAATGTATTCTTCTTTCTTAATTGGGAGTCTTTTAATTGATCACATCAATCATCGACCGCGCTGCTGCTTTCAAGCTGATTCTTTACAGTTCAAATTAAAAGCTCATTAAACTTATAGAAAAGAAGTAGGTATGTCATTCATTACTCAGTGACCGCCGCTAATTTTTTCCAGCCAAGGAGCCGCCACGACTAGACCAGACCTGCATACCAAACGAACTATTTTTACTTACGATGAATTGATGATGTGCTACACCACAATCTCATATGTAAGGCGGTGAGTACATTAAATTAGTAAAATCTTGTTTACTCTCCTATTGAAAACTCCTATTACGCAGTTTTTTTTTTTTTGAGATGAAATCAACTTACGTCATTGCAGACATGAATGCACTGGACAAGTTCTGAGACATCATCGTGAGTGAGAGTACTCAATGTACCCATTATATTTAAAATGGTGAAAGCTACGAAATTATTTAATGAAATAGCACAATAACATCCAAACCAGTTAGTTCCCTGCTGGTGGTTGCAACAAACATAATTGAGATGCTGATAAAGACAATCTCTGAGATGCCGAGCGCAGTACACGCCAGAAACCTAATCTGTGGAAGGCGTAGCTCCGTTCCTCGCAGCGGGACCCCACCGGCACACCGGCATACCGGCATGCGGTACTGCGGACGACATACACATATCGAACATCTACATACGATTGTGTCACAGAATTCATGACGAGCACAAGTGGCCCGCGGTGACGCGATATGCTGCTGCTGCAACCTGTCGGTTACCGACTGTGCTTCGACTAATGCTGACGTAACCTGATTGAAGTCGGGATAGCCAAATAACACCTAAGATCCGAGACAAAACATTTACCTATCACATGAGTTTCAGTGATGTACTTATATGACAATAATTTTGACTTTGACATAAAGGGTCTACCCTAGTTGGGAACCAAACCCGGGTGCGACCAAAATGAAAGTTGCGCGTTTCAGGCTACGTAGCTGTCAATAAAAATCGTTGATCAAATTCTCAGCTCTATGCTAGCACTACACAAGATGTCATCTCTACTAGAAGTCTTCATCTACATCCACATTAATAAACTTACTATCTACAATTTAAATAAGAGATAGCAAAATCCCAAAGAATGATCGGAAATACATTTGTATGATAATGGCGAGAGGTTTGGATAAAATAATCAGTTGCGTCGCCGTTCCGGGTCATATTACCGGGTACCGGGTACTTACAGCTCAGTGCTTAGTTACACTCCCCGTACTGTTCGGATAATATGAAGGAATATGGAATTTATTATATTACATCATCGATATCAGGAAACCCGTATTACGTTTGACTACGCGCGAGTAAGCGGAATAGTTACATAATAGAAAAGTTGGCATCCTCACTCCTCAGTTTTCCTAATTTTCTATTGCCTAGGACATAGAACGATAACGGATCGATAAATTAATTTAAAAAGACCCGAAGTAGATGAGCAACGCATATTGAAAAGTGGTTTCCATCGACATAAGTAACGCGAAGGGCATCACCAATGCCCTCATAATTGTCTACGTGTCTTTGATTTAACTCTTTTAAATTTAGCTTGCATCCGCCTCTCGAACACGTTCCTATTGCAACAAGGAAAGTCTATAAGCGTTGAGCTGGAAGATACAATATAAACACATATCTCAGGATGAAGGTTCTTATGTTGGCGAACGTTGCAATGAATATCGCTGGATAATAGGCAAGTGTTGCGACACGCTCGAGCTGGCCTGCTGGGTGCATCACGCTGCTCCGTTGTGGCCGGCAGCCCGTGGGGCACCGTCCGGCGTCCCCACTGCGCAGCGCTCACAACAAATACTATTACCATGACAATCGTAATACTGATCTACGGTTACGCGAACAAACCCGAGGAGGTGTGAATTGAGCTTAGACACTTGTTATACCGGAGACGTGTAACGAGTAGCGGGTAAACACTACACACGCCTTCATTTTAAGTTTAGGGTACCTACTTATAAAAGTCAATAAAATTGTGCAAATTAAATGAAGAGAAAACATTGGAGCATCAGCCATTAAAACAGGTCTGTAACTGTTACAAGTTATTTTATAGACAATGATCTGAAGGATCTTCATGTCACCAGAAGTCCATAAAAATCACCAATATAACTAAATTTTCCAGTACGCTGACATAATATCGAAATAGGACGTAGTTGACCACTGCTGGACATCATTCATCGCCTGTACTTGTAACTCACAATGCGAGCACAGCTCTGTCCACTGCCCGCTACAGAAGCTGCGGGCAGGTGCAGGTGCGACCACATAAATCCCTGCACGTCAACGCCTGGCGCGGTAAGGAAGAAGGATCGCCATTTCCTGCTAAAACCGTCTCCGAACACAAAGACATTTGCATGACACTAAATAAATTTCCTAAGGACTGCGTGAGGAGACGCGGCATAGGTAAATGAGGCCTTATAAACTTTATTCAAATTCGAAGTATTCAAACATTCGATTCAGAACTCAAGCGGCTAACGGGATCTTCTGCTATAGTATGTACATTGAACGAGGCTCGCTTCGCATGTTCTATTGACAGAATATTTACACAACATAGAGACGGCTGGTCACATATATTTGTTAAGTGTCACAGCTAAGTATAACTAAATACGACAATCCTATGAATGTTGTGATAACTAAATAACTAAATAATTTATGTTGACATTCGCTATGTCGCTACAAGTGAATTGGGAACAAATAGATCTTTTTGCCTCAATATTTTTTTTTTTTGCAAATGAGATATTGTAATTGTCATTTTAAATAACACGTCAGACGCTTTGGATTATATATATTAATTATTATATATTAAATGATTGTTTATTCTTATAAAATGAGTGGTATTTTATTTTGTTTTTCATTTTCATTGCTTTTCATCCGTTTTGTATTTCATTTTGTAGATTGCTTTAGTAAATTGTATACTTTTCTTAATTAAGAACATAATGTCCTGTATCTAAGTCCGGTATGGGCGTAAACAACTGCAACACAGTTTACCAACTATAGCAGTTGTTTATGAACAAACTCAATTGTGTACATCTGTTTTTATGTTCAATAAAAATCTTTATATCCAATTAGCGTTCTACCCGCGGCTGTTGGAGTCCACTGTCCATGGACGATGACCATTTAGCATCAGGTGACTCGTCTGCTCGGTTGCCGGTTTTTACATTAAAACAGTTTGTTTTGCAAGTACAAAGTGTACTAATCAAATACTTATATACCTAAAATATAATCCCTAGAATGTCCTGTTCTAAATATCCAAAGCTTGGACGATGAATATGATTCTAGTCTGCATTATGTGCTAACTTACCTAGTAAAAGCTATTCCAAACAAACCATTTATCGCGCTCCATCAAGAAACATCGCCTGCCTCGATATAAACCACGGTTGTCGATAACGAGACCAGTACACGAGTTTCCCTGATCCCCGCCAGATGGCGTATTGTTCCCGCGATTATATCGACGCCGCCTATCGAGCCAACATCTACGGTAGAAGCGATGGTGTTATAATGCCACCTTCTTATTCCTTAGTGCAAACAAAGAAATTGTACAGATTGAGGTATATAAGTTTACGATATAAGTAATGTGGGTAAAGTAATTGATGATGAGTTATCAGTAAATGTGAATTGAAATTGACTAAAAAACTTGCAGATCTTTAACATACTAAGTTTTTATTAAATATCATAATTTTATGGAAGAAAACTAGAAAGAATATTTACTAATGACAACGTGTACGTACGGGAAGCTAGTCGGGATTCTTTCAACAGGTCATTCTCGTTGAATCGCAATTCACACCCCGATGTGTAACTGTGTGTGTGACTCACGTGTGAACCAACTCTTTTATTTTCCCTGTGACTCACGGGGCGACTGATCGGAAAAATATATCTACTCTTACACTGTTCGAATCTCTGAATGGTAATTTCACACGGATTACGAGTATTGGAGACATAAGTTTCAATTTATTGCTACCCAATATTCGTACAGCAGAGAGTATTTATAGCATTAAGTCCGCCTTCTGCATAATCATACCAACTGTATGGTTCAATAAGTTTATTGTTATCGACGTTATTATAGCCCAGTCCGCCCAGTTGATGGCCCGGCAACTGGGCGAGGTGGGTTCGATTCCTATCGAGGCTTTATATTATAAATGACACATAGGTTTTTGTTACGTCTCATTTTGTACATGACTATTTTGCCTATAGGTACTACTCGTAAATCTCGTGACCAAAAATCCGAGTGCTGGGCTATGTGGGCTATGCCGGGCATAGCTCTGTCATAATTATGATCATAATCATACGAGATTTTTGCAACTAATTGATCCTGTTTATAGTATAATAACAAATTATTATGAATAAATAGTGGCTTATCCGTCATTTGAGTAGAATCGCTGAATCGTAGATCAGATAGAGCACAATAATAAAGTTGTTGCGGACGGCAATTGAAAGATCGACATCGAAATAACTCGAACAATTGAAATATTATTGTAATAGTATCAGTCATTTTATTGTAAATTTAAGATGTAAATAATTTTTATTAATAAAGGCTCTCTAATAAAGCCCCGATCGACATTTGATAAAATAACGTAAGAAAACATTGAATATTGAACAAGAGGAACAGTTAATAATTAAATTAGTAGAGAGAGATAACACTACATGTTATAATTATGATAAATCACTGGAATGTACGACCTTCAAATTTTGAATATACGAGCGTGATTTTCCCCTAAAGCATAATAACTTCATAGGAAAACTCGGAATAAAGAGTGTGTTGGAATAAGATTCCTGCTTTTAATTCGATTCTTATAGTCCACACTACATGCTGGCGGAAACGCTGCACGTGCGATTTACGCTAGCCGATAGCGCTGCCTTTTGGTGGTGCCAGCACTGGTCGGACTACTGTCCATCGCCACATTGATCAGTAGGTCTGGCCGCCTACAAAGGTACTAACGGCATTAGTTTGACACAATACAAGTATTGTGCCGATTACGGTGGCAGCGAGCCGTGGCCGTACTGGCCGTATCCGTCACTATCGGCACTCGTAAATCGCTAACGGCCGCTGTAAACGCAATCACTTGTCTCATTGTACGATATCGCTGTTTGTCGCTCCCGTCCTCCCGTACACCGCTGCCGCGCTGTGGGCCGCCTCATATTTCTAACACTAACATAAATTTCCTGTTTTAATCCGTAAATAAAGTGGTGAGGGGCGGCGGGGGTAGCTGTCAGCCGTGGTCACGACGAAGTGTGCGGCCGTGCGGTGCGGGTGCGGGTGCGCTAATTGCAGAACGCAGTAAACTAATTACTCTAACACATTATAGCCGTGTGCAGTGTGCAGTGTGCAGTGTGCAGTGTGCAATGTGCCATTATCACTGCATTTTATAGTTACGCAGTCAAGCCGTGCAACAACTATTTTGGTATTCTTATGCCTTTACAAAGATTATGCTACAATGAGTCGTGTTTATTTTCTCCATTTCTATGTTGGATAAACATCTTGAGATATTGGTTGGAATGTTTGTTTTCCAAAAAACTTAAGTTTTTTGTATAAATTAACAAACTAAAAATGGTTGACAAAAAATGGTTAAATGTATCCGCCCACGCGAATGCTCGTAGTACGATCATCTTTTAATAAAGTATCTCTTTGAAAATGAAGATTTATATAAAAATATTGATAAGATGAGAGATGATGGAGCGACTTTACAATTGGTTTCTGATGCCCTGCTGGTAGCTATATGGTCAAGTCACACGCCCTATGCATATTGTAGACTAGGTACATTGTTTTAAGCACCACTGATTGTTACATAACCACTTTCGCTCACTTTCTTCATTGAAGCAATTGTATCATTTTAACGTGCTTTTAATAGTGCTAATTTACATTTACACGTGCCAAAGCATGCATTCGTTTTTGGTAACACCCCCGTAGATTAACTCGCAATACAGAAAAACTACAACGAAATCGAACTACTCAGTATTTGTTTCCACGGAATATAAATAAAGGTAAAGAACTACATACGAGTATCATACATCAGGCTGGAGATAGCAACATGGGCGATACCATCAGTGGCGATAAAGCTCGCCACAGATGTATAAAGCACGGCTAGATGTGTTTATGGCTTCCTGTGACCGACCGCCACTGGCCCGGCACCCAAACGTCTCCGGGAGACGAATGGTGGAGGAAGCGAGGAGCCTAACTCATGCTGCATGACGACCTGATTGATAGCGGGAGTCGGGACACACTCGGTACAATAAATTCAAAAGTGAACCACCGTACCGACGATACCGATGCACGATGGTGGCGTCAGTCCCGTCGGTAAATCACGGTGGAGTTTCATTAAATCGCTATGGCGTTTGGAGTCAAAACGTAAATATTAAGTAAGTACATAAATTTAAATTGAACAGGAAGTTAACCAGTTAGGCATGTTAAGGACTTAAAAGTTAAGTTAAAAGTTTAAATAAACCAGTTTTCTGTATAAAGCCATTAAATTTTCAATGTTACAAAATTAAACTCAAAACTTTTTTCAACAATTTTAGTGAACAATTATCCGCTGCCTACTTCAGATATTCAGCAAATGTTATGATTTCCGGAACATTGAAATTCTATCAATAAGTGACATTACTTATACGAGTAGAAAATAATGATTGTGGCAGAGAAAATTATTGATGGGTCAATGACGCCGACGAAGCAGCGTAACAAATATTAGGAATTAACTAACGGGGATATCACAAAACACACAAGAAACTCGTAAACTAGCCGATAAACATTATTTGTGTTGGGTTCGCGTGAACGTCATAATTCATCTACTAATTTTAATCCGTGACCCGCAGCCCACACGACGTCAGTTTTACATTAATTAATATGGAAGTAGCAGCGAACGTCTGTTCTATAACTAACATTAATCTTAATCTAGCTACAGCTAGAGCTACACAATTGAACGTTTTCTTTTCAGCGTTGTTAATGAAAAGTTATTCGAAGTTGCGAGTGGCGAACAAACCATACCCATAGAACAACCTACAGAGTACAGACAACATCACATCAAACACAAGCATATCAAACATCTTAACCCTTAACTTTCTTTTCAGATCCACACCCCTGTATTATGTTGTTACATTGCTACATACCTATTGATCTGCGCTGGTACAATCGTGATCCCGGAACACACAAGAATCTCGCGTAGCATACCATCCGCTTACCTTTGTTTTTGTTGGTCCATACGCCATACTCCGTACTCTCCGTACTCCGCGTGAACGTCGTACATCAACCGCTAATTTTAATCCGTGACCCGCGACCCGCGCGTTATCTTTATTGTCAGTTTGACAGTATTCAAGGCACGGGAAGGCCCGAGATTAATCTCCGGAGATTAGAGCTTTCACAGGCTGCGCAGCGTCGTGGCTCCGTATTATAATCTTATTAGACGCGCGTCTCTTTAAACGGTTACGGATACCATGAGAGCTGAGATTTGCGGACTCCTATTTAGGTGAGCTCGTATTAAAATAGATAAACAATAGTGGAAATATAATAAGTCACATATTTCGGAGATTAACTATTTTTTTTAACGTCATCATAACAACATTTTCAAGACTAAAACCCTGGGGCGCTTTGTCTCTAATACTCGTATGTCTAAGTTCGTAGTTTAGTCCAGGTATTATTATGTACTACTGTTTTTTTAAAGTTGGGCCCAACATCGGTTAGAGCTTCCATAATATTTAATTATATTCTGGTGGCAGGAGGCAGAGCCGTGAAACCTGTATGGGCAAGCTTTTTACAAGCTTTCATTCAATTTTCAATGTTCATTAGTTTCAGGTCAATTCTTGCAACCTGAATTAGAGCCAGTTACTTGTCCTACGAGAATGGAAACTCATGTGGACGCTATCATTGAGGGTAAGTAGCTTGTAAACATTCGGCGCGTTCATTAGAGCAGTCGCGAAGGATCGTGCTCGCGGCTCGCGGGCCCGGGCCGGCTGCGAGCTGCATACTAAACAGGTGGAAGAGATGCGAGATGGGAACTGGGCCGAGGGTGGAAGCCTTATTTGACTCCTGAAGCCTCGTTTGATGTTTGTCATAGTGGTAACCGTTTAGACACGACTGACAAGAAATCTGCGATGTGACGTTTACTGAAATAAAATAAATTAATAATTAGTGTGTAACATGGCGTATAATTAAAAATACGCTTTGAAATTAATATTTTGTTTGTTGTGTTGAAGAGTTCCCTAATCTGGACACAACCTTGTTTGTGCGTAGTATCAGGTCACCATTTTCATATAAATTATCCTCGCCAACAAAATCAATTTGTGAAATTTCAACTCCGTGTGATAAAAGGTAGTTAGTACCTAGTTCTAATCCGGTTTGCAAGATTTGATACATGCTAGCAAAGTAACGGACAAAGCCAGTTAATTAGAAGGAGTATTTTCACAAATATAAAATCGTCCAGATCATCCCACGTCCCAATCAATCAACCGAGATAAAATCTATCCTATAAGTCTAAACAATATGGTTTGACCAAAGTTGTTCAACGTTCATCTTAATCCGTAGAGCGATTAGTGCGTGATAGAAACCCAAACTTCCAAACGTCTTCACAAACTTTTGCATTTATAATAAGGTCAACTCGTCGAAGACCGGCATACTTCATTAAAAATTTAATTCATTAGGCAAATTTTGCCATTTCTATAACATTTTAGGCAAATTTTATTGAATTAGGTAATCAAATATTTAGTTGACCATTAAAAAAAACTCTCAAAATTACTTTAAGGTTATCGATTAATGAAATAAAAATTAATTTTGAAACAATGGTGAAATAGACGGACTTTACTACCACGTCAGGTAAGACCGTCTTGTGGAAAAAAAACCTACAAATAGTCGGTTTACGTGAATATAGACATTGTATACGCGTATGTATTTCAACGCCATTTAAATGTGTGCTATCGTTTTTCATATTAAACGCTCTTATCGTCATAAATCGCAAAAAAATACGTATGTCGGGTAAGTCCGGTATAGATCGAAACTCAGGGGTAAAAAACAATTAAATCAAATTAAAAATTCTTTTTTTTTGTGTATCAGTTTTATTAAAAGGAATTGCCTTCTTTAGGTCTACCATTTAAGAGATCAAAAACCAACTTACTTAATCGAAGTAGGTATTAAAATACACCTTCTTCTATATTCATATTATAATTGGTTTTTTTTTCAGCGCTAGTGCTAATAAATTCGTCGAAAGTATAAAATAGAATATTATAATAGCATAAATGTATGAGTCAAAGAAAAATAATAAAATAACACGGCAATTGAAATGAAACATTGATTATCGATTTTAAGAGTAGACCTTAGGAGGTTTTAAGAGAGACTCACTACGCAGGAAGCTTAAATATACGAATCATATGTATAAGGATTAATTTTATAAAATTTGCTTAGGCGTAAAAGGTTTATTACATCTGGAAACGACGAAGACCGGCACATGCCGATCTTTCCCTCCAAGAACTAGACGGACTTCTCCACTATTGCAATTTGAGGATTGGTTTTTTTCACTAGATGTAACTTCGTAAAAAATATGTTTCATTCTATTCTAATATAATATTTAGATAATTATATTGATAATTAATTAAATTAGCTACACGAACCTTGATAAATATGATGAAAAACCACTTAAAATATTTTTTTGCCAACGTGTTGCTAGGTCGTGTTGCAAGTTGATAGCCCGACTAAATTTTATACGTATTTTTTTCTCTTTGTGTTATAAATAGCGCCATCTATGTCAATTTATTGAAACTAAAACAGTTTAAAGTGTTTGTACGCTGGGTTGTATTTGCTGTAGTTATTCAGAATTCGCTGTATTTCTTACTGTACGGTCCTACCCTCCAGACGGTCTTCGCCGAGTTGACCTTACTAGTAGGATTCTCATTCAAGTTATCCACGTTTCAATCTTCAGTTACAAAATCATATTGCTGTAAGAGCACCTTGTTATTGTCACGTCCACATTAACAAGGGCTCTATGCGTAAAACTAACTACCCGTAATAACTATTCACGACAGTTTAATGACGACGGCTCTCGGCAGCCATTCCCATGACTGGTAACCCATCGAGTGCAGTCTCCGGTACACTTTTATGGCGTATTTATTACATGGTATACATGTTATGGCCCTCGTTTCGGGAAGGCACTGCGCAACGGTCGCTCAAGTGTGTCTTAAATAAATCTTAGTTACATCACCATATTAACATGAAGGTTGTTAACAAACTGATTTAAAACCCCAGTCTATAGAGCTTAGTCTAGTCAAAAGGTGTATCTTTCAGATACAGAAATTTTTTCTTCAATATAGGTAGATACTTACTCCACCAAAAATTAGTTTCATGTCAATGTGTCGTAGACTCAACCTTAAGCACAGAAGATAATAGGAAAAGAGTGAATAGGCTTTTATTAAGTTGGTGCGCTCACCATCCTGGACCATATCTTCACTTACCATCAGGTGGGATTATGGTCAAGCATTAACTTATTTTATGAAAAAAAAAAGATATAATGCCAGACATAATGAAGACATAATAACCACAGGAAACATGAATTATCTCCAGATCGCATTAATAATGAGTAGTTAGGTACATGATAGAAACTAGAAAGTGTGCGACGACTCGACGAGCAGTGTGCCTGTGCGGTGGGCAGCACCACCAATCACCATTATGTTATTAGCAGCGAGAGCAACTAGAGCATTGTTGTTGCCAAACACTGGCCAATGGACGGACATTAGATCCACTTTATTAGCCTCGTATACTTTTATGAGCCATAAAAATTACACAGCTAATTACTGATTGCAAACATCGCGGCGCTGCGGCCGTTACGTCACTGCTCTTTATCTAAACATTACGCTTCGTGATATTTAAAAGACAACGCAAGATTATCTTAAGGATTGGTAATTGAACACTGAAATAGCATTTACGTACTTACTTTGAAATTAGCTAATCTGAATAGAGTTCTAATAAAACGTAAAGGAGTAGCAGGTGAACCACAACACACTCTTCCTTGTTTAGCTTTCTTTGCTGAGGTCGGCAATATTATTTTCAAAGTCAAAGTCAAAGTCAAAATATTTTATTCATATAGGTATCACTGATACACTTATGCACGTCATTTTTTGGCTTTTCGGAAGGTGCTTTATCGTGGAGGAGAAGAAAAGCCTAAAGAAACTCCTCAGCACATCTTTTAAAAAAATATTACAAAAAAAGATAATAATACAAAAGTATTTACTATTCTGAGCGGAACTGGTTGCAGAGCTGGTCATTTCCATGCGTCTTTGTCATTTAAATACTCGTCTACACTATAATATCCCTTGCCTAACAATTGTGTCTTTACACGTTTTTTGAAAGTTTCTATTGGCAAGTCACGTATTAATTTTGGGATTTTATTATAAAAATGTATACCAAGCCCTATGAAAGATCGCTGCACTTTACTTAGGCGGAACGAAGGCGTAACTAATTGATGCATTCTTTTCGTATGGCGATTATTAATATCAAAATTTTGTTTATACGCGTTTATATTCTTCCGTATAAAAACTACATTGTTAAAGATATACTGGGAAGCTACTGTAAGTATACCTATTTCCTTGAACTTTTCACGCAAAGATTCCCGAGACCTAAGTTTATAAATAGCCCTAACTGCCCGTTTCTGGAGTATGAAAATTTGTTTTATATGGGCTGCTTTGCCCCACAGCAAGATGGCATAAGACATAACACTGTGGAAATAAGCAAAATAGACTATCCTAGCAGTTTCGACGTCTGTATACTGCCTTATTTTCCTGACAGCAAAAGCAGCCCTACCGAGTTTTGTCGCGAGATTTGTTATATGTGGGCCCCATTGAAGTTTACTATCTAAGGTCACCCCTAAAAAGACCGTCGATTCCTCCATATGCAATGTTTCGTTATTTAGTTTAAGAGATTTGCTGACTTTTTTAACATTAGGTAGCACAAACTCTATACATTTCGTTTTTTTTGCATTTAATAGTAAATTATTGATAGTGAACCAACGCGATACATGCGAAAGAGCACTATTTACGTCGTCGAAATTTACTTTATTCCTTTCACACTTAAATATTAGTGATGTATCATCAGCAAATAGTACAATATCCGCTTGGTTCTTTACATAATGTGGTAAATCGTTAATGTATACCAGAAAAAGAAACGGACCCAAGATCGAGCCCTGCGGTACACCCATCACAGCCGGTGACCCCGATGACTTAATATCGTTTATGCTGACTTTTTGTATTCTATTACTCAAATAAGACGCGATCAAGCTAAGGGCCTTGTTTTTTATTTGTGAAGAATATCTAAGATTCCTACTTCCGAGCTGAACAAGGAATGCATCCTTCTATCTGATGACATTCATTCCTTGTAGCCCATGTGATAATCGACAGATCACATCGACTATAAAATATAAACAACGTTTACGAACAAGATCTTACAATGTCGCATAGCAATATCTCCGATACAACTCGACGTATAGCGCAAATCCGCAGTCGCTGGTACACGAGAACATTACCACGTATTCGACAATGATATTCATTTCAATTTTCATGACGCTAAACCAGATATATTCCGTTATTGAACAAGTATGCGATAGCGCTCCACGCCGATGTTCGGCCGCTCCAGACATCTTCCGGCCGCTAACAGGGTTACAAGGAACACAGGGAATTCACTCGTGCGATGTCACTAGACCGACTGGATCTAGTACTACAACCCTATTAGGTTCAGCTCGGCATGTTCGAGATGGTGAGAATCACAAACGTGTTTTAAACTTTCATAAATATTGTCTTAGGATGATTCCGTTATGTATGTAACCTCTCAATGCGTTTAATCATTTCAATATTTAGTAATCGTTAACTATCGTTATTTCGATATTTTGTTACCATTTTCAACTTACCATAGAGAATTTCAAACGTTGTGTATTTATGCTATCTAGACTGCTATGCAAAAAAGTAGCACGACAATTCCAAGATCAGCAGCGACACTACTCATTGTATAGGAAGCTATTTATCACGGGACTCACGGGAGAAGCTTCACGTCGCGTCGGGCAGATGCAGTAGTTTCCGTATCAAAGTTCAGGCACAATTTCAATCCGGCTGCACGACCGACAATGGCTCGATTGTACTCGCAACGCCCCGTGATTCATTGCGGGGATCGAACACCGTTTTAAATAGGAGAAACCGCGGAACGGGACGCGCATAAATCGTACGTCGTATCGTGGTATCGTCGACGCGCCGTATCGCGATCTCACGCGATATCGCGACATGACGGAGCGATCCAGCGGCACTGCGGAACAGCTCGGCGCGGCGCGGCACGGCACGGCGCGGCACGGCCGCGATAGGGGCATCGTGCCGCGCCGACCACGCGGCGATCTACGACTGTTCGTAATGTTTATCGTTGGAATTGCGATTATCTATGCAGCGAACACATCTGAACATTGATTCCGACTTTATGAGAAAATTCTGAACTCAGCATACATACTAAACCTGCTGTATCAGGCAATAAACACCGCTATCTGTGTATTGATAGGTTCTAAGCCGTCGACAACACACACTGGAGAATGAATCTTAATAGGTAAGCGACTTGCTGTTCAGCAAGGTATAATAAAGTTATAAATTGCCTAAATCTGAAATTCAGGAGGTTAACAGGAAAAATAAATCCCTGACAGTCAATAACAAAATAGTGAGATAATATGGCTAATAACTGGGCTACTAAAACATTCTATGATGCTTAGTTCTGAACCAATCAAAGATATTCTAGTGAATAATTAAACTAGGAATTAATTACAAGCCAATAATTTTGCCAGATGTTCCTCGACTGTCAGAAGTAGATACGGATGCACGAAAGACCACGTAATCACTTACCTGATAAGAGACTGCACTCGACGTTGTTTAAGTTGATCGATCAGTTATTTATGATGGTGACGACAAGTGGGTACAATAATCGTTTAGTTTGAAGAGCTTCCACAAGCCGCGGCGGGCCCGGACTGGCCCGGACTGGCCCGCACTGGCCGGAGGACAAACACGCGTGGGCCGCGAGTCCTTCAGATATTTAAACATAAGTTATAGGGTTGTCGACCTATTTAATTTTTAGGGACACTTTTGAACAGGAACACAACACTGGACACAAAGTGAACCAGTCGACATAATATCCAAATCCATTATTATACGAGTACATGCCTCATAAATTTTGTAGGTTTGTGACAATACTACAACTGTGCAGACTTAAGGAAATGATTGCATTAAAATGAAATTACAGTTGATTTTATTGCAGATTTCGCAGTTGTTGCAGAAATAGTTATGTTTACAGGTATTCGGCTGCGGGCACGAGATCTGCGACGAGCGGCGCGATGGCGGTTGCGGCGCGGCGCGGCGCGGGGCGATTAGCAGCGGTGTCTTGCGAGGCACGAGAAAAGGATCGGTCAATCGCGCTAAAGTAGTGTTGTGAAGAATGATAATATTATAATCTGTTTATTTATACTTTTATTGTTGAAGCGATGGCGTAAAGTGACTTTCGGAAAAAAGTGACGCTTGGTTTTCATACAGATGAAGGTACATGTTTCATCTATTCGGTTGTGAAAAATATGAGTTTACGTTGAAGAGAATTATTGGAGCCTAGTATCCTGATGAGAGCTGAATTATTATTTCCAAAAAATGGTGTTCATCCAATAAATAAAGGAAGAAGTAATTTAGGAGAATTTTCTACTCTTTTTAACTAAGTTTTCATTCAAAAAATATTAAAACTATACGAGAATGAGTACATTTTGATTATATTTTGGAGAATATTTAGAGAATATTTATATGGTGCAAGTTTTCACTGTCCCATATAGCAGCTTTTGATGAAATACACGAAACAAGTTCTTCATTATAAATTTCCATTATTTTAAAATTATAATTCAATACAATTCTAGTACTATCAATCTAGTTTGTTCCCATCTCTTCCGCGCCGCCGCGCATCGCCCCGCACCGCCCGTGCATCGCGCATCGCCCCGCTCGAAATCGCGGGTCTCGTGCCCGGTCCCATAGTACGCCATACTGTTGTTTCCATCGCTTCAAATCGCCGCCGCCCCGCAACCGCCATCGCGCCGCCCGTCGCAAATCTCGTGCCCGCAGCCTAAGCATCGGTGATGCCATCAATTGATAAGATCAATGGTGGATTTACCTGTTCAATGGATAGCGTTTGTTAAAATGTCCCAGCGATCGGGACGATGGATATCGACTGATGCACTCTATCGTCATTCGATGGTATCGTCGATCGACCGACGTCTAATCTGACTTATCAAAGGATCGACTGGATAGTTCCACTCTACACAGTTCTTATTTTTCTAACAAAAATTTTCCATTTAGACGTTAGCGATGTCAGCAGCCCTATTCCTAAACAATAAACCCGCCCACACACCGCTCGGAAGTTCGGCCGTCCGTCCGTCCGTCCGACGACACTGGGCAAACACGGGGACGGTCCGTCGAACGTTATTAGGTAATTGTTGAAAACACAACATGGACTGACAAAGTGCCTGTTTAGTGTCTCGTTTTGTACCTTACAATGTTCTCCGAACTGGTTTTTAAATAGAACGCCTTATTTTATTGCCCAAGACAACCATCGGACTAAAACTAAAGATTTCCTCATTAGGAGCCTATCAGTGCAGCGATCTGGAGTTGCTATCGGAATGGTGAAACGACTGTCACTTACATCTGCGTCTAATATTTGTATCGTTTCTACTGATGTCGCGGTCGCGATAACATCTGTCTGTATGTTGTAGTTTAACGTAACGCATAAAGCAAGAACATCAACAACAATTAGGATGCGATGACTCACATCACATTTACATATTTTTGCCGCTGGTAGCTGCTGATGGGGCCAAAAATCCTTGGTGTATATGAGTTTTATTGTAAAAACCAAAAAGCGTGGGATTGTCCAGAGCAGTGGGAGTCGGAAGACAATGAGTAGATAGAGCTGCTTCCGGACTCAGTGTCACCTTGTAGGAGAGGCCTTTGTCCAACAGTGAACTGATGTTGGCTGATGATCATAATTATATCAGCGTCTTAAGATTAAAAACAAGTTTAGGAATTAGAATAACATAGTCCTTCTTAGTTACCTAATGATAGATGAAGAGCATAAAATATATCTAAACGGTTTACTGTCGTATAACTGACCTAAGGTTAACAATTGCCCATGTTTATTACAACAATACATGTATTAGCAAAATCAAAACCTTATCTGCGAACGAATTAAATCACGCCCGGGACACCGGTTTTAACATATTTCAAACAGAAATACAGCAGCGCGAACAATTTGCTTTACATAAATTAATATGCACGGCATTTATTGAAATAGCCCTGTCAAGTCGGAGCAACAGGTAACCATTTGTTTCAAAACAAAGCCTTATCGAGCATCGACACGCCACGACGAATGAGTTGCGGCCGAGCGCACCTGACGGCCGTCGCCAGTACTGCCGCTCGACAAACATGTTCGAGTGGTCGCGGGGCAGTGGCCACGTCGACCACTGACCACAGTGACCACTGACCACGTGACCACTCTGGCTACAATGACCACGGTGTCCACGACGACCACTCGACCGCAGCGCGCAGGAACAACACGCCACGTACAATAAGCACTAGAGCCTGTCCAACAGAACTATCGACGAAAAGAACTCTGTTCACTGTACGATTTCAATTGAAAGGTACTTTATTTTGAAAGATTGCACATGAAATGAATGAAAATGAGAATGAAATTATTTTAATGTATCTCTATATTCCACTCGATCACAATTAAAGAGTAAAAAAATATTCTAACACAGTCTGATGTTCAAAAGACGCTTCAAACTAATCAATCGATAACACGACGGACTAGATAAAATATGCTTGCGTGGATGCAATTTTATGTAGACGGTAAAATAGTAGTTTTTTCAGTATAGCCTTCAGTAGCAACGTGCAATAAGGATCTATATTCCAACATTCAAACATATTTGCAAACGTTTTAATAAGAATATTCTGAAATGCAAGTGCATCCTCAGTCGTGGCTTGGACAGCTCACCTTACCCAGCCGGTCCAGCCTCAGAACCGAAACATAAAGCTTCGATAAGTGGGCGACAAAATACGTGATATAGTAGCGTGTTATCACGACAACACCGCTATTTGTTATGTACACGGCATTACAGACGCACCGACTAATTGTCGGAGCTTATGGGAGTTGGGGCAATTTATGGGGCATCTCGTTACAACCGCTGGTAATTATGGAAACGGAGACAAATAACATAAATAATTTACGAGATACACGCGCGTACGTTTATGAGAATTTATTACTTTATCTTTTGTTTGGCTATTATTGTCGGTGAGGCGAGGGGCGGGGCCACGCCCGCCGCGCGTATACCGTCTTGTGTTTGAAAATATTGATCGTTGATAGTGATGAAAACAAATAATAATGGTAAAGATATGGACTTTTCAGAATGACTAACGCAACAACAAATCTATTTACTTTTACATTTTCTTAATGTGGATGTTAGCTACATAATTCATAGAATACTAAATGACTATATTATAGTAATCCGTAGAGAGCTATAACCAATTTCAAATTCCTGACCTGTTGGTCTGTGAATCACATATGGAATCACATATGGAATGGTGAATCACCTGTCTTACACCATTTTATAAAAAACATGTCGAATAATTTTATTTCCTGTAACAAAGTAAAAGCCATAAGTTAAATATCCGATCAAGAGAAGCCACGTGCTTACATCATAAGCTTCGACTAAATTGATATTATCCATAAAATTTGTTTCCACATTTGCCACTTCAAAGGGATTAAGTATTAGTTACCGTGAAATCCCGAAGCTGCGTTTAACATCCGTGAAACGTTTTTATTGAAAGTGTTGGAGATAAATCATCATTCGATGGGTGAATGAGCGGACTGGAGAACGGAGATGCAAATGAACCGGTCCCTCGTACATCACAATATTTGATAATAAATAATAATACCACTAATGGGTTTGACTTTGGAACTGCGTTTTTATGACTTTCTACTTTATTTGGAAATACTCTTGTAATAAATGAATTCCTCCTCATTTTTAATCATGGACAGTAAGTTGCTCCTGGTCCCGACTTCATTCTTTGTCAAGTTATATTATTACGGAACTAACTATTCCTTTTAAAGTGCTATTCATTATATGTACTTGCTTGAATCTTGCTGCATTAACACATTTCTTTTTTTTTCTAACCAGAGAGCAAGTCCAGATTACTGGTTCATCAACAATCAAGGTTGGATCTAGAAATAATGTGCTAGCTAGCCACCTGAGTACCTGGATTAACTGATGGTACTCAGCGACCTCCACCAAGAAGGACCTGGCGCCATAGCCTTGAACATTTCTTGAATGTTGCAAAGCAAAGCAACAACCCATAATTGTCCCACTGCTGGGCTCGGGGTCTCCTCTCACAATGTGAGGGGTACAGGCCATAGTCTACCACGCTGGCCAAGTGCGGATTGGTAGACTTCACACACCTTTGAGAACATTATGGAGAACTCTCAGGTGTGCAGGTTTCCTCACGATGTTTTCCTTCACCGAAGCAAGTGATAATTAACTTGTAATACGCACATAATATTTGAAAATTAGAGGTGCGTGCCAGGATTTGAACCCGGGCCCCCGCGTTCGGGAGACCAACGTTCTAACCACTAGGCTATCACTGCTCATCGGCTATATCTGCTCTTGAATGTTGAGTAGCTGAGAAAATATCTTTTGAGGTTTACCATGTTTTCGTAAAGTCGATATTTATAATCCATATTGCTGCTTTCATTCACTTCTATTTGTAATCAACGACGCGACGCCTGGAAACATATTATTGGCCGCCATCTTAATTAAATTGTCTAAAGGTAAATGATATTGATATCGGTGTGAATGTTTCTATTAATTTATATAATTTATTGCGATGTGCACCGCCACTCGGTATTGAGTGCGGAGGTGCGCGGGGAGAGGGGAAGGGTGAAGGGGGGAACTAGGTGAGAACAGTTAGTTAATAAGCGAATCCGCCGCGAGCGATTGCGATCAATTAACGGATAGCGATTTTAACTTAGGCCGCAGGCGGGGCCGCCGGGCCGCCGGGCCGCCGGGCCGCCGGGCCGTCGGGCCGCCGGGCCGCCGCCACGCCGCGCCGGGACAGCGTGCAAAGAGTAAAGAGTCGCCGGGACTGCTGCACGCTGCCGCAATGAGGCAGTTACTATGTAATGGTAAATTTATGTTTGGGTGTAGTAAATGATAGGTTATAGACCTGAAACGATATGAAATTCAACCAATATTAGCTACTACAGAGGCATGGCAGAGTACACTGAAAATGCCAAGGCCTTGTAGGTAAATATGACCAAGTAGCCTTATTTCTGTAGTAGCATAAATAAATGTCGTTGCCCCCTGTTTATGCAACGTTCGATTGAAGTAACTGAACACGCAAAAATGCACTATATTATTAGATACAAATCACAAATTAAAAGAGTATGAAATCAAATCTTGTGCGCCTCATTCGTGTGTTCCCATCATACTCACAAAACCTGAACACCGTAACTATACTAGTTACCAGGTCCATCTGAACACGCACACCCTCATATTGGTGACCTCCACAAGCTCCACATTTTGGTAACCCCGACGTTTACCAGAATCTCCGACGTTTACCTGGATCTTCGACGTCTACATCAAGCCCAGACGTTGACTTCAACCTGCAACAATGCTAGTCACGCCGCACAAACAGTCTGGAGCGTCCTACGTGTCACCGTCGAACACTGTATCCGCCAGCACCAGCGCCACGCTACAGCAAGAACTGAAGCCAACAAGATCCATCACATCACGGATACCAGACTACAGCCCATCCAGTTTTATAATGAACGAGCTGCTGGATAAAATAAATAAGCTGTCCTCGGAAGTGGCAGAATTAAGAATGAATCGTTCCAGCCCACGAAGACCCTACAGGCAAGGTTACAGAAGTCGTTCTAACCCAACGCGTCAACTAAGGAGAAACATCTACTGCTATTACCACTCCAGATTCAGAGAGAGAGCCAGGAACGGTGAAGAACCTTGTGCATGGAAGTCACAGTCGGGAAACTCCCATTAGCGGTGACCGAGGCGGACGTCAGCGCTATATTCCCATCCAGCCGCCTATCCGTTACCGACCGCAAAAGTGGGTATCGTTTCTTAGTAGACACGGGAGCCAACATCTCTGTCATACCAAGAACTAGAAAGGCTTTCCAAACGAGTGATTATAAATTATACGCCGCCAACGGGAGCGAAATAAAAACATACGGTGAAAAATTACTCGAGTTGGATCTCGGATTACGCCGACCATACAAATGGACGTTTGTCATCGCTGACGTCAAACAAGCAATACTGGGCGCTGATTTTCTAACGAAACACAATTTACTAGTGGACTTACGTAACCAAAAATTAATTGATGGTATTACGGGATTATTAACACCTGGCAAGCTCATCGACTGCAGTACATCCAGCATCAAGACCATCAACATCCAGTCACCATATCACAACATCATCGAGAAATATCCCGACGTCACTAAACCGTTCTGTGCTAAAGAAACACCGAAACACAACGTAGTTCACCAGATCATAACCGACGGACATCCTGTTCACTCAAAATGTCGACCGCTCTCCGCAGAGAAATACAAAAGAGTCAAGCAAGAAATAGAGCATATGATGGAAACTGGCATATGCCGCCCATCTAAGAGCGCTTGGTCGAGCCCCATCCACGTCACAACGAAAAAGGATGGCTCAATAAGATTATGTGGCGATTACCGCAAGTTGAACGCGATAACTAAGCCTGATCGCTACCCCATCCCACGACTCTTAGATTTCACATACCTTCTACCCAAGAAGACAATATTTTCTCGCATCGATATCAAGAGAGCGTACAACCAGATCCCCGTCGATGAGGTGGAGAAAACCGCTGTGATTACTCCATTTGGTCTATTCGAATTTCCACGAATGCCATTTGGATTACGCAATGCCGGTCAAACTTTCATGCGATTCATCAACGACATCATGTTTGGTCTGGACTTCATATTCTGTTTCGTCGATGATATACTCATAGCCTCATCATCCGAAGAAGAGCACCGAGAACACCTCGATGAAGTTTTTAAACGACTTAATAAACACGGTATCACGGTCAACATGGATAAATGCATTTTCGGCACTCAAGAAATGGAATTTTTGGGTTACAAAATCACTACTGAAGGAATAACACCCTCCCCGCATAGAGTACAAGCGATAGACGAGTATCCATTACCCAAGACAGTCCGCGACCTAAAGCGTTTCCTTGGAATGTTGAACTTCTATCGTACCAGCATACCCCATGCCGCAAAACACCAGTCAACATTGAACATGTACACGCGAGGAACCAAGAAACGGGACAACAGCGCTATAGAATGGACTGATGAAAGTAAGGAGGCATTCAGACAGTGCAAGGAAGGCCTGAAAAACGCCATTGTACTCTGTCCGCCATCGCCCAACGCGCCTCTATCAATCATGACAGACGCATCACAAACATGCGTCGGAGCAGTCCTCCAGCAAAAAGTAAATAACGAGTGGAAACCCATCGCTTTCTTCTCAAAAGCGCTATCCGATACACAACAAGGCTACAGCACCTATGACAGGGAGTTATTGGCAATCTACATGTCGATTTGCCATTTTCAAAATTACGTTGAAGGTCGAGAATTAATTATATACACCGATCATAAACCGCTGTGCTACACTTCGAAAGAAAAACAATCCGTTTCGAAGGAAAAAATATCACCACGACGATTACGTCACTTAGACTACATAGCGCAATTTACATCCGACATAAGACACCTTCCCGGATCACAGAACCCAGTAGCGGACGCCCTGTCACGTGTATCACAGATTGACTGTCCTAGCAACATTGACTGGAATGAGATAGCCACAAAACAAGAAGTCGATCCAGAATTACCCAGTTTATTGTCAAAACGCAACTTGAAGTGGAGAAAAATTAGTTTACCAAACAACAAATCATTATATTGCGAAGAGTCGACAAGCGACTTACGTCCTTATGTACCGAACATATTTAGAAAACAAATATTCAGTACATTACATGACGTCACCCATCCCGGAGTACGAACAACCCGTAAATTAATACAGAAACATTACTTCTGGCCCGGAATGAATAAAGACGCAAGTAATTGGGCTAAAGAATGTCTATCATGTCAAAAATCAAAAGTTCACCGACATAACATAACACCTTTGATGTCATTCCCGGAATCACAACGATTTGAACATATTCATATAGACATTGTCGGACCGCTGCCAGTATCAAATGAAAACAGATACATTATAACAATAATAGACCGCTTCACAAGATGGCCCGAAGCTATTCCAGTACCCGAAGTCACAGCTACGATAGTCGCAAGAGCACTGTATGAATCCTGGATTGTAAGATTTGGATGTCCACTTAGAATAACAACAGACCAAGGCCGCCAATTTGAATCATGCCTATTTTCATCCTTGGCTAAACTCATGGGTATCAGAAGAATACGAACTACCAGTTACCACCCGCAGTCCAACGGAATGGTGGAACGATGGCACCGAGTCATGAAGACCGCTATCATAGCACGTGGGAAAACCGCAGATTGGTCTCACGAGTTGCCTACAATACTGTTAGGCTTACGAACAACAATCAGGGAAGATTGTAGTTTAAGCCCTGCTCAAATGGTGTACGGTAGTAACATCAAAATCCCAGGCGTATTCTTCCAGAGTTCTAATGTCACATCTCCCGATTTATTCATGGAACAACTACAGCGCACTATCAGTCAATTAAAACCCAGAGAAAGGAAATCAACATCATCGCATAATACATTCATCTCCAAAGATATGGATACTTGCGACTACGTTTTCGTAAGAATAGACGCTGTAAGAAAGCCATTGATCGCACCATACGAAGGCCCGTACAAAGTATTGGAAAAACATCCCAAATACTTCAAAATTCAATTATGCAATCGATCAGCTGTTATTTCCATTGACCGACTTAAGCCAGCATTTATTTTGCAAGAAAGCGAAGTCAATGAACATCAAAATACCAAGTCATCAGAAACAAGAGAGCACAACTTGCATGACGCTACCGCGAATTCGACACCACGGCGCGTGACAAAATCAGGTCGCACAGTTAAGCCTGTAGTGCGATTTTCTTAATGTTAATTACTTTTATTTTACACGTTTTACTTATTTTACTTTTTTTACAAAAATTGTTATTGATTTCACCATATTTTGTATTGCATTGTATACTTACATTTTACTTTTTACTGTTGTTAATTAACTTCAAATATTTTTTTACATGGTTTATATTTTTTATTGTATTGTTTTTTTCTTTTTTTAAGGGGGGGAGTATTGTAGTAGCATAAATAAATGTCGTTGCCCCCTGTTTATGCAACGTTCGATTGAAGTAACTGAACACGCAAAAATGCACTATATTATTAGATACAAATCACAAATTAAAAGAGTATGAAATCAAATCTTGTGCGCCTCATTCGTGTGTTCCCATCATACTCACAAAACCTGAACACCGTAACTATACTAGTTACCAGGTCCATCTGAACACGCATACCCTCATATTGGTGACCTCCACAAGCTCCACATTTCAAAAGTTCTAGTGGCCCTTCTGCTTTTCTTATGGTAGAAAAAACTTTATATGAAAGTTAATACATTAGGTACATCCTAATCTCTCGCTGATGGTCGAAGATAATCATAGAAGTAGAGATAGTAGCAGTAAAGTTATTGAGCTTCCCATAATAATTAGGTATTACCCTAAGCCGAGATCGTGCTCCGCGCCGGGGATATTACGAGAGACCGCAAGAAAAACTATCAGTTATTATCATACTCATACAAAACTACAATGATAATGCCCTCTAATAAAGAAGTAATCCTGGTTTAGAAAGTGGGCAGTGGGGCCAATCGCCTCACACCTCTTTACCGCGGAAGAATTTAATGAAACTATCGCCAGTGAAGGCCGTCATCGTGCCGTCATCGGTCGCCCACGCGCGCAGCGCCGCCTGGTGGCTTTTTTATGCAAATCAGTAAGTCCCGTGCGCGGGCCGCGGTGCGCCACCAATATTATAGGATAGAATATTCCCTTCGATATTAGTCGACGAAGTAACCAATTTACATGCATCTTTCGATACAGCCAAGTTCTGAACACATTTTACACTGATTCATTGTTAACACCCGACGAAAAAAGAGGGGTGCCATAAGTTTGACGTGTAGGTATGTGTATCTGTGTGTCTGTGTATCTGTATATTTGTCTCTGGCATCGTAGCTCCCAAACGGATGAAACGATTTGATTTGGCATCGATATACATATTTATTAAAACTCCAGAATCGTACAATAAAATATTGAAAAACATTTTTTTTCTGGGTATCTCCCCTACAGATAACGTGAGGTTGAATTTTTGGAACGAAGTTCCTTATCGCGCGTTATGAAAGGGGGCTAGACGGAACATTTTCTTACGAAATGTTTGTACGATACTTTTTGAAGTGATTCAGAGAGTTTTACAGAGATGGCGCTGTACAACTTTCTGAATCACGCTAACTTTCTGAATCACTTCAAAAAACAATACTTAAATCGAAAGGAACTTCGTTCCATCCGGGTGTCCCTTGACACCTCTCAGTATTTTTATTCTTCGCGTACTGTATAGTGTGGAGTATCGTTGAAAAGGTCTTCCAAAAATATTATGGGTCTTCTAAGGCCATTTTTAAAATTAGGGATCCGTTTGCGAAATATTTGGCTTTAAATTGCTGATTTTGGTTAAAGTAAAGTGTCACCCCCTCCGTGCTGGTTAAACGGTTGGAGTTGGACAAGTGAAAAAATTCTCAGAAAAAGTTTATAATGATGAATTTACAAAAAAAAACTATCGCGGCTATGTTATCATAACTAGTTAATGAGTAATAGTCGGTAATCTTACTACTTCGGAATCCTACATTACGCGTGGCCTGACACGCACTTGCCCGATGATATATGCTACCATTTACAGTGCCTAATTGATCGCACCATAGACATTCTAATACGTCTATTAAATGTTATTTATTAAACGCTTTTATTTAGCTTCACTTCGGAGCATCAAAGCATCAAAGCATCAAAGCATCAAAGCATCAAATCTTGTAACGTTAATTTGAATGACTTCCCTTTAATGAAAATTGATGAAATTTGGCAGACATGTGTATTTCCGATGACAATACACGAAAATCATATTTTAAACTAATTTTCATTGTTTATTTGTTGTTAAATTAAAAAAAACGATTTTCAAACTTTAGACGCATAATTCTCTATGTTCTATTTTACGTAGAGACTTGAAATTTTCACAACTTGTAGCTAATTTTATAAACTAAACATTGAAATAAAAGCGTTTAAAAAAAAAAAATTTTTTAGGATTCAACTTATTTTCACAGTACTCTCTCCCGTAATCCCCTTATGTCAAAATTCAACATGATTTTACAGTTGCCAAACTTGGCGGTGGCACTACCGAACGCCCGGGGCTCGCAATCAGTCTGAGTATAATGGCCGCCCCGGGTCACCGGTGACCGGACACCTCACTAAATAACACGAAATATTCAATTTTGACACGTTAACGGCGGCGGCCGCTGTACTGCCGTAAAAATTACCATAAATCTGACCACTTACCACTCACAGATAAACAGCGCGCTCTGCAGCCACGCGAGCTAGATATATGTAGAAGCGATAGCTCTTTATTATATTGTAAGTAAACTTACAGACAATATCGGTAGCCAGCTCTCAATTTAATATCTAAGGTTAAGTTAATACTAATAAAATTATTAAGTTTGTGAGCATTAGACTGCATGATAACGGTGACAGCCTAGCGGTTTTTTTCGAATGGACAGCTGTTGCTGTTGGACCTAGTGGCCTGTACAGCTTCACGCGGACAGGAGGGCAAGCCTGATGAGGCTCAGCCGAGAAGACGTATTTTCGAGGTGGGAGTAATAACTCCACACCTCGAGAAGTAGGGGCATGCAACGCATGTCTGTGTGGTGTGTTTGTGATTGGTGGTCTTGTGGGAATAAAACCCCTTCTAGCACATTTCGAGGACGCCTGAACAAGGACGAAGCGTACTTGTTGCACACACAGATGACCGCTTGTTGGACACACAGATGACCAAGGGATTGGGGCGGGCTTTAGCGGACTTGAAGTAGTTCGTGGAGAGCCACTTCATGTAATGAGCTATGCTGGGAAGCTCGAAATCGCGATTTAGATCTACGTTACGTATGAACCACGGGCAGCCCGTGGCCGTACACAACAAGCTATTTTGAATCCCTCGAATGATTTATTGAAAGCGAGATGGTTTGCCTCTATGCTAACACCACACTGGCGTAGGTAAGGCGACGGACGCAACTCCTGTAAAGTGTCATCTTATTACGGAGCGACATTTTACTCGCCTTGCCTATCATCGGATACAAGCCTAGCGGTTTGAACGTAGGTCTCCCGAACGGAGGGACCCGAGTTCAAATCCTGGCACGCACATCTAATTTTCAAATATTATGTGCGTGTTATAAGTTAATTATCACTTGCTTCGGTGAAGAAAAACCTCTTGAGGAAACCTGCACACCGAAATTTAATTGACGTTCAAAGCTGTGCTTGTACTTATCCACTACATTTCGGAACTTCACAGTATTGACAATTCTTCTTCACTCTCAGTTGTGCAACTTATGACTGTTAATCAGTTCAATCACTATGTCGTTTAGGAGAACAACCATTATTACTTCCTCCGCAGATAATGACCACCGCAGACTGCCGGGACGCTGCAGCCACCACCGACCACCGACGCCGCTAATAGATTTATTTAACGTTATTAGGTACTGTATAATTGATGTTATTGGTGACTAATCCCATTATCGCTATTGTATAATAAGGCCATAACGCGGTGTGGTCCCTGCGTTGCCGGCGTTTCTCTCGCATACACAATACGCCTTATCTCAAGCTTGGAGTGTTACGCCGGTGGTCTCCTGGACCGCATCATGATGCAATGTGAACTTTCATGTCATTTTCATTACTATGCTAATGGCATAAAATAATAGTCAGTAGTAGTACCTAAAGTTAAATAAATAGAAAGTAAATATGTATTTAACTTTTTTTCGCCTAAGTTGAAGACTTAGTTACTTTAGAGAAAATCCTAAAAGCTGTATGACAGTGCAAGATTGTTGTGTATCTAATAAGTGGTGAAATCCTATTGTTGATAAATAATACATGTCGGACCAACGACCAACGCTTCTCATTTCACAAATGAAGCATTTCATAAATATCTTATTTCAGTGGCGAACCGAAGAGAGTGCTCGTATGTGTTAAATCATCTGCGCGACCAAAGTTGCGAGAACATCCTCTATTCCTCTTGTACAGCTGCGACCAACCTGCGGCTCGCCGCGCCGGGCTTTTGTGCTAGGCCCACCTAGTGTTACATTATTTTAAAACTTTTTTAATTAGAAAAATTGAGAGCGCGCTGAATAAATAGGTCCTACATAACACTACCGCACCGGGTGTAGGTATAGTGCTATTATTGGCAATATAAGGCAATTTATTCATTTGTACAGCAAACGTCTGATTGTATCACGGCAACACGTCATTTTAGTATTTTCGTAAACCTTTAGGACTGGAAACCTGGCACCGCTGAAGAGACTCCAGCACAGCCCAGGTCTTCATAGAATTGAAGGCTTTCACATAAGCCACCCATAGCGGCGGCACTCTTTGAATATTGAATACCTATATTTAAAGTAATATTAACAATGAAGAAATAAAATACAACCAAGAAAGATTTACATAAATTACTTGTAGCATACACGTAGTCTATCGTTTTTCGGCCCGTATTGTTTATGTTGAATTCAAAAAATTCTACTTTTTACGAATTCAACATTTAGGAATTCAATATTTTGCGAATTCAACATTATGGTCCTGAAGGTCCTGAAGGTAAATATGGCTAATCATGGGCTGTATACGAGACACAGCAACGTAACTAAAACGTCAGGAACACGTTGTTTAAATCAATGTGTAATAGTTGCGAAAACCTAGGAATTTTTCTTGCGGTCCAAGACGCCATAGCTAACACGAGTTTTTGGCCCTTATTAAAAAATGGTTGAGTACCACTGCTCCTGTAGATACTACTTGAATATCCTTAAGATTTGAGACAGCGATTTTAAATATTAACAACCATCTCATAAGCTGAATGAACATTACCACTGGACGACAGAAGCCGAGTATTTCAACTAGGTAAGAGGCCGTATACAATGCAGCAATGGAGCACGCTCCCACCGACGGCCATTACCCTTATCAGAAGGTTTTATAACAAGATTGACTCGCTAGAGGCGGGTGGTCGCGTCACCGCGTGGTCGCCGCTCGGGCTCGGTCAATACTCGGTCAACAGTGACAGCTCACTCAATGCCCGTGGCTACGGCTGATAACTTTGTTGTGGCATAGCTGTTTACAATGCTAAGTGGTTTTAACTTAGATCATACATCGGTTCCACTGATATCTACCATCGAACCATATTTTCATTGACATTTGTGCAAATGACAAATTAATGATAGCTGGAGCTCAGTGTGGTCATTGAAAACCTCAGTCAGACAGTAAACATGTTTGCAGATCTCACATAATTCTGCCGCAAACAGCACCTTAGAAACGCATAGGATACTGTTAAACTAAAAACATTCTCTTCCAGTCAACTTAAGGGTAATGAGAGAACAACGAACTTTGGTTAACAAGTACATAATAGTATATTATATAATCTGTGAAATGACTCACAATCGATCATTGCTTAAAATATTCCACTTAAAAACAATCCTAATACGTTTGAAGTAGGACAAATAATGTAAATGGTAGATGGAGGCGATAAGACAACAACGTGCACAACAAGACGAGCAGAACAACGGTCCATCTGTCGGGCAGTCGGCCGCCAACATCCGTGATACCCGGCTCTACGGCCCCAGCCCCGGTGTACCGCGCCACGGACAATACGCTGTACTATCGCAACAAAGAAACACACAGCCTTTTTAATTCTTATCTGGCGGTTGGATCACGAAGACCAAATTACAAGCTGGACCGTGCAGAGTGCAGGCGGGGGCGGGGGGTGGCGGGGGAGGGGGGACGTAATTACCAGCACACAGCAGTACTGACAACAATGGTCAATCACCGAGCGGCCGAACCCGCCAAACTTGAGGGTAGAGGACTTAGTGACAAGCGGCCGCGGCGGCGAAGGTAACTCCGTTACAATAGATACAATATACATTTTACCTATTGAACTATACCTCGTAGCATTCACACTTCCGTTATATGCCAATTTTCAGCTACAGCAAGTCAAGTCACTCGAAACTATGTGTGACTGTGTAGTGTGTACCTATGTAAAAAAAACTATTTCGGGTTTTTTTAACAAATTACGTATTTTTACCCCCAGGCCTCCTGTCAACAAAGGATTGCTATGAATATGGATTAAAAACATGTTTATACTATACAAAATTCTTAGCGCTTCATAAAACAAGGAACAAAATTAAATACTTAAATACTTGATAATTGTGTTGTAGAATTTCAAGCAGAAAAGCTTCGCTCATCACACTTGACATTGCACTTCCGATCGCGAGATACATCTTTACACCGTGTACACGAGCCTCGCCCTCGAGTCTCGAGCGGTTGATTGGCTCTACGGCTCGCTTTCTCCGCTCAACCGCGCTCAAATATTTGGCGAGAGCTGTCATAACATCCGACGGTCGAGCACAGAGCCGCGCGAGGGATCCGTTCCGCTCCGCCCGAGCACTCGCCAGCCACCTGCGGAGACAGACTTGCTCGTTTTTGACACGCCGAGAGATAAAGGAGATTAAACAAAGGGCCTCATTCGTAATGCAAGAAATTAATGCGGACACCTGTCTTAATCTCATTTACACGAGAAGGGTCGTTGCTCGCTATCGGCACGATCGCGTACTATAAACAAAACGACTTCGGTCACTTGAAGCCTGAAACGATGGTTGCTAACTAATTTTGATTCAAATCTGACTTATGTACAAGTACAGCGATCGAGCGTCACAATTCGTCACTCGGTATGACCGACATCGTGACACGTATGGATTGCTTAAAAAATCCACACATGTTTAAACAAATATATCGACGTCGACATTTGAGCTGAATACTGACATGTCAATTGGAAGTGGAACCGAATGAATAAAAATTTAGACTGTCCTCTTAATAAAATAAAAATATATCAACAGTTCATACGTGCTTCTTGAGATATCTATAAACCGAAGAATATAATATTCAAACAGAATAAAACGACCATAATCGGAGAGATCCCCATGTTGCGGTTCAGGGAACGCAAGTGCCGGCCGCCGCGCGCCGCGCAGACCGCACCGAGCGACCCAGCGCACTCAATTATGAAGACGTGCCGATCAATAAAACGGTTTACGACCCGCGAGGAGGCCCACGGGGGGCCTTCCGTCAGCAATAAGGAAAGCCATCCATCACGGCCTCGCGTAATTACGTCGTGACCGCGGCTGACCAATTAAAGACTTGCAATCGTTAGTAATAGCGCAAATAATTTACTAGTATTCTTAGCTCGACCCCGCAGCGCACGTCCGCTCCCCACAGCACGCTCGCACCGACTGGCCGCCATATTTCTTTCTAGATAAGGCTGCGATTACATTGGTAGATTATATGCGCGGTCGTAAACAGCGCTTAATCCATATTGAGACCGGATCTTCATTCAGAAAATGCATTTAAGGTAAAACGTTCAGCGCGCCGCTTTATTATTTGCGAGAAGCGCTCCATTCATTGGAGATATCTTTATTACAATTTTTAGAAAATCATGTTTATCATTCTGAAATCATTTAAATACTAACGAGTTAATTAACTAATCCCTAGAAATGGTGCACTGAGAAAATTAGCGTGTCGTTTAAGAACTGATTTGTTATTGCTATTTGTAAGGATTCGTACACAAAAACGCTTTGCGCGCGACGTTGCGACATGCAAATCTTCGACGCCGCAACGTGTTTTTGTGTAAGAGCCTTAAGATGCATGATGTTTATAATTCTGTTTCAATTATTTCATTAATATTTTACCAAAATTATGAAGAAGTTCTGGTTTCATTTCTTAATATCATAACAATAAACAAAAATAGCCCATCCAGCTTGGAGGCATCTCAAAATATCACTCAAAATAGCTTAAGAAATATTTTCTTCACGTCGCTATCATAGGGACAGTTAGTAGATAAGAATTGGTAAGTATACTACTGCAATAATATTACCTTCGGCGCAGCGGGTGATCTTTCGACTCCTATTAGGTTGATACCTATTAGTCGACTAATTACATCCATAGAAGTGGCCGAATAAACAGAGAGCACGATCGCGGCATCACGCAGACGATATGAAACTTTCTAAGTGTTATCCGGGTCACGAGCGATGGAGGCAGGTACATTATTTGGGAGAGTTTATCTTCCTTCAGTTTTCCATTAACGGTAACAAAGTCGCCGGTCGGCGGTCGCCAGATGTCACCCTTATCGCACCGATATCGATTGACGAACACATTCCGAGTGTTAACTACGAGCTTTTGGACGCAATGAGAAACTTTATGTCGATAATTAGTAGTAAGAGCTTTTTAATCACTCGTACGTGAGCTTCTTAAGAAGCTTGCCTTCTTAGATTTCAGTAACGGTAGTTTTTTCATTGCGTTTCCATCAAAGATTTTATTTCCCTCTCAAACGTTATCTTTCTCACGGCGAGCAGGATTTGTATAAAACCAACTTTATCTCAAATTTAACGGTAACGGTATAACGGTTAACGGAGTAACTGTATTGTGCGTAGATAGTCATTACAATAACAGAAGGTACATAATATGGTCGACGGTAAATACCTAATTACGGATAAGCAGATCGCAAAGCACGAATTATTTGTTACAATTAGGACGTCTTGAGTCTACTGCACAGCGCTATGTACGAATGTTTGTATGTATGAAACGATGAAGTTAAATAGAAAGACACAAAACGTAGTCGTAGAACTAAATATTGAGTTGCTACCATAACATTCACTGCTAATGAAGTTGTGGGCTGCTACAATAGCCAAATAGGTACGTGGTATGGACGTCACGCATGCGGTTTACAGCTATCGGCTTTGCGTGACCCCTCCATTGATCACGACTGTTAAGATGCCGGGACGGAGAGGTCAGCGGTATGAGTATGTTCTCATCGCTGACGAGGCATGAGGTGCCTCTACTTTACCTACAACCACATTGCTCAGTAGACCCAACTGTCGAACTAGATTTTGGGTTGGGTTCCAACAGAGGCAGCCATTTATGCAATGAAATACTTATACTCAATATACAATATTTATATTTCATTTAGTTGGTCACCATATAACTCGAGCATGATCCCGGAAACTAACAGACGAAGAAGAAAGAAAAAAGAACTGTTATCAAGCCCCCAACTGGAATACGACGAATCGTTTGGCGGCTGACTAACAAGAGCGTGGTGCAGGTAAGGGAACATACCAAAACCACGTGCCTCATTTAGGGGGGGAGGGGGGTCTTCAAAACACCACGATTGGTCACAGAGGGGAGGGGGGGGTTTAGGTTTTTGTCACGTAGTCAATATTTTAGCAACCATTGCGCCACAAAGTCGTCAAATATAAGCAAAATTATTATTTTTTAACTCTGTTTTTGCAAGAAAGTATTGAAAACCGTATTTATCAATTACCACGTGAAAACTAGGGGGGAGGGGGGGGGTCTTCTCATATACTACGGATGGTCACGAAGGGGGGGAGGGGGGTAAAAAGTTGGAAAAAATGGGTTACGTGGTTTTGGTATGTTCCCTAACCAGCTATCTACGTAGTCAGCCTACCTTGTCGGGCTTTACGGCAAGATTATTAATTATTAATATTGATAATTAAATCCTGCGTAGAGCTAGAGCCCCAACACCTAGCCAGCCGGCTTCTGTCACTTCTCCAAAAACGGGCTATCAGGGCTAAGTATGTATTTATAAATTTAGATCTCGGTAATCTTGTTAAGTTCGAGGTACCTATACTAACAGTAGCTTCCCAGTATACATATATACGTATACGCGTATAAATTTAAGCGCATATAAACAAATTATAAACATTATTGTGATTTTCATAATCGCCAAACGAGAAGAATGCACCAATTAGTGACGACTTCGTTCCGCCTTTGTGAAGTGCAGCGATCTTTTATAAGTCTTGGTGTACATTTCTATATTAAAATCACAAAATTAATACTTGAGTTCTAATAGAATCTTTCAAGAAACATGTAAAAGCTTGTTAAGCAAGGCTTAGGTAGGTATTATAGTAGAGATGAAGTATTTAAATTAAAAAGACGCATGGAAATAACTAGCTCTGTTTTGTAATCTTTAAAAAGATGTGCAGAGCAGTTTCTCTACGACATTTCTTCTCCACCATGACAAAGCACCTTTCCGAATTGTTAAAAATATGACGTGCATAAGTGTATCAGTGATAATATATTATCTACATGAACTTTATTAGTGTTGTGTTTATCAGCCTCAGTGTGGCTATTGATTTTCTCTACCAATTTTCAATGTACAGATCATAATTGCTACCATATAATATTATTTTTGTGCTTTTCACAGGACTGCAGCATCTCAAACTCAATGAGCGTTCACCTCTCGGTTGACATGTGACGTCACGTCACGCAGCTCGTTGCCAGTCGGGACATGTCCCGCGCTCTGAAAATAACCAAGTGCAGTGCTGCTGCTGCATGCGGAATTACCTCAATTAAACCTCCGCTGCCCCCGCTGCCCCCCGCCGCCCCCGCTACGTGCAGATGGCGGGGTAGATACGGTCGGGGGTGAAAATATTACTCGCATCTCGATTAAGTTTCAGCAATGCACGGAATTATCTTTAAGAGAAATGAAAGCTTTACTGTACTTTCAAATCTACATTTTGATTATATCTTTGGGAAGGAACCCGGATCTACTTAAATTAAGTTTACAAATAGAGCTGCATGTCGAGATAAATTTTGTGTGGCCATAAGTACCTATCAGCCTAGAATAAACGCGTGAAAAGCTCAACTGGTTCTTACACAACACGTGAAATAGTTTTAAAAAACATTTCACGTTACATTTTCAAAAGAAAGATTAAAATCCCCCATTTCTGTGATACAACACGATAAAGCTACTACATCAGCATTAGCATTCAAAGCACCATAAATTTACATCAGACAACATTTCTCAACCTCGTGACGCGATTCATCAGGAGGAGGAGGTCTTTATCTGGTCTTTAAACATCAATGAACTTGCCCAAGACGTTTGAGCTTCGTGGAGAGAAGTGGTTTTTATTTTAACGTGTATCACGTTTACCTTTTGCTCCAAATATACAATATTCGCAACAAACACGACAAAAGGCTGAAAATGTACAAATAGTTGAGTTAGATTTAGATATCTGTACATGTACTCGTAAGAAGGTAGGTTTGAGGTGAAACCATAAAACATACTTTCATTTTCTATCTCCTTTTACCCCTTGAAGTGATTTCATTCCCCGCATAACATGTACTTTTATAACACTCCTGTACTAAACTTATCAAAAACGATACGACTTTAATATAGAGGTCTAGTTACATAATTATATTCCTGTGTAGATATGTAGCAGCTCTTATCGGCAATAAATGATTGAAGGTTCTGACATAATATTAACATTATTAATTTGCGATAAGTTATCCAAAGATATTTCCTGCAACTCTCGTGTGAGTTGTGTGACACATCTCGATGTATCATATCTTGCGGTATTTAATCAATGCAAATGACCATGTCAGCCCACGTCGTATTCAGATGACAAATAATCTCATATTACTGCCAGTTTGTATGCCGGTGGCGCGTCTCGGGGGCGCATGGAGAACGCTAACAAACTCCTCTCACGTACTTAATTGTGCTCGACTGTACTAACATGCCTAAAAAATTACTGAAAACGACCGGTCCCACCAACGGCTTCCACGCGAAGATAACAGTAGATCCAATTGTAATTAAACCTGCCTCTGTTGATCGGTAGAGAAGTTGAAGCGCGGTCTTGCATTGATCCCATTTGATCAAATCCAACCAACTAGTGGTGAAATCGATAAAGTGTTTCATAACCGTTTATTATGCGGTGTTTTTGGATTGTATGAACAATGCGTCTTTTCTAATCTTCCTTCATATCGCGGAGGATAAACAGCGAAAATTTTCGGAGATACCTGCTAGAAAAAATCGTTTGTCTATCCTATAGAATATCCGCTGCCCTACCGCGGTGTGACCAGCGGTGACCAGCCCATGAAACACTCGACACGTAAATTCGCACGACGTACGCGGTGTCGTCCAACAGGAAAACAGACCGGGTTTTTAAGATACGCCTTCCTCCGCGCCATTTAATATACTGCGGGTTCATTAAGCCTGATAAGAAAACTACGCCGTAAAGAAGGTGTGAGGTGTTATATCTTATTGGCAGCTTTTCTCATTAAGCCCTAAGATATGACTTCGGAAAGCCGAAGGTGTCTGCGAGTGAATTAAATCCTAATAAGGTTTGGATTTCACTCGATTCGTGTGAAATAGTTGCAACTAGATGTATTGCCTGTCCGTATGGTCTACGACTCGGCAGTTCGCACCTGATATTTTTATAGCAATTGTTGTCATATCGTAACGTATCCTAACGGGACTTGCAAGAACCTTTTTGCGATTCGATTACAACTAGAATGATCGATGCAGCACCTGGTTGACTTTCCTTGAAGAAAATTTCTTGAGAAATTTGCTTTTTTATCTTAGCGGTGCCAGGGAACTCACAAGCTCACTTCAAGTACCTATATGAGCGAAAACCAACCGCAAAACAAGTTAACTAGATGAACTTTCAAAACAACCACCATTAATATCACGGTTACGTTCTTTGCATGCCTGCTGCTTGCAATGCCAGATATTTTCATTTTAAACATTTATCAATAGCGAAACACGCATCTCCTCATTCTACTAACAATGTTCGACATGCTTTCTTTTGAAATACCTAAATGGCAACCAAAATAAAATAATGTACTCGTATGAAATCAGTGTCAAGGTAATATTTTTTAGGTTTTACTTTTGAACCGATTTCAATAAAGGAGGAGGTTCTATGTTTAAGTTTATATGTTTTTTTATGTTCGTTTACCGATTTCTCCGCCAACTGTGGAATGATTTCAAAAATGTTTTATTTGCTCAGTTGTTATAAGTCAGTGCCAAAATATTTTGGTACTTAATTTTAAATCAGACTTAGTGCCGTCTTACAATATTTATTATAATTTTTTTATTATATTTTTTTTTCTTTTTATAAAATAATCAAATAAAGAATCATATGGGTACCATGTAAATGTATAGTTAGGTACAGTTTGTATATGAGATCGATTTCAAATCCTTTATTTATTTCGTTAGCAAATATTGTTGGAACTTTATCTATACTTTTTTCAACCGTGAAGCAGCAATAGGTATTTCAATCAAGAGCTTGTTACCGGACGACACCTATTAGGAGCCGCTTTTTAATCTACTAGGTAAGTATAGTTAATACCTACAAGATCAAACTTATGGCTACGACCACCCCTTTGCTACTAATCGCTACTGACATTCTGACGTGGAACTATAGCACAAACACGATTAACACTAGACGCAAGGCAAATAGCGGAAGGTTTTCTTTGTTCTGCATTTAGTACCTTTCTAATTGAACAAGTTTAGTAGATTGTTACTTACAAAATAGTTAGTAGAATATGGCACCGACAAGCTGAGATAAATATTAGCAGCACATTCCATCCTAGCACCTCATGGCTCGCGACGGGACAAGGATGGATCATCCGTCGCTGCAAACCTGTCCCGTGGCCAGACTCTTGACTTGACGCTCTACGGCAGGCATCAGGTAAAATATGAAGCGAACCTCTGATAAATATATTTACTGCCTCGACCATTTTGTTTTACAATTTAATGATTCATGTAAGTACAGGTTATCAAATCAGTTCTACCACTTAGCTCTTTATTATTGTAAAGTAGACTAGTCTTCGAAGATGGGACCTGATCTTTTTCTTGTTCAGATATTTAAGTATAGTCCAGAATAGAATGGTTGATTGAGATAATATAGGTAAGATGATAGCATCCTGCAGTAGGGGTTACGACTAGAGGTGTACATACCTACAGTTACAGTTACAACGACTACATTGAGGAAAATCGTAGTATGAGTAATGAGGCCCGTTAGTATTGGAATTACGAAAATTGTGTTTTTATTCCTTTACCAATATATATTTGCTCGGCATTAACTTTCACGGTCAGAAACATAACTCGTTACGCAAGCATTCAGATCGTAACTAGAGCGAGCCTTCGTGAGCAGCCGAGGAGGCGAGGAGATCACGTTACAGCGGCGGGCCGGCGGCGGGCCGGCGGTCGGGCGGCGGTCGGGCGGCGGTCGGGCGGGCTGGCATTCGGGCGGTCGAGCGAAAAATCGCGTTGCGAAAGCTGCAACACGAGCCAATAGAGTCACGTTGCATCCATTGTGTGCAGCCACCATTGTTCGCTGACCAGCTGCCAATGGCGGAGCGCGCAGACCACGCCCCCCGCCCCGCCCGCGCCGTCACGCTCCGTGACATCGCCTGACCTCTGAAATGTTATCTCCGGTGCCAACACTGCCAACACTGCCAACACGGATATAACGGTAAGTACCACATAATTCTAGCTCGTGGCCCTCGTGGGGTAGATCGTTGCTACACTTCAGCTTAATTACTTACCTCGAGCTCTGCGCTCCGACACGCTCAGGTTATATACCGACACGTTACCGCAATAAATTTGTTGTTTATGGTAATGTGCTTCATGTAAAATAAATCTGCAAAATTTGGCTACATGGACTTTAAACCTTACTTATACAGTTTACCAACTAAACCAATAAAGCTAGGCGTGTATGCATGGTGACATCACAAACAATAAGTTATGACTTCGAACGCCTCTCCCGGGTGACAAGGTCTCATGCACTCAAACACCTAATTTCGGAGCTAATACTAATTCCATAAAATGGCCACCTGCCTGACTAGCAGAATATGTCATAGGTACTACAAACGTTGCAAATCGTGGAAAGCAATCAATTACATAGAACAAACATTCATATTTACGATCGTTCTCAAAAGTGTTCCCAACCTGTCAAACGCGGGTTGCATTTGAACGTAGGTATGTGTGCGCATTACTTACGAGTATATCGGTATTTAGAGAAACAAAGTCGTCTCTTCAGCTAATGGGTATTTTCCAGTGATTCCTGGCGCACGGTAAAGGTCAAGGCACACAGTAACATGTCGAGTGGCAGCGACCAGCGAGCTGCGCAAAGTTACTCTATGGAGCTGCGGCTGTCGACACGAACAAGTGGTCAATTACCGCTCGGCGCTGCTCGCCACGATCGCCACTCACCCCGACTGCTAGCTGCAGGTAACTACCACTCGCAGTTGGCGAGTTAAATGTGAGGATAGGGCGGTCATTGCCACTGTTCGTCGGTGTGAAAAGCGTGCTCTGAGCTATAATCTCAGATAGCTCGATCGGAAACTTGTACCTACTTTGCGAACATAAAATTTAATCATCAATGTCTGTCCATTGGAAATTAACAATGGATACACATAACATGGAAAGAACCTTTTTATTCAGATTTCCAATTTTAAAGTTTCTGTTTCAATGAGAAACAGGTACCAGGATTATTTCTTTCTTCTGTGTGTCTGCCTTCTCTCACCGCTCAATTGCCTGACGTAAAAGTTAGCACATTTTGAGCCATTTTGTGTTCAAATAGGAGTCAGGACCTGAGGCGGCTTTCTGAATTATGACCCTGAAGCCTGAACCAATATCAGGTAGGCTATCCACGTAAAGCAGACACCACTCTCCAATGCCTTTGCGGTTTGCGGTGTCCTTTCCAATAACAAGAACAATAAAGTACTTTTCAGTGACACCGTTTATACCTAAGCTGGTGATTCGTTTCACAGGTAATAGTTATCCGCAAGGTTTATGAGAGCAAGGGGCTCGTATCGTATTCCCAGGCCGATGCGCCGCACGCGAGCATCTGATTATGATGTCGATCGGTAGCAGGTACCCGCCCTCGCTCTGCTACCTTCTACGTCTTTCGTTTACAAATAGCATTACGCCCAGACCTATTGTTATTTATTTCAATTTTCCGTTTTATTTATATCTGGCAATGTTTTAACTTCATGTTTTCGTACGATTTTGATTAATTGAGGAAGAGGTGATTAATGCTTACTTTTAATAGGTAAGCAGATACTGCTGCAGAGCCAACATCATGGTACATCTAGTGAATAAACGTGTGATAATATTTCTGTGAATGACATTGTCACTATCATGATTATGTGGACAAAAGACAAATTAACAGATGAGTAGCATCTCCTTCACCCATGGGCCATGGACATCAGTGACATCAAAGGCGACACCAAACCGTTACCCGCAAAGAATGAAGAGTGAAGGAAAGACCGACCGAATCGGCTCAAAATTAAATAATCTAATATTAGGGGCAGGCTGGCTGAGAGTGCGATGCGTTAATCGGGATGCGCGGTGCAATCACACGCGAGCGGGCCGCGACAGGCCGCTAGCCTCGGCTGAGACCCGTTGTTCGTTTTGCGGCGTGCACTCTACGTCGGCCGCTTGGGTGACCATTGCGATCACCCGCTATCGGATAATTACTTCATTTTGTTCTTATTCTTTACTCATCAACCGTAGTAATGTTAGAAAAATTGTTTTAATATTATTATTCAAATAAATCAGTCGCAGTAATGACCGCGTAGAATATTTATCGTAAAGATAAATTACTACTAAGGTACCCTCAGTTCAGTAAAACAATCAGTAGATAATCACAATGCACTTCCCAGCTCGAAAAGGTACATTTTCCAGTTTCCTGTCTAAGTTATGTATTTAATGTATTGAGCAAGCTCCTGCTGCCACTGGGAGGCTGTGGGAGCGGGCTGCGGGAGTCGGGACCACCGCGCTCCCATTACCCCAACAATGGCGTGTCCTGCACTATCCCAGTTGTAAACTAAATGGGTGCGTATCATGATTTCCCTCTTTTTATTTCCTCCCTTTGCCGGCGTGCCGCCTCATCTCCTTTAGAACATAACCATGCACCGCGGACCATTTTATTGACCTCACTATTATTACATTTACGACCGTTATATTTCAATTAACGTAATCCTTGCCTTTTATCTCAGCAGGTAATTTATTTTATGTAAGTATAGAGATGATCTAATTTAAGGCGGTGTACAAACAACACTGATTGTGAAAACAAGCTTTACAAGGCTTTAGAAGACTCGGATTTGCTGTATCCGGTTGTGGCGGGAAGAATTAAAATCCCAACTATTCCTAAATTACTAAATTATGTAATTGTTGTTTAATGATTGAACTCAGATTCACTATGATATCAACGTAGCCCACACGAATACATAATGATATTATAAATTCTGACGAGGTGTGTACAAACTTTCGAGAATCGAGAAATCTGCAAACTGGGCAGTTTAACCTGAACAAATGAAATTGTATCGGATATACATAAAGACAACGGAGTGAAATTCGATCGATGAGTGACCAATAGAAACAGGTGATGGGCGTGTGCCCACACGTGTGTGTGTAGTGTGGACATGGCCTTAGTGAACTGGAGGAGGGTCGTCGGTTGATTTACACGACAGAGCCGCGACCCCTATAAACACATTCCGTTACCTTTAATGGCTTTGTTTATTCCCAACAATTAAGGACAAGGGACGTCATAAACCGCTAATGAGTAATGTAATTGCCTCCGCTCGGGGGTGATGTCTGATGCAACGCCCACACGTGTAATAAACGTGTTTAGAGTTATAACGAAACGGCAATTTGCAGATAATTACTTGTTAGGGTTACAGGTTGCGTTAACTATCCTCTCGATTGCTTTATTGTGTACTGTTAACGATAGAGTGGTTATAACAATGATAATATAATACACGATCATCAAGCAAGAAGAACTAAAATATGAATCTCTGGGATCCGTTGCTAGAAACCCCTGATAGTTGTAAGAGTGTCAGAAGTGGGCCCTCCAGTTTGGTGATACGACTTTCTTTGAGGATTATAGCTATCAATACTATTTTCTTTCGGTGAAGCCTGCCTAGCTAGCTAGCTTTCTCTGATTTGAGTCTGCCACCTCTCAGCCTCTCTCCAGGATTACAAGCTATTTTTATTTACACAACTGAGCTAATATTCTACACACATCTGTAACTCCAATGAGTTGAAAGGTATTTGATTATAAATATTATAACATAAAAAATTGAGTATATTGTCCTCGGTGGTGGCAAGGTATGGGCACCCTGGCGGTCGGGGCTGGGGCTGGGGGCAGACGAACTGCTACAGAGGTCGCGCCGACTGCAATCTGTCACGGTGGCAGTCCGTCCACCGTCCAGCGTCCGACCGTCTGACCTCCGACCATCCGACACGTGAACTTTACTTTTGTATTGCCATAAGAAATCTTAATATTATCTTTATTAACTATGTTATCGTGGTAGTACCACTAATACCTACCTGAGTTGCACTTTTACGCGAATACTTCTGCAATAGCTACTCCTATTCCAGTAGTACGAAGGTAGGCTATAAGGATTAAAGAAAGTGGTTACGCCAATGTTACGAAATTCTTTGTAGTGAACTGTATTTTGATACGCACAACGGTTGAGGAATGAGAGGAGACGAGGACAGCACAAATCTCGCCAGAGCACTACGAGCTGTGCTGTGACGAGCACTCTATCAGTCCATCCATCGGGAGCCCAGCCAGCAACAACAAGTGTAGTGCGATATGGGCTATCGAGAAGAAAGTTCAAGTTTTCAGGCAAACGGTCAACGATCAGTGTTATATTTTATTGCGTTAAAACGAATTATGTCTATCAAATGGGCTTTTCATAAAAAATATAAAGTAGTACTTGTTAAACCAGGTTTAGTCCATTTACAATAATACCTAAGCTGTCAGACTGTAGACAGTACCCGATGGTGATGTTGGTCGGAGCGCGGCCACGACGGACGGTGGACGGTGGACGGTGGACGGCCACGAGACAGCGGATAAAATAAGTTAAATTTTGCTCTCTTTACGCCGAGAGTTCGAAGAACTTGTTGCGAAAATAAAAGAGATGAGATTATTTATAGCATCCTGGTAACTTAATGGTGAAGTATTGAGCGATTGTTTCTTTTCTGTGTAACTATGTAGAATACACGCTTAATATTCTACTTTTAATGGGTTCGCTAAAAATTTATAATCATGTTACCTATTTCTTTCTTTGACTTCATTAATCGGTAAAAATTATATTAATTTATCTTCCTCTATTCGGAAGTACTCTGAACGTACGAATGCTTGAAGTTATGGCTTGTGGCGTTTTTATGATACCTACTTGTGGCCCGAGCTAATATTCTCCAAACACAAAACATTGTAAAGTAAGATCAGTTTAATGTTAATTCACACCACACTTGTAATATATGTAGAATGAACGTTATGTAAAAATAAAACTAGTTAATTAAAACAAAACTAGATGGTATTACTTCTATAATATTTTTGCCACATTTTTAAACTCTTAAGTATGTGTAATAAAATTTTATTAGTATTTGATGTACCTAATTACAAAATTTACTTTCTCCAAACGATTGCTTGATTTCAAAAATTATCCATAGACCATTAGAATGAATGTAGAATTTTAGTGATATGCCCACGCGTGGGCGCGCAGTACCCAGCCGGCACCCGCCGCGCGACAATAAATAGTATTAGTATCGAGCAAGGTAGATAAACCTAGTGACAGAAGCGCAACTTCTTTCAAACTCTGTAAAGTAACTAACTAAAACCAATTTGACTTGGTAGAGCTTGATGTACATGTTCTTGTGACTAAAATTTTAGGCTTCTACACAGAACTTGGCACCCATTTAGATCTCAATTATATTTTTGACAGCTAGACGTACGACGTACCTTATAATGCGTAAAGTGGCTAAGATCGCACCTAAAAGTCACGCTTTTTCGTGATCTAAGTAGGTACCTAGTCCTTTTTTACACCATGAGAAGGCGTGTGACTTAAGTTGTCTATTATTCAAAATACATATTAAACACACAAAACACACATTATTATTCATAAACACATAAAATTAGTAAATAATAAAGTTGTAAATTATCTTCAACATTGGATTGTTCTGCTTTTAAAATAATATTTACATACAATATTAATAAGGTAGACATCACATTTGGAACTACGCGAAAAAGGGGACTACACTGTAAACCAGCAGCCGTAGTTCCTAGCCGCTCCATGGCACAGGCTGAGGGTAGTCCTTTTTCGTCAGGTGACATGGTACCCAACTACGAGTACCTACCACTAATATATGTATTATGTCACACAATAATTTCGTAAGGTTACATAGTTAGTACTTCTTCTTACACCATTGTTATAACCTTGTACCATTTCCTTGAAGAAATAAATGTTTCTTTCTTTCTTTCTTTCTTTCTAAAATGGCTAGTTTACCCACGCCTAACAAGCGTGACCTAAGTGCGGGTTTAGGTCACGGTGTCTTATAAAGTAAGTATGACGTGGACGTTCTGTAGTGACCCGCGGCTGCACTCCGCACTGCATCCAGTGCAGTGTAGTCTGTGCAGTGTACCCGATCGGTCCCCGAGGGACACAGATTAGCATTTTAATGGAGGCGCGCTCGTGTCGTTTCACGCCGTTTATGTAAATGTATCGTGTCCCCCCTCCCCGCACCCCGCACCCGCCCCCGCTGGCCCCTCGAGCTTCAATTACAACTGGACGTAGCTTTAATTACAGGAATGTTCCGGATTTAATTTGTACCGAATAGGTTTTGTCTCCGGGTTGTAACGGTAAACGGAGACGAGGCCAGTCGTAGGTCGCTTTGGAACATGTCTCTTAATGGTGACACTGGCCCAGCAGTAGGTCTAAATATTATGAGGTTGGTTCAATAAAATTTCTACTCTTGGTATATATTTTATGTCGGTATAGGCACGCCAGGCTCACTCCGCACTTTTGGTATGATGTTACAAGTACGTACGTGCCGCGTTCGACGTGTCGGGCCAATTTCAGAAGGGCTACCACGCGCCACCGTGCCTCTCCGGCCGTGACATATTATTATATTCGCAATCTATCACACATGTCATCAAAAAAGTAAGACAATCCTGACATTGTCAGAGAGGATAATAATTATACTCGTATAACCGTAGACGATTAGCGCCGTAAAACCTTAATTACACTTTATTGTGTTGGAGATACGACTGTATCGGAGTCGCTATTTATTTAAATGACTTTGCGGAGTGACTCTTCTTTACCTATAGGTACTATTATGTATTCTATGGTATAGGTAGCTACGTCCCAGAAACCTTAAAGTTTAAGTTTAAGTACCTAGTTAATGAGTAATAGTCGATAAACATACTATTTCGGAACTCTACATTGCGCGTGGCCTGACACGCACTTGCCCGGTTTTTACTAGAGGAAATGATGGGTGAATGAAGCCTCTTTCACGGATTATTTATTGATATTATTTTTTGTTATATTTATTATTACGGCCCTTGAACGTCCTGCGGACAAAACACAGTTTTATAAAAAGTATTTTCGCAAAAATATTTTCTTACGTAAATACGAGGTTTAACTGTCTCTTCCTTTAGCCGAAGAAAAGTTCGATAGGTCAAATATTTGCTTTTCCATTTTTGTTACATCAATTATAACACAACAGTGAGACGACCAAGCGTGTTTGGTCGGAGTATAGTAAAAGCACACAAACAGCTTACTGATCCTCTAAAGATTAGTTCCGCAATTAACATAACATCACCGAGTTTTTAATCACTGTAAACAGAAATAACAAGATCCGATACATTACACACGTAGCGCGGCTCGTGGCTGCGGCCCGCGGCTTGCGGCTCGCGGCTGCGGCTAGCAGGTGGTCCGTCCTGCGATAGGCAGATAAAAGTAACGGTGTTTGTTACAGATTGACGGAAACACCATTACATACCCTATATAGATAACCATTATCTTAGGTGATGTCTTCCGCGATCGATAGATATAGGGGGTTATGTTTTGTTCAGGGATGTGGTATTGCAAGTTACGATCACGTATAATAGCCTCAAATTGAAGTTTAAAAAACTCTCGACAGCTTTATTTACACTAAATAATATTTAGTTTAATATATTTACTTATATATTTTAGCTATATTTATAGCTAAGAACACTCTCGTCACCTTTCAAACAAAAAAAAAACTACATTAAAATCGGTTCATCCGTTTGGGAACTACGCTACGATGCCAAGACCGACATACAAATCCACAGATACACAGAAATACTCGTATTATACAAACACGTCAAACTTATAAGTTATAACACCCCGCTTCTTTCGTCGGGGGTTAACTAATTTACTCAATTATTAATTTATTCGACATTAAGACCACATTTGAATCCTATCGTCAGTCGGTCACTGTCTTTGTTCTTTCCTTTCTGTCTCTTCCTGCTCCTGGACTGTCGGACTCAGGAATTAAAGCCGTTGATTCGCAGAACTTATTGCACTATATTTTACTTGTGTCTTTGTCACGAATGACGATCGCGAAGCAGCAAAGCCTTGAAGGCTTGACTCTACATGGGAGCTGATAACTTGTTAAGTGAAAGCTTGTGAAACTTGACAATCTACTAATTAGATAAAATATTTTTGGAAGGATAAACTTTTTCGTTACGGTCTACTTTTCTAAAACCCGGCACCCACATGTAAGGATTTTATTAATATTTTAAAGACGTTTCATGTCAAAAAAAAACATGAGAGGTGTCAAGGAACACCCGGATGGAACGAAGTTCCTTTCGATTTAAATATTGTTTTGTTGTACAGCGCCATCTCTGTAAAACGCTCTGAATCACTTCAAAAAAAGTGTCGTCATTCGTAAGAATCAAAAAGTGTCGTAATTTTCCGTCTAGCCCCCTTTCACAACGCGCGATAAGGAACTTCGTTCCAAAACCGTAATTTGTGGTGGTTGTTATCATGATATTTATCTGTAAATTGTCGTCCATTGGGAAGCGTGTAAGTTGCGGAGCGACTCGGGTCGCGGCTCTAATTAACGCAGGTGCATTGCGGTGTACCGTACCGTGTATCTAGTGGTACCGCTCGCGGAAGTGTCAGGAACCATTGGCACCCGGCGACCGGCAACCGATGAGTCAGGAATCGAGCGATATGCAGCTGGTGGAGAAGCAGCCGTGAAGTCTGGCATCACGACATTCACGACACAATGTAGGTGGGTGAAACATTAGGTATAGGTGTTGATTCATGTAAATATCGCAAGAACCAGGCCTTTCGGTGGCGTAAAAGCTTCTGACACACATGTTGGCCGCAAACGTCTCCACCAATCCACTAGAACGCCTATTAAACAACTGTATCCGCTACATCTTCGGGTTACGTAAATTTGACCATATTTCCGAATACCGCCACAAGCTAAAATGGCTTACTATACGTCAAAGGCGTGATTCTAGGATTCTCCTCCAATTGTACTCTATTTTGAATGATCCCACCTCTCCCTCCTACCTCAAAGAGAAATTTCGTTATCGCTGCACTGCCCATGATAGAGTACTTAGATCTTCTGCAAATCTCAATATGGACATTCCATCTCTCAACACCTGTTTCTATGAATACTCCTTTACTTTTCAGGCAACACGACTCTGGAACGCCCTGCCGGTTGATATCAAACAAGCTTCCTCCAAAAGCTCTTTCAAGAGACTCGTTCGTAAGCATTTTCTGAAGGCTTCTGTGTAATTTTAAAAGCCCTGTTTTTTCTGTTTTATCTTTTTAATAATTACCATATCATTAAACACTTAATGTATCTGGGTGTATGTATATTTATTATGTATTATTATATATGTATTTATTATAATAGTATAATATGTATTGTATATGATATGTATATTATTATAGTATTATCATACGATGTATATTTATTTGTAATGTATTTAATTATTATAGGAAATTTTAAAATCCTTATTTGTTATCCCCCAATGACAGTTTAGTATTGCCACCTACCGCAATTTCTCACCATCACCCTGGGTTGACTGGTAGAGAATGCCTCAAGGCATTAAGTCCGCCCTTTGTAAAAACCTGTTTTAGGTCTTGCAAAAAGATTAAATAAATAAATAAATAAAATGGAACTGCGTGGTGTAGTAACCCTCCCAATTCCAATCCCTTCATAGGCGTTACCCTCCCCAATTATGAGGAAAGACCTGTACATGTCGTGGACTATTAATGCATTTAAGACATAGCTACCTAAGTACCTTTCTGCTTTATGCCCGGCGAAGTGAGGTACTAGTTTGGTTCTAGTTTGTTGTAAACAATTCACGAACATTTTTATAATAATTCAAATATGCGTATTGAATGCATATTTACAACTGCAGACATCAATCGCTTCATTATATTAACAAAAGGACTTAACGAGTCAAATAGATTTTCCTGATTGCCTGCTTAAATGCATGCTACTGTTACCATGGTCAATAGCGAGTCGTGCGAGGGCCCATTCAGTATCACTTGGGAGTTAATGCAGCGGGTCTAATTATCGCGGCAGCTCGGCAGGTAAGTACCGCTGCGCCCGCGCCCGCGCCGCATACGGAAGTGACAAACGGACGAGCAAGTGCACGAACTTAGTTATGTCACGGTCACGATCTGCCAGTGGCGTGCCCTGTAATGGCCGCAGCTATCGTCCCTCCGCGAGCACACGGCCGTTATGTTCCAACTTCTGCTGTTCATATTATGTCACACGCTACGCTAGACAGTTGGTTGGCCAGTTGGCGATAAACGATTATAGATGCGAAGGGCGCGAAGCTCGTATGTTATGATTTTTAAATCTATTTCACATCTGTCATCAAAACGAGTAGGTCCCGTAATATGGACACACACATGACCAAAGTAAAACACTTCGTAGCATCTGGTTAGGCTATAGCCTGATCGACCGTCCGAGAATGCTAAAAAATAAACTTTACAATACCCGATCACTAAATTATTAAGGAAAGGTAATTCAGCACAGAACTTCTGCCACCTATTAATAATATGTGACGCCGGAATATTATCAAAATCAAGCTTATGCTCCCAAAGGAGTTTAATTAACAATTTCGCGTATACTATAGCAGGGGCAGCGACACCCATGACGTCCCATAGACGAGCGACGCGACGGTCGATAGAATGGAGGGCATGGTGCACTTCTCTTTGACGCGGGTGGATCAAATTTGTGCGAACCTGGTAATTTATTTAAAACAGTTTATTAGTATTCCATTTGACGAGATCCCGCTGTGCACCTGTAGGTACCCTTATGGTTATTGCACATAACAATGTCAGCATTGTACGCGCCGCACGCGCCGTACTCGCCGTATTTACTGATCATTGGCAGTTGGCATTATTGGAGTTGGAGAAAGCCTATTTTTTATAATTTTCATTTTTGGAAATGAGCGCTCGACATCTTATTTCTCTCGAAAAGGAACGAATTTCAATAGCCGGTAATTTTGGCTTCGATTTATGAAAAGAACATATACATAAGAACATAATAGCAGTGATAGCCTAGCGGTTAGAACGTTGGTCTCCCGAACGCGGGGGCACGGGTTCAAATCCTGGCACGCACCTCTAATTTTCAAATATTATGTGCGTATTATAAGTTAATTATCACTTGCTTCGGTGAAGGAAAACATCGTGAGGAAACCTGCACACCGGAGAGTTCTCCATAAAGTTCTCAAAGGTGTGTGAAGTGTACCAATCCGCACGTGGCCAGCGTGGTAGACTATGGCCTGTACCCCTCACATTGTGTGAGGAGACCCCGAGCCCAGAAGTGGGACAATTATGGGTTGTTGCTTTTTTTATGAAAAGAACAATCACCGTGAATGAACTAAGACTGCGGGTTTGATTCTACTACATAAAAGTTCAAAGACAAATAAACGACTGTAATCGAGTTCAGCCACAGACATAGATAGTAAATACATGTCTGTGAGTTCAGCCGTTCGGTTTAACGTCAACAATTATGCGAATTATATTCTTTTAAAACATTTTTGAAGCCTTCTCGTAAAGAGTCAACCTGCCAGGCCTCGCCAAGGAATTCCTTCTATGAATTCCTCGTCTTTGCGGTGTAATACCAATATAATTGAAAATAAATAATTTCGTAATTAGATAACAGAGTCGTCTATTTAACGTCGTTTCCGCTACGTAACAAGACGATAATAAAAAAGCAATGAATGTTCATTAGATAGGCGAGGCTTTATGTAGAAGATGCGAGTTAAATGTAGAAGTCAGTAGCTAAAATTAATGAAATAAATTGGAACTGCGTCTCGCATTACTCCGACTCCAAATTGCTCGATTGGTCACGACTCCGGCCGGGGACTAACGGTAGCGTATAAATCGCTTTCGATATCGCCGCGATAATCTATTCCTGTTGATGAAGCGTTAACCGATCCGATTTCACGCTCCGCCGCACGGATAAATACAATAATCCGTCTAATGAATAAAAAAGATAAATTTCACGAGGGTCCTCTCCACCGGGGCCGCGGCCGGGGTAAACTGATCGCACATGCTAATTCAAAGCGCCACGCGAAACTAATCTTTATTCTCTGGGAAAATTGTCGAGCGATCGCGTAACGCTTAAAAAATTCGGTACGCGGTTTAATCCCATTTGTGTCGGAATAATGAAGTGATCCACTTGTGCAGCTGACACTATAAAAAACCTGTCCGGGCCCGGGGTATGGGGCCGGGGACCCCAGTCTGCTCCATTGATAAGATTAATTATGGAAGCTGCAACAAGTGGGCAGCGAGCGGTTGGCAAATGTTTGGATAACAGCTTTAGGGTTGATTTTATTGCTGCTATTGTTAGACGGCTTAATAAAAGGACAATAAGCCCATATGTTAATACAAAAATTATAACCTATCTCAGGGAGTACCTAAAATAAGATTAAAAGTACAATTTTAACATTCTTTGTTATATTATTTTTTTAGCATTCCTGGATAACATTTTTTATAAATACATACATAAGTACTTTATAAATACATACTGAGGTACTTTACCCAGTAGTGCTACTCGCGAAACAATTAGTCCAGGGTTCAGTTCCCGGGCGGGCCAGACGCTTGTTTATGTAATAGACAAATAATGTTTCCTCGCGGATCGTTGAGTATTATCATGAGTGTTCACGTCATCCGGCGGAACCCTAGTGCGAGGACCTGAGTGTGTATGTAAGCTTTAATTATTAATACTAGGCTGAGGCTATCTACAGTAGATACCTATTAAGCATCGTTTGTAAGTGGAGCAGATAACTAGCTTGTAAATAAATAAGTTACAGCTTGGTGTGCGTGTGGATTGAGGGCTCTTTTTTATTTAAAAATTACTCATATTTTTTCCAAAATCAGGAGAAATTTAGGAAAAAATTGTGAAAACAACGTGGTGAAGATATAAAATTTGTGAAACGTTTGTTAAGAAAGTTGTGGTCGATTAACTGGAACACTCAATCCGCTAACTTAAGAAATTACTGTAATCTCGTATCTCAAAATATACTTGATGTATGTTTAATATTTTTATGTGGAAAAATTGTGCAGAATTTGTGAAAGCTATTCACAATTTCTCAATTGATTTTAACGGTTTACTTGGATTTTATAAAGGTTTATTTGGAGCTCTCAATCCTCCTATGTGTGGATTGAGTGTTCCTAAATTTCTCCAACTTTGGCTGAATATTTGTTTATATTCTTACTCCTATTTTACGAGTATAATTAAGACTGAATTTGTGAAACAAAAACCCTGACTTAAAACATAATATTTAGACAGTAAATGAAAAAAATACTTTCTTATCAATGTCCCGTCTGAGAGCTCCAAGTTTTAGCGTTTATTTGTTTAACCCAAGCTTTTATACAAAGGGCGAATACATCAGAAATTGTGAAAATGTTGTCACTAAAGTTTAACACGATTAAATTTTTTGTGAACTCTTAATTTTAAGAATAATCTACAATATTATATTTCCAAGCGACGAAATTGTGTAGGGTGGACATAGATTTGTTGGACACATTTTTCACCTACGTAACTACGCGTTTTTAGGGTTAAAAAAGTCAAAGTCACAACCCATAACTGTCCCACTGCTGGACTCGGATCTCCTCTCACAATGCGGAGAGTAACAGACCATAGTCTTCCACGCTGGCCAAGTGTGAATTGGTAGACTTCACACACTTTGAGAAAATTATGGAAAACTCGCAAGTTTCTTCACGATGTTTTCAATTATAATAAAATAAAACAGGTACTCGGTGTACATTGAATTATACGTTCTTACTAGAAACGCTCATCGCTTAAGTACATTTTACTTTCTTTTACGTATGCATGGTCACCCTATATATTTTTTGTATGAAAAATATAATAATGTTGATTATTCTTAAAATTAAGCGTTCACAAAAAATTTAATCGTGTTAAACTTTAGTGACAACATTTTCACAATTTCTGATGTATTCGCCCTTTGTATAAAAGCTTGGGTTAAACAAATAAACGCTAAAACTTGGAGCTCTCAGACGGGACATTGATAAGAAAGTATTTTTTTCATTTACTCTCTAATTATTGTGTTTTAAGTCAGGGTTTTTGTTTCACAAATTCAGTCTTAATTGTGCTCGTAAATTAGGAGTAAAAATATAAACAAATATTCAGCCAAAGTTGGAGAAATTTAGGAACACTCAATCCACACATAGGAGGATTGAGAGCTCCAAATAAACCTTTATAAAATCCAAGTAAACCGTTGAAATCAATTGAGAAATTGTGAATAGCTTTCACAAATTCTGCACAATTTTTTGACATAAAAATGTTAAACATACATCAAGTATATTTTGAGATACGAGATTACAGTAATTTCTTAAGTTAGCGGATTGAGTGTTCCAGTTAATCGACCATAATTTTCTTAACTTACGTTTCACAAATTTTTTATCTTCACCAGGATGTTTTCACAATTTTTTCCTAAATTACTCCTTGATTATGAAAAAATATGAGTAACTTTTAAAAAAGAGCTCTCAATCCACACGCACACTACAGCTTGAAGCATGCGTAAATTACTGTAAGCGTCTCGTTGTAGTCCAACAGAGGAAAATAATTCGTTAGATTTTTAAAGGTAAAACTATTTATGATCACTTTTTTAATTCACTAAGCATGCAAAGGTAGGTGACCTATTACATAGAAGTAGGTACTTTACAAACGTTTAGTTACCTAATAGCAATTGGCAGATAACCATCTCGGGCGATTACCCTCTAACCCGAGGCGATAATGTGCCCCAACGATCAGCATGGCTCTATGGCTCACCTCCTCACCTCCAGCCTAATGACCGTATTCACAACAATACGACGCACGCTGCGGTCTGCTCGTCTCATTGTACGGCTGTCTGCGAGAACTAACTCTTGCAGAGTGATTTAAAGCTATTGATGTTATACCAATTAACTTCTTAAACATCTGATCATAGATTAAACAATCATGCTATCTAGAACTTTAGTCGGCGGTAAATAGCAATGACAGATAGGTATGTACACTTTACATAAGTTGGTTAATAGTTGTGGTACTCGTGTATTAGAGCTAATAGCAAGTGATGTCCTTCAGTCCTTATGTGGTGTGTTGGTCACTCGAATGCAGGGGTCCTAGTTCGTACGTTGCTCGCATCTCTTAATTTTCAACCTAGGTATTGAATATAGAATGGGTCTCCATTTGATAGGTACGTGCTGGCCATTTACATTGACACACCGATTTGTTCCGCTGATGGGACCACTGACAAAACTTATGTCTCGAAGACTCACTTTATTCTAAGCGGAAACAACTAGCATAAACTTTCAAGTCATTAACCGACTTCAAAAAAAGGAGGAGGTTCTCAATTCGACTGTATTTTTTTTTATGTTTGTTACCTCAGAACTTTGGACTGGGTGAACCGATTTGGATGATTTTTGTTTTAATTAAAAGCTGGTGCTTGTCGTGTGGTCCCACATAAATTTGAACGAGATCTGACAATGGCATCCATGTGAAAAGTACAATGTACTTCATTTGAAGTCGGTTAATTTTTTGTTAAAATGTTAGATTATTCGTAGATGCCAAAATTGGAACTCCTTGCTAGTGGCCCTTGTGAATATTCAGATCTTGTATAATACCAACTCACCCATATTACCTACTTATGTTGATTTCATTGTGTGCATCTGGATTGAGGGCTCACTTTTTTTCTTGGCGTAGCGAATTGAAAATAGAGGATTAAGTTAAAATTAGTTAAAACTTAAAGCAATTAAAAAAATTCCAGAGATGCTCTACAGATGAAAGTATGTATCTAACAAAGCAGGATTCAACCTACTTCGGAATACGCGATTTTACGAGAAATAGCTAGTGGCAGTTGGAAGGCGTCATTCCAATATTTACTTTTAGCTTATCTTTATATTCTTCCGTATCAAATTTTATCATTAGTAGGAACCTATCTATATGTATAAGTAAGAAGGTCTTCTCTTCCTCTCTATCCTGTCCAGTCCAAATGGAGATCGTGACCTGCATTCGACACCCATCTATAATAAATTTTACTTAACACTTTAATAACAGTCCTAAAGTTGAAGATTTCTTTTACCTTCATCTTTGCAACAGAAACGAACCCTTTGGATGTAATTAATAAGGGCCTGCTCGCAGTTGGTATGGTTAAGCCACGGGTCAAACGCTCTCAACATGGAGTATCCTTCTGTGGATATGTTACAACCTTTAAACAAGGCGAGCTTGAAGCACATCACGTTGAATCACTATAAAGTCGTTGTCCTCCCTCGTCACACATGGCTCGGTTCGGTCCGTAAAGCCTGCCATTCGCATCGCAACACTAATCTCAGTGTTGAACATGACTCAAAAGCGTCACGCAATCTTGTTAACAAAACTATTACAAAGCTTAAAGAACCTTTCAATACTTATTTGTTCATGCTTGTGTAGCGTTCAATCGTGTAAGCCTTTATCTATTTATTCATTTTGTTTCTGCGTCGCTGCAGTTGTGTTAACTGATACGTGATAATATCGTTTCAATGCCAGCTGCTTAGCTATTACAGAGCAGGTAGTTCCACAACCATGGGTACTGAGGCAGAAGTAAAGATACAAGTAGTGCGTGTATTGTTTGGGAGGGGACAATAAATACCCAACAATTAATCTATTTTCATTGATTTAATAGACATGTAGGATTACATATACATATTCTGATCTCATCATAAAACTATATTATAATATGCATTAATTTACTCAGCTAAAAGTAATCTAGTGGTGAATCGGTGAACAAACAACAAATATGGGCGGGGCTTGGCGCGGCCGGCGGCGCGGGCGGACCAGCGGGCGAGCGGGCGAGCAGGCGGTGATACTGCGATACGTGTACTGTGGCGCCCCAACAGGGCCCGCGCCGCCGGCCCGGCGACACACCGTGTTAGCTACACACACACACACACACACCCCATACACACACGCGCGGCGCCAGTGCGGGACACGTCACACTAACGCCTCATAACACACGAGAACGATATTAGTATCAGCGAGCATCAAGCTAGGAGGGTTGCACCAGACGAGTGACGACGAAACATTTAAAATACTATCAGGCAACGCTGTACCGCGAGGGGCGCATCCCCCGTGTCGCGATTCGAGAACCACGTAGTGACCTTACGCTTCGATTATAACTAATAACACAGACAACATACAATTATGCTACATATTATAATGACGTCAAACTTCCCCTATGATATCGCCTACAACTAAACCTACAACATTCAACTAAAACGTAGGATATTTGCTAAACCGAGTACGCGTGGAGCGGCCCCGCACCGGCCCCGCACCGGCCTCACCTGGCAAGACGTCTCAACTAAGAACAACATAACGGGAGGCTTTAAGCCGCTTTGTACAATCCATTCTTTGGCTTCGACACCTCTGGGAAGCGTAAAATATATTTCATCGTATAACTTCATTAATAAAAAATAACTCTCGCTCGCTCGCAACCCCGGACGCTTCACATTTAAATATTACATCTGTTTAAAAAGTTACGTTAAATTTCTCCATATAGTATAACAGTTTGTGCTAAATATCTATTTATATCTTCTATTATACAATTTTATACTTTTAAAATATAAAATTTCCGTTCGGCACGTTGCGAGCGAACGTTACAAACAACGCGCCATCTCCGAGATCCCAGCGGATGACACCGATCGCTTTGTGTTTGTTGGCATATTTTACAAGCGAAGATACAATGAACAAATAAAACCTGATATGTCAAGTTACCGTCCGTATATAATCAGCTTAAACGTTAAAAATGGCGTCAGAATTCTGTATAACAACTACCAAGAATATGAAGCAATAACACTGTAGTCTAAGATATTTAAATTAAACGGGCGTGATGGAATCCACAAGGAACAGCGCCATGCTCCATCAAAATTAAAAAGACATAGTGCCTCGACAATTTTATGTTTACTTGAGTAAGGTTCCGATTTCCGGCATACGATTTACTAGTACAGTCGTCGGAGGTAAGTAGCAGGCTCCCGGGAGGATAATGCTCCCTTCAAGTGAACTGACAGTTTGGACAACACAGCCTCACTCGATCCTCTCAGATGGTCACCACAATGTTCTTCAACTCATCATCACTAGGTCCAAAACTATTGTTATTGGCCGAGCCCACAATCAAGTGGAAACACAAGAGAGAACTAACAACTCACATGTAAATAATACAGAAATTACAATTTTATCAAGTTAATCGAATCCAAGTGACAGTAATGAAATATAGTCTCCATGAAGTAATTATAATACTATGATATATGCTTGCTAGTCGAGGCTATACCACAAAGACAATAGATTCCATTCTCAGAACATCGAGCGGTACTTTGTGGATTCCGAAGCGTTTAAATTATGATCACACAACTTAAGGTACAATGGCGTATACCTCCAAATATGAGATAATTTTGATGTCGCAGCATATCACTACACACACACAATAAAAGGAGCACACCACAGACATGTTATAACTAGAATAGATGCCGCAAGTTCATACATTCCACGGACAAAAAGGATTTGAAATCGTATTTAGGCACCGTGTCATTAGTTGGCGTTTCACTTCGTTTCAAAAATGCCTAATTTTAATGTTTTATAACTATAAGGAATCTACAAATATAGTTAGGAAAGATAAAGAAAACATTTCCTTTCATCGTTACGTTATTTCGTTATAAAATTGCGTTCCTATCTATTTAAATTAATTAATTGTAATATTTATTATATATATTTTTGTATGTTTATAATATAATAAATAATCAAGTTAAATCATAAATCAAACAACAATATTTTTATAATAGGTAACAAAACATAAAATTATTAATTTGGGTATTTTCAAGCACTATAGGTAACTATGTAATAACAACCAACTAAAGGCATTTCTTATGTTCTACATAACCTACGCCTACCAAACGACCTACGATTTTCCATATTATGTAATTATAATCGGTAATCGATTTCGAGAATCGGTAACGAATCGGTTTCAAATTGGTATCGCTAGGATGGGTAATTCCCAGCACTAAAATATTCTTGTGACATAGCAATATGTGTAAAAGTGACACGCTTGGTTTTCATACAAATGTAGGCGCATACGTTATCTATTGTTGATACATGTCTGTGGTACACGCCATCATATCATCATACATACACCGACACGTGTTTTCGACTATATAGATACATAAGTACATTTAAAGCTCTATGCTACTTCAATAACAGAGTTTCAAAACTTACAAAATAAAATACAGTTACAATACTGTGATTCGTGTCGCTGAGATTAACTGGAGCATCACTGGACTTAGTAACAGAATATAATATATAATACAATATTTGTAAATAATATTTTCACTTAAGTCTAAATTGATGTACTTTCCATTTAAGCTAATAGAGAAAACTGTGAACATAACATGATAATACCGTGATGTATAATTATAAAGAATGCAAAAAGTTGTGATGATCGCTTTAACAAAACAGTCACACGTGCTGATTAATTATTAACAAATATATAATTATAATAAATGAAGACGGCGTTTGTTTGACTAATACACGGTGCGACGTAAAACTCGTCACCTTATAACTAAAGGATGGCGCGCGGAGTGCGGACACTGCGCTCAGATCATTAAATAAACCATTTTAACTTATATATTTTGGCACCTTTACAATACGGAGGTTTCTTACACGCGATCATTTTACTACTTTACAACTTATTTGACTTAATTTAAATCAATACTTGCCTCAAATATTATAAAATAAAAATGTAGTTGAAAGATCACTATCACATCGAAAAGTCAAAATTCTAGCAACTAAATAACATTCAGCTGGAACTCTTCTACCAACAGAGCTGACCAACAACAGTAACACCAATTCTTGCTATCACCACTAGAACAGCGATCGTTCCGACCTCACCACAGAATCGCGTGAAAAAACATTTTGTCATGTTATTGAACACCTTTGGCTGTCTTCATATAACGAGGTAACGAGACGGAGTACAAAGAACTAACTTGTGCGAGTGACATATGACGATTCCAGTAACATTGCAAACAAACTTTGCAAACGACTTTACACAATAAATATTGACAGTAAATTGCCTTCCTCGTATATATTATGTATTTGAAGAAGATGCGTGTGCGTGTCCGTTAACACAGCTGAGATATATCATAAGCATAATGTAATAGTATATATTAGGTGACCAACAACATGACAAGACTCCGTATTTTAACAACGGTATCACGGTGCAGCTCGAGCTCCATCCACATCAAACTACTTCTCACCCAATCGAGTGTTCTATGTGTTTTTCTCTACAGATGCACATTGACTATTTAGAGGTCGATCACAATCTATTGACGCTAGCGTTTGACCGTGTCTGCAGCCCGACCGTCACCGAATACACTACAAAATGTTAATACAAAAACGAAACAAAGTATAGAAGCACAGATAATACAAAATTATCAAAACCATTGTATAACGGAAGGTATCACGTGTATAATTACAATAAAAAAGTACAATATAACAAAACAATAAGTTTTAAAACATGTATAGCACAACAGATCATTACAATTATATAACTATGTAATTTTAAATCTCTTTTCGACATTGTATCTATTATAAAATCTATACTTAAACCGTTTTAAAATAACATTGACGTGGAGCGGGGGCGAGGCTGAAAGCGCCACTGGTGTCATCTATTGACGAGGAAGTAGCGGGGCCAAGTAATACTTAAAGTAGCAGCTTAGAGGATATGGAAGTCAAGCAACTGTTTCAGCATTCAATTAATTATAGCACCTCCAGACTTACGGCGCATTCTGTGCGAGAAAGCTCGCGAACACATCATACTGTTCAGACTCTCATCGTAGTTTCACTACAGTTCTCGCCGTTATACAATATGGACGACTTTGAGAGCGCAGCGACATTAATGTAGTGTGCATTATCACCTTGTTAATATCAAAATCCGAAATAAAATCCTTAGATATTTAAATACGACATATGCAACCAGGCAGCGACAAAGTCGTACCGATAGAACTTTTGACAACTTTATAGAAGCTATGTTAATAAAAATTTAGTAAACGTGTAAGCAGTAAGATTTAATTTTATTTCAAATACCCAAAAATTAGAGCTATTTGTACTTTGGGTGTTCAACATAGGCAACCTTGCCCCAAATACAAGAAATTATTAATGCCACACACGTCCAGGATTCTTCAGTTCTCATTTCATACTGAACAAAGTGAACAAGAATGTCATAGCGTTCTTATTTTCGCTCGAAAAACCCTGTAAAGCGAGCAAAAATACCGCCCGCGATCGGAGAACAGGCGAGCTCAAGAACGAGACTGCAAAAAAATAATCACATTGACGCTTTTCGGGTGTTCTCGGGGCTTCTCGCCGTGAGTCTGGAGGAGGCTTTAGAGCCATCACCCTTCACAAAAAAGACTCTCGTTCTATTTGAGGGTAGTCATAAATGTATGTAGTGGTTACTTCACATCAGTCTACCTGCATTTTCTACTTCCATATGTATAAAGAGGCACCGCACCCAGCGGAGGTTCCCAAACGCGCTGCCAACATCGCCGCCGCTCGCGTCGTCTCAAGATCTATTGTTACAAGACGTATACTGTTAATTCAAACAACGGCGACCTAACCCGCTCACGACAGAATATTATATTCAACGCAACTAATATACCTTTCTGACCAATCAACGACAGACCCTGCAATACGGTTGCGACTAAATAGTGATCCCGATAAAGTTCACTTACGACCTCCATACAAAAATTTGTGCTAAACTGGAGGGGCTTCCCGACCGACAGGTGCGCCGCCCGCGCCGAGACCACGGTGCGTACTGTACGTACAGACATCTAATGATCCATACGTTTTAAACATCGAAGCATTAAACTTAATACCTGTCTTAATACCTACCTGTAACATTTCCTATTTTCAGATACGTCCAACCTTTTCGCAACGGAGGAGTATGATAAAAATAGTTGTAAATTGCACCATGGCCGCGAAAGATCGCGGGCGGCGGCGGACTAGACGAGGCTGGACGCGGCGAGACGCACTTTAACACATACTTTAGAATGAAGCAGAACCACTCGCCGTCGGAACATGTCGGTGGAGGAGGAGACGCCCGCGCCCTTAACGAAAACCTTTGCCAGCTTTTTTTCCTTTTTCGCTTTATGTTTAAACAGTAAAGTGCGTCCCGTCGAGACGTCGAAAACGCAACACGCACACACTCACGCAACACGGACACGACCGAACAACCGCGACCGCGCCCGCCCCGCCCCCGCCCCGCCCCCGGCGCGAGCCCGTCTCATGTAAACGCCGGAACGTTAGTAATATTAAATAAATAAAAAACATGCAAGGTCGACATCCAACCGTGGGATCCTACTCGTAAACGCAACATCTAAGCGAAACTACAGGCGCAATATTACAAAAATATCCCAAGAAACATCGATTAACTCGACCGGACACGCATACTCAAAAGGCACCGAGTTCAGGGTTCACATGAAGCCGGGGGGCGGGGGGCGGGGCGAGCGACGGCCGACCTTACGCACGTAATGTTAATGACCACTAATCTAAAACGTGTATTAGTACGAATCACATCAAAAAACGAATACCGCACAAACACTAGTAACAGCGAAACGATCGGAATACGATACGCGGAGTGAAGCCGGACGCCGGACGCCGGACGCCGGACACCGGACGCCGGATGCCGGCCGTCCGGGTGCGCCGTTGCCCATTCAGTACGCCTCTGCCTGCCCCGTACTGACATGGTTGCGCGCACGACACAACGTAAAAGTGAAGAAAAAATAACATCCAAAACATCAGATTATGTTATTATATTATATCAAAAATAAACAACACGCAACGAGTAAGTGACGCTCTTGCGTCAAAATGTAAGATATACTTTTTCATTTACGATAACATGTATATAGAACACGTACAGAGTTTTATAATTTATAGTTTATTTATTTATAATATAATATTAATTATTATTATCAGCTAACGACTACATAAAGCATTACATTTGTGCAAACACCTCTCGCCTCGCCGAGCGGGCGGCGGGCGCTCCTAACGAATCACTAAAATATAAAGATTGCACGCAAACGTCAACGACACTAACATAAAATTTATAATTTAACCTTTGGTTTTCACATTAAAATAAAATTATAACTAAAAAAATAATACTACATTTCAGAAATGCACCGAGGCGTATATTATAATTCATTAGGTTAGTCCACCTTTTTTAGGCTTCGTCCATTTTTAAAGTACAGGTGATTACTTTAGAGAAATCAACCTCGTTAGCTCCAACGGGATCGAAAGAAGATCTACCCAATTAAACGACATTTCTTAAATTAATTTACCTATAACAGATATTCCAAAAAGAAAACATAATCTCAAAAACTTTGTACTCTCAGTACATACCTAGTATCAAGTAAGACAAAAATTAACAATCATAAAAACAAAACACACTACACGTAAACGGATGTAGTGCAGTCGCCCGCTGTGTCGCTGCGATCGAGGACAAACTGAAGACAATCACAGTATAGGAACCGCGCTGTTTCTAACTGTTCATCTGTTCCAAGTGTTAGAAACTTTCAGAATGTTACTGGTAACAACATCGATGGCACGACACAGGGGGCGCCGCACGAGCCGACACAGACTCCACCGGACTGAGTATTGACAAACATCCAACAGGATCAAATCTATGTCGGAGCGCGGCTCGCTGCACTGCACTTATTCCTTTCACTGATAACTTTCCCTAACGTATAAGTAGATTATAATAAGTTCATTATTGCATTAGTCGATTAAGTCTCCTAATTGCCAAGGGCATTTATCTCTTCAGTCCGTTCTTAACATCACATCAATTAAAAATACGCTCCTCCTTGCGTTGCCCGCGACCTTATGCGATTTAAAGTGAAAGATTTATAACATAATCTCTCTTTTCCAGTATTGTACCGGTCCATTCGCCTCCGAGTGCAGTGCAGCGACCCCGCCTTCATACACAACGCAGGACTAGAAGCGGAATACACTCACAGGAACCGACTACGAGCCGAGTGCGGTCGCTCGACCACCGGCCAGAGCACGGGACACTCGTGACGCAAGTGACACGTGACTCGGAGCTGAGAGCGGCGACTTGCACTGCACGGTACACGCGCGCCTCGCGTTGGCGACAGGAACTTATTTAATAAATATGACCTTGTAAATGTTACTCAATAAAATAAAAACAAAATATAGCCGATTAGTTTTGCAGTAAGTCGCCGTTCTCAATTCCGTTGTCACAATGTAAATGGGAACGGAAACGGACCCGCCCGCAGCACACACAGACACGCACGCACACGCACGCACAACCACGCACGCACACGTACACACACCCGCACACAGTACAACAACACGCTACTAATGCAAATGGGGTTTACTGATTCCTCCGCGGACTCTCACTAGTAGGCTTGCCCTCGGGGCTAACGCAACGGCTTCTCGCTAAAAGTGCCCATCTTACACACACCGATTAATAATTCTATATTGACACTTTCGTTATAGTAGTCCACCTGACATTTATTGTTGCGGTAATAGACAGAGGGCATTTAGTGCCAATATGCATTTTGCACGAGGAGTTTTCACTATGTTCAATAAAAGAATGAATAATTCGAATCAATATTGTGCAGGCGTGATTCTTAGTTAAATTTGTAGTAGAATCAAAATTTTACCTGCAATATCTCAAATATAATTTAACGGTGGTTTACTTCATGGCTGTACTTGTATTTGTGTGTCAGCGAAACTAAAATGTAGTATCCTTATTTTATGTGCACTTGAATTTAACCTGGTCTTATGATTAAAGAATTTGAATGTTTAATAACAATTGAGAGTAGAGGCGTACAAAATGTCATTTATTAAATAAATACTGGGCTATTTCAGCATGAAGCCGTCGAGTTAAAACTTTTAGCAGCCCCCTTCCGCGGGCAACAGTCGCGCCGCTAGTCTCCTTACCACATGCTTTAAATGTTCTCAATATTTACAACAATCATAATTGCTCTAACCTCTTCTCAAATATACATTCATTTCGAGATAACCCCAAGAGAAACGTGTTTACCGCATCATCGAATCGACTATACGTTTTTTTTTATTATTTTATAATTGTTTTACGATTTTTTTGGCGCCCACTTGTGATCGAATAGGAGCACGATAAAACTTTTAGCCAAAAAACAACCTCTCCGTTTATGCATAACTGTAACCAGTTAGATAATTTTCCTAAAAATAGTTACGAAAATAAAACGATGGCCGACACGAAGCACTGTGTATCGTTACAGTTTGTTTACTTACAATAAGCGGACACCGCCGCGGCAGCTCGACATTCAACAATGGCTCGTGTACACGTGGACAGAATCTCATAAGAAACAAATCGTGTTCATAAAAATTAACATCACCTTACACTTTGGCATCGACCTTTATACACCGTCAGGAGGTAAATCTACGCAACGATCACGATATAATATCGCACCCTTAGAATGAAAGTGACCTAACTCAAAAAACCTGTAATTTCTGTTTTTGCTACATACTGACCTTAAAATGCGTACCCTATAACCCTGTGATGAAAAAGTGCTGAAATTATGAGTAAAACAAGAAAAATCTAATACATCGGTCACTTTAATTGATCGCGCTATTCATCAATGCACGTTGTATGAAAGTGACCAAATCAGTATTATGTCAGCGGTGCTCACGAGTGACCGTGTTTTATATCGACGGATCTCGAATTGTGCCAGTTTACTCCAAATACTGTGACTGGTAAGTATATTGTATTTTTTAGTTTAAACTGCCTCCTTTTTGAAATAGGTCTGTTTATTACTAAATATTTATTAGATTGTTTTGACCTTTTTTAGTTTGAGTCTCTTTAATAATAAAATTTTATGAAAGAAGTATGTCACTTACATGAATAGGTCTATTTATGACCACAGATTTTATGAAAATTTCTTTTTATTTTATAGTTCAGCCCCTTTAGTAGGAAAAATAATAAAAAAAACAGTAAATATCATTTTGGAATGTGTCTCTACTTTATAAAAGTAGTGAACAACATTTTTAGATTTAGGTATGTAGTAACTTAGTTAAAATGTTCGATTTACACGTATTAAGTAGTTAAGTCGATAAATAAATTTTAAGTAAATTAATACTTGTAAACGGACAATTTAGTAGTTAAAATTTAGTACGCAAGCAAACAAGTAATTTAGATTTTTTCTGTTTTTCAGTTCTTCATCCAATAACAGTAGCCCATCCATCCATCCATACATCTATCAGCCCTTGGAGGTCCACTGCTGGACATAGGCGTCTCCTAACTTACACCACTCTGACCGGTCCCGAGCCTTCTGAATCCATCGGATGCCCGCTGTCGTCTTCAGGTCGTCGGTTATTCTGATTGGGGGGCGTAGGACTCAAGTCAAATTAAAGAGCACTCCTTGAAACCTCTGTGTTCTCAAAAGTGTAGACTGAATTGTCGAAAAAATGTTAATGAAACTCAAAGACCAATTATATTAAAAAAAATTGGGAGTTAAATGATATTTTTCTTCAACGTTCACACATCAATTCTTGTATGAACGAAATTATTACAAAATACCGTTACTCCAATGCACAAAATCCAAGACAATTTAACCATGCATTTTATTTCGTAGTGGATAATCAGAAACAATGAGTATGTAAAACATTTTTCTTGCACATTTTTGCAAAAAGATCTTAGAGGAAAGTATACCGGACATACATATTATAACAGTCGACGCAAATATTATTCAAGAGATGAAAGGTCATAATTCGTACCTTCAGTGTAAAAAAGGCATAAGATGAAAACTGCAATTTTACAGAAGAGCAAAAAAACTGTTCAAATATCAGTAAGTAGTCAAAGGAATTTACATTACGAATTCTTGCACAAAACCGTCAAGATTAATGATAAACATTTAAAAAAAATTGATATACAGCTTTTATCTTTTTTTTCAGTCATATTAATAACTAAAAATTAACATAAGACAACTTATGCTTTTTTTCCACTGAGGGTGCGATATTAATTGTATTTCCCGCATCGGATCTCATTATTTGAGAGCGCAAAGTTCACGAGAGTATCATCGGGTCCTTACTAATCACATTGCACGCAGGCTTGACGACTTCCAGTTTCCCGAACAAGCAGGATTCCGAAAAGTCTACAGTTCCATAGACCACATACACACACTGTGGCAAATTATACAAAAAACTGAGGAGTATAATCTGCCGCTGTGTGTTGCTTATGTGGACTATGAGAAGGCCTTTGATTATATCCGAGACCTGGGTAGTACTAACTTCTCTTCAGCGGTGCTGGATTCGACTACCGGTATATCGAGGTGTTGAAGTGTTTGTACTCATCAGCCACCATGTCCGTCAAAGTATATGACATAGCAACGAACCCTATCCAACTGCAGAGAGGGTCAGGTAAGGGGATGTCATATCTTCATAACTGTTCACCGTTGCGTTGGAACACGTGTTCAAGCTGATGGAGTTGAAACGACGTGGCATTTTAACATCAATGGCGAATACATTGTGATGTATTGACGTGATTGTATTTGTATACCGGTTGTTGTTGACAGCGCTTCTATCGAAGTTGTAGACGAATACATTTACCTAGGACAAGTGATCCAAATGGGTAAGTCCAACTTCGAGAAAGAAGTCACTCGTAGAATCCAACTAGGATTCTGCGATCGGGAAACTGCATCATAATTATCTTGTCGTCTAAAATACTACCTAAGTGCCTAAAGTCGAAGGTGTTCGAGCAGTATGTATTGCCAGTGATGATATGCGGATCCAAGACGTGGAGCTTCACTTTTGGCCTAATGCATAAGCTCAAAGTCACCCAGCAGGCTATGGAACGAGCTTTGCTCGGTATCTCTCTTCGCGATAGAATTAGAAATGAGGAAATCCTTAGACGAATGAAACTGACTGACATAGCGCGGAGAATAAGCCGGCTGAAGTGGCAATGGGCTGGCCATATAGTTCGAAAGACCGATAACCGTTTGGGAAGAATGGTCCTCAAATGGAGACCACGCCTCGGAAAAAGGAGCACAGGAAGCCCCCCGACCAGGTGAACTGACGACCTAAAGAAGACATCGGGCATCCTCTGGATTCATAAGGCTCAGGACCGGTCAAAGTGGCGCTTGTTAGGAGAGGCCTATGTCCAGCAGTGGACTTCCAAAGGCTGATGGATGGACTGAAAAACTTTCTTTTATTTTACTAGGTTAGTTGATTATTTAGATGTGATTTTATTTTTGTTAACTAAATATTGTAATGCTAATTTACTAGTTAAGAACAGCAATTGTTTATGTGATTATCAGTAACTATACCACCTTATTAATGATTAAACTAAGAGAAGAGATTATAAGCCTGATTTAAGGATTTAAAATAAATTGTGCATTGTATTTTTCATTTTTTATTTACGCCCTTAGATGTATAGTATTTTTAGTTCAAAAATGACTGATTCCGTAAAATGCCATTATCATTTGTTGTATCTTCTGTCTTAAACAGGCTTAACTCATAAAAAGTCAAAGAAATAAAGAAATATTTTTGCAATAAAATGACTTAATTTAAAACCTTTTTAAATTAATATCAAAATAAATATTTAAAATACATTAAAATTGTCTATAATATTACTAATCACTAGATAAAAGATCAATAAATAAATCTGCAAAAATTCAATGACTTCCAATGAAACACGAGGGAGCTACATTCAAACTTACTCAAAACTACACTTTTTTGAAGACTTTCTTGCTCATTTCCCACAAATTGCAATTTTTGAGTTAGGTCACTTTCATTCTAAGGGTGCGATATGTACTTTACTGTTACTGATTACTGAGGTTCGCTCACTGGACGCGGGGGGCGGCCGCCCTGCAAGCCGACGGGGAGGAGGGGGGAGGGGGAGGGGGATTTACAACGTCACTTAAAACTAATATAAATATTTGTGTCACGTCAGCGGTTGCAGAGCGGCTACCCGCCGCCGCGTCCCATCTATAACTAAACGAGAAGAGAGGACAAGAGTCGCAAAAACGCAAAGTCGCATAGTCGCGGACCCCGAAGCCGAAACGCCTAACCTACGCTAACGCTAAGTGACAGACATTCAAACGACTTACGGAACGACGAACAGAACAAAATAATACTTCGAACGAAGTTAATACTAACTCGCGAGGCCCTTCGGACCGGAGCCGCTGCGACGGACGGACGAGCGGACCGACTGCGTGCTTACATCGTGCAAGACACGATATCGTTCCGAGTAAGCAACGATCACATTACTTAGATTACAACGGTGTTGATTTATAAGTTTTACTCGGATCGATATCGTATCAGGGTACAATAACAATATAATCGTAAAATGTTGCGAGTCTAGTGCAAAGTAACACTCAAATAATATGTAAGGCGGACAGGTGACGTAGTCCGATCGTGCGGCGTCAGCGGGGCGCACCGGTCTCGGGCACTAGGACAAATAAAACCTCAATCCTGACACCACGGCGTGATGCCGCGGTCGGTCCGCTCGTACGCCCGACACAGTGAGGCTCACCGCACACGGGACCGCCCCGCGACACCGCAAGCCGCCACCGACTGCGGCCAGGAGGGCACGCGGGGGGCTCGGGGGGCGCAGCGGGCGCGGGGGGCGGCGGCTCAGGCCACCGGCGTCTTGTCGTGCACCGGCGTCGGCATGTAGTCCTTGTTGACGAACGAGAAACCGCGGAACTCCTCCTGTCGAGTGAAAACGAGATATTCGTCAAGTTTGGCTTCAACAAAAGTGCGTTTCATCAGCCGAAAATACATCACTACCTGGTGGAATTTTGTGTTTACTTTACTTACACATATAATTGCCATTTTACATAAATAAATGTGTGGCTGTGGCTACATCGCACCACACATCACACGGTGGACTTGAATCGCTTACATATACACAAACATTCCGACTTCATCAGTCGGAACTCGGCCGCTGTCCAGGCATGTCGTCTCACCTGCCAAGTGATCTCCCCTTGCCAAACCGGCATTGCATCGATGATCCCTCGCCCCGCACCCGTCAGTTTGACAGTGACAGAGAGCAGTGTGGCAGTGTGGTAGTGTGGTAGTGACAGTAGTGACGTACCTGGTTGATGGCGCGCACGACGTCGGCGGCGACGGGCGTGAGCGTGGGCTCCTCCTTGGTGAACTCCGCGTCGAAGTTGGCCGCCTCGCGCTTACTCTTCTGTAACACCACACCACACCAATGTTTGTGTTATCATGTAACTTTGATAATAACGTAAACAATATGTAATATTAAATATTAAGCAAGGTTTTTGAATCATGCCCTGCACATTCAACTCTTGCTCATTGTACATTGTAAAAGCGAATTTCTTCTCGAGCCAGCTGTTTTTAATATTAAGAAAACTTCTCTTCTTCTTCTCTCTCTTTCTGATGTCAAGAACTAAAATGTCTATAAATTGTTAGTGGACATTAAGAATAAATGAAATGAATTAAGTAAAACAAAAGTATACGATGGATATTACGACAGTTAATACTTTTGGACCTTTTCATTACAACAACAAAGGCATCCCCGTCCTGTCGCGACTCAGTGGAAGTCACTTCTACAAGGACAATTAAAAGCTGTAATTCAGTTTAGCTTAGATCAAATTGCGAGTCGGTTAATAGTTTTACAAAAAAGGATAGGCCTGTCGGAACATTATACACGAATTTCTTCGTAGAAACAAAAGCAGTGCCTTCACTCTCACGAACTAAGTGGGAGCAACGTTTCAAACAAAAGCATTTTATGGCAAGTTACCAAGTTACCATATATGTACGACAGATGTACTGTGGATGACACTCGCCAATCATTGGCCAATCTAAGAGCAACGTAGAGAGCGCGCGCTGCCCCACTCCTTATGCAGTCATATTACTCATTTATTACTAATCATATGGCTACATAAGAATAGGGGCAATCGCAACAGTGAATCCGACGGGTGAATCCTATTGCGGAGGTATAAGTGTGCAAAACAATGCATTAGGCACATTCAGTCCATTGATAAAGTCAACTTTCCACTTTTCCCATGCAAAAATTTGAAGATAATTATGTAAATATGGCGCATCAACGTCAACTTCAACAAAAAAAAAAACACTTAATCTGTCATTCTCGTCAGAAAAGGTTTTAGCGTAGTGGAATACGCTGGTTATCCACTAATAATACGCGGCACGGATCTTGAGCGCTGAGACATACCTGCGCAGAAGCGACTTTTCGAGCAAATTTGGCGATATGGAGTGAGGAGTGGGTCACTGTGGGCGTGTCCGGGAGCGGCCTGCGTCATGTCGTGCAATGTGATTGGCCCGTCAAGTGACGTTAGAGCAAGCAGCGCTTGTCGTAATTTGTTCTCTGAGCGTGCGGTCTCGTCTTGCGACAACTGAATGACCATTTATATTTCACCTCAAGTTTACAATGCGCGAAGTTTTTCCCCGAGCTCTCAAGATCCGTTCCCCCAACTATAGAAGTTATTGTATATGTCTGTGTGTGTGTGTGTGTGTGCGTGCGTGTGTGTGTGTGTGTGTATATGTGTGTGTGTGTGTGTATATGTGTGTGTGCGAGTGTGTGTGTGTGTGTTGGTGTGTACTGACCACCTTGGGTCGGAAGGGCGGGCGCACGCGGCGCTGCTCGAGCGCGGGCCAGTCGACGTCGCGGAAGAAGGCGTGCGCGCGGATGCCCGCCTCGCCGCCCGCCACGCCCAGCCGCCGCGCCGGGTTCTTCGTCATGAACCCTGCGACACACACACCGTACGCCGTCTATATAGCTCATATGTTAATTCTTCACCACGAGTACAATCCAACCTGATGGTTAATTGCGTTAATAAAAATACAATAAAATGTTACATAATAGGATATTTTACTCAAAAAATACAGATGAGATATTTTAGACAATAATCAGTCGGAATATCTTAGTTTCAGTACTTTCAGTGGATAAAATGATTAAATTCACATACATTCACATACACTCAATATATTAATATCTTACATAACATGTAATTCAAATTAAGATCTTAGTTTGTAGTAATATCATATGTTAGTAATTTAACATAATATTGTATTATAGTACAAATTGAAACACTGTATTCCAACGTGTGCGTAAACAGTGGCAACACACTTGATACAATGCTACCAACATTACGCCTAAATGCAGATTAGTTGAAAAACACTTCAAAGCCGGAGTTTACGAACATATAATTTGTAAAATTGTTTTTCTTCTAAATAAATTATAGTTACACATAACTTCTGCAAATTCTGCGTCGGAGCATAATATGAAATAAGTTGCGTTTTAATTTTTATTACCTCGATATTCGTTTTTTAATACAAAAATGGGAAAATATTGATTACATTTCACCGATTGTGATACTTTGCTGCTTAGAAAACAATAAAAGCTTGCCATACTGGAAATGTCAATAGTAGTGTATAGTGTATAGAGGAGACTGGTCAGTATACCCTTGAGTATGGAGACGGCGTCCTTAGAGAGCCAGACGGGGTAGAGCACGTCGTCGTGCAGGATGCTCTCGAACAGGTCGTCCTCGTTGTCGGCCTCGAAGGGCGGCTGGCCGGCCAGCATCTCGTACAGCAGCACGCCCAGCGCCCACCAGTCCACCGACGCGCCGTACTCCTGCTCCTGCAGGATCTGCACCCCGCCATACCACATCACATCACACCATCACCACCCTCATTCAACACATTCAAACAGATGGCACCACATGTATTTGCCGAAACGAATATTTAAAAAAAATGGCACCTTGTTCAATCGATTCCTTACCCCAAAAATCCCTTGCTATGTTCATCCGAATAAATATGGTAGATTTAAAAGACGTAATTGGGCACTGAAGAGTACAGCAGTCTCAGTTTACATAGTCACTATGGAGCTCAATACATTTCGGTGTTGTACAGTCACGTGTCATAATATGTATACATTGTCACGTTTTCAAAAATATCTAAACTTGTAACAACCCAGAAAGAAGTGAACGACAATTCGTTCAAAATTAAGTAACCATTAAACGATGTCAAAATAAGGTATACACGTTTATTCCACATTAATGTAATCGAAACAAAATCATAAATATATTCACACTTCGAATATCATTTTTAACTATCCATGACAATTTCTATAACATGTATACAATTGTACACATGTAATAGACATTGTCATGGCTACATTAAAATGATATTGGAAGTGTATACTTACTTTTGCCGTTTTTGTAACTTCCTTTCAAACCTAAGCTTCCAAACTAGGCTTTTTATTTAAAATTTAGTTAAAATTTACCAAAATGCTTAAGTAATTAAGTAGGCTGTGAGCAAGTCGTAAACTTCTTTGCGTTGTTGATCATTAGTTTTTAGTAAACCAAAGGGCATTCAAGATTTATTTTAAGATATATGAATATTTTAATTTATTTTTATTATTTTAATATTTAATTGTTAAAATGTAATTTCTACCAATAACTCATTCTGCATACATTGTGCCTTATTTTATTACTATAGTATCTATCCCTTTTTCATTTTAATTTTTACCCACAGCGGAAGGAACGAAACGAACGCGGTATATGCATTAGGGTTTAGAGGTTGTTTGTTAGTTAGTTTGTATGTATGTATGTATGTTACCGTTTTTTATGAAAACTACTGGGCCAATTTCATTGCAGTTTTTTGCATTCAAAAGGTATCACTAAAGAGCGGGTTTATAGATATATTTTATGTCGGTATGCCACCAGAGGGCGCTGCAGTAGCGTGATACGAGGAGGGGTTTTTCAAAATTTGTATTTTTATCCTCTGCTGTCTGTACCTACACGCTGCTAACTATTCCAATTTTTTGTAATACTCTTTTATACACAGCCTCGTAGTAAGTTTTTACCTGTATCGTAGGTGGCATAGATGACACATAACAATCACAATAACACCTATGACTCGAGTACCAACAAATATTTAACTGTTTCATAAATATGTGCCCCAGCCGGGAATCGCACCCGGGAATCTAATCACTTTGCAGGCAGAGTCGCTCTCGCTACCAACTAGGGTACAGATAATTTCTACTTGGAAATTTGCAAGTATAATAATAATATCCAAATTCCGAATAAAACAATCAGGACGCCTTTTTATTAGTACAACATTAATTAAGAAAGTTACACATCTTATTTTGAATTGCTTTATTTACAAAAAAAAAATCCTTTCTCCAAATTAATTAAGTACGCCGTAAATATGCTCACCAAAATGTGGCACTTTCATTGGTCCAATTGGACCAAGGCTACCACAAAGTATGTATTTTATTTTTAACCGACTTCAAAAAAAGGAGGAGGTTCTCAATTCGACTGTATTTCTTTTTATGTTTGTTACCTCAGAACTTTGGACTGGGTGAACCGATTTGGATGATTTTTTAATCGAAAGCTGGTGCTTGTGGTGTAGTCCCACATAAAGGAGAACCCCAATTTTCGGCCTCGAACCATATGTAATCTGTGTTAGAACATCGGACTACACAAGAGTAAACTATATACCAAAAAATTCGTCTTATTTATAAGATAAACATATTTAAATCTTAGCTTCAGCTGCTGTTGCCAAATGAACAAAATAATGCAAAAAAGTTTTCACAGTATTTACCTCATTACATACGATTTTATAATCGATTGAATCGATTGATATTGATCGATTGATTTAAAGATTAAAGATTTATTAAAAGTTTTTATTTTTCATAAAAACAGTTTTACAATAGACATAATATGATTGTAAACAACGACAATAGTTGAGACTGTGTCGCCGCTGTTTACGCCCACCTCGGAGAAGCAAGAAATACAAAAAATACCTTAAATCTATTACAATGACATATTTGTGTGGATGTGCGTGTGTGTGTGTGTGCGTTTGTGTATGCATGCGCGTGTGTGTGTGTGTGTGTGTGTGTGCGTGTGTGTGTGTGTGTGTGTGTTTGTTTGATGGAACATAATAATATATTTTATATATTATTTATTGATTATAATTATAATATTAATTTATTTTTTACATATTTTCGTATTCCATATAAATCAAAACTATGTAATATATTATAATTACCATTTAATCGTTACGCTAATTTTATTAAATTACATTTCGAATATTTTGACATCGATTAATCGACTGACAATAAAGATGATGTAATCCCTAATAATGTCATTTAGGTAACCATAGTATTTATAAATAACACCACTGTATTGTCATATTTCTCATCGATCTTTCATCTTTCTACGCGTGTTTTGTATATTTTTTATTTATTTATCCAATTTTATTTATTTAATTCCTGGAAAACTAGTGAAAAAACACTGATATAACCAAGCACAGATTGTCATGCAATTATTCAAAAATGATCTGCCATACGTAATATTTATCAGTTCTCATGATAGAATTTTCAAAAAATACAAAACCACGGTAACGGATAGTGGAATTCCACCCGAACCCTTTTTTGAAATTCATTTTTAACTCTATTTTCAGCAAATTTTCAGTACAAAACAGATTAAAAATTGACTTTTTTACAGTGTTGGCATTCAGATAATGTTATTTATCCCCAAATTTGAATGCTTCCGATCAAACAAAACATGTTTTATCGCATGTTTTATAATCGAACGCTGCAGGGGACATCGCAAAACCGATGGTATTATTTTGTTTAATATAAAAATTTATATTAGGCAATAATTGCAACTTTTGTTGGTGTTACCGTAAATTTTAATAAAGAAGTTTACAAAAAAAATAAGATTTTATCTTTTTGAAATTTTATTTAATAAAATTCGAAGTATGAAGTCAGGGGACACGGTAAAAACGCAAGTTACAATTTTTGGCGAAAATGCCCAACTATTAATTTTTTGAAGGTAGTATGAATAATACGCTTTAAAAATTATTATAACACTAGCTGTTACCCGCGACTTCGTACGCCGAAAATAAAGATCCCTTCATTATAAAACATGTTTTTCGTAAATTGACTAACGAATAGTTTGCAAACAGACCACTCAATCGAAAAATGGACTTAGCAGACCCATATTATTTTTGAGAGACCTTTTCAACGATGCCCCGCACTATGGGGGAAAAAAATGATCCCCATAATACCTCTAGGAGAGGTACCCTAAAAACATATTTTTAAAAATATTATTCTACCAATTTAAAGTTTAAATAAATATGTATATTCTTGCTAAATTACAGCTTTCTAGCACTAAGGGTATCTGCGATATGCTACGGACGGATGGATGGATGGACGGACGGACGGGTATGACAAAACTCGGAAACTATGAGAATTCTGTTTTGACTTCGGAACCCTAAAAAGAGTCATAAAAGGCGCTTCATAAATAACGAATCAATCAACTACATATAGCAAAATTTTACCTTATCTCTCAGGAACAGGTTTATTTTCCGGGATAAAAAGTATCTTATGTCCTTTCCCGACCTCAATTCTATATCTGTACCAAACATCAAAATCGGTTCAGTGATTTAGGCGTGAAAGAGTTATCCCTCAGGAACACGTCATTTTTCCGGGATAAAAAGTATCCTATGTTCATTCCCGAGCTCAATCCTATATCTGTACTAAATTTAATCAAAATCGGTTCAGTGGCTTGAAAGAGTTATCCCTCAGGAACAGGTCTATTTTCCGGGATAAAAAGTATCATATGTTCTTTAGCTCAGTTCTATATCTGTACTAAATTTCATCAAAATCGGTTCAGTGGCTTGAAAGAGTTAGCCCTCAGGAACAGGTCTATTTTCCGGGATAAAAAGTATCATTTGTCCTTTCCCGAGCTCAATTCTAATCAGTACTAAATTTCATCAAAATCGGTTCAGTGGCTTGAAAGAGCTATCCCTCAGGAACAGGTCTATTTTCCGGGATGAAAAGTATCATATGTCCTTTCCCGAGCTCAATTCTATATCTGTACCAAACATCAAAATCGGTTCAGTGATTTAGGCCTGAAAGAGTTATCCCTCAGGAACAGGTCTATTTTCCGAGATGAAAAGTATCATATGTCCTTTCCCGAGCTCAATTCTACGAGTATATCTGTACCAAACATCAAAATCGGTTCAGTGATTTAGGCGTGAAAGAGTTATCCCTCAGGAACAGGTCTATTTTCCGGGATAAAAAGTATGATATGTTCTTTATGATATGCTCAGTTACATATCTGTACTAAATTTCATCAAAATCGGTGGTTTAGGCGTGAAAGAGTAGCAGACAGAGTTACTTTCGCATTTATAATATTAGTATAGATTGAGAAACGAATTAAAATAAACTGATTATATAAGCTCTTGTTTTATTGCCGTGGTCAACAAAAGGCTGAGATGATAATTAATAAAATTATTGTTGATAAAATTATTTCTTTGTTTCGCAGATTGGCTTCAACCCATTAATGGCCCACTACTGGGCACGGGTCTCTCCTCTTGAGGAGGCTTAGAGTATACTCCACCACGCTGCTCCAGTTTTGGAGGGGTTAGTGGGCAACCCGAGTGTCGGAAGTTTTCAAACCGCCCAAGGGCCCCCGACATGGCTTAACGACTGTTATGTTACGATAACAACCGGGACCGACGGCTTTACGTGCACTCCGAAGCACGGAAACGCTCAAAAAATTTTTGCCACTAGCGGTCACCCATCCAACTACCGACCGCGCCCGCTGTTGCTTAACTTTGTCGATCGCTTAGGATCGACGCAAGCATGAGCGATTAATAAGAGTAAATTTAAAATATTTTCAAAAAAATAATATTTTAAAAATAATTATGGATCAATATAAATTGAATCACAACAGCCTAATAGGGCTTATTTGCAAAATCAGTAAATATCTTTAAAAATTAAATTGCCTATGACTGTATTTGTCATGATCACTGAATTCGACTAAAATAATGAGTAAAGTTACAAAAACGGCAAAAGTAAGTATACACTTCCAATATCATTTTAATGTAGCCATGACAATGTCTATTACATGTGTACAATTGTATACATGTTATAGAAATTGTCATGGATAGTTAAAAATGATATTCGAAGTGTGAATATATTTATGATTTTGTTTCGATTACATTAATGTGGAATAAACGTGTATACCTTATTTTGACATCGTTTAATGGTTACTTAATTTTGAACGAATTGTCGTTCACTTCTTTCTGGATTGTTACAAGTTTAGATATTTTTGAAAACGTGACAATGTATACATATTATTACACGTGACTGTACATGTATTGGTCCACTGTAATACTTTTACACTGTCACAACCATTGAATTATAATGTCATAGAACAGACATCGCGAACAAAATGTGTGTCCCGCCCGGGAGGTTCCATTTTCAAAATTGAGCCCCGGTTCTCCTTTCAAAATCGAATGAATCCATTGAACATTGAAGCCACGTGGCGCCAATGCATTGGGACATACATGGTGTTCGAGGTGTGGGTTCTATACGCTAGTAATAATACTTCAATGGTCACAACAGTTAGTTTTTTACTAAAGCAGCTACCATCCTGCTTGAGTTAGCCAACAACAACTAATCATTTTCCAGCTAAGGGCTTGAGAGCCAGTTCTCTCTTCTTCAGCATTATATGCATGAGCAACGGTGATCAGCAGCCATCAGGTGGCGTTTGGGCTTATTGATATATCAAAAATACAATAACAAGTTACCTCAGGAGCTATGTAGTCCGGGGTGCCGCAGAAGGTCGTGGTGGTGGCACCATCTATGAAAGTAAACATGGACTTTAGTGTTATACTATATTCTAAACCACTGTACTATTTTATTAACCCCAGAAGCAAAAAGAGCATGTTATAAGATTGACATGTTTGTGTATCTATCTGTGGCATCATAGCCCCTTATCGAATGGACCTAATCGGTCCATCGGATGCTTTTTTTTTTTGGTGAAAGCTGAAGTAATCGAGATGGTTCTAATAACTGATTGTTTGGAAAAATAGAATTGTTGTTGAGGGTATTTTAAATGTTTTAATTTATATTTTTTTATTTATATATGTGTATGTATGTGTAGACACTGACCGATGATCCCCTCCTTGCACATGCCGAAGTCAGCCAGCTTGCAGTGGCCGTCGCTGTCCAGCAGGATGTTGTCCAGCTTCAGGTCGCGGTAGATGACGCCGTGCGCGTGCAGGAACTGCAGCGCCAGCGTCACCTCCGCCGCGTAGAACCTGCACCACACACACACACACATATACACTCATACAGTGACGTCACATGACACGACGCAACGTGGTATGGTGTAAGGTTAGTCCAAGCCAACCTCTTCTACTCGTGGTGCCCCCTGCTGAAATGACGAGCCAAGTTTTACTCCTCATTTCATACAGTGACCCCTAGACCATACCAAACCAAGTCACATTTTTTGAGATCTCTCGGCTCTGTACCACATAATTTAAATTTGATGCATGGTGACAGGATTTTGACAAGCTTAGCTGGTTACCATCCTCTTTATTGAAAATTTAAAAACACTTAACATTTTCTTATTTTTTTAATGAAACTCGTCGACAAACAGATTGATGAAAACTGTTTTTAACGATTCAAGTTGTGATGTCAAAGATCGAGAATTATTGCAGATCACCACCATCCTTCTTATCAGGCATTGCGTACATGGTAATCTTCGGTATTCTGTTTACTCGTACATAGTAACATTAGTAAATTTTACTCACGTAACTTACTGTAAATTTACAAATATAAAAACACCTTGTGAGTAGCTTATCGTAATTTACATACGTCGTACAAAGATAATGTGATATGTATATGGGCTTGAGAGTAACAGTGTGGTGAGAGTGTGGTACCTGGCTCTCGGCTCGTCGAACTTGCGCGCCCTCTGTATCTGGAACATGAGGTCGCCGCCGTCCACGTACTCCATGACGAAGAACAGGCGGTCGGGCGTCTGGAAGGCGGTGTGCAGCGCCGTGAGGAACGGGTGGCGCGCCGCCAGCGCCAGCACGCGCCGCTCCGTCAGCGTGCACTCCACGTCGTCGTCCTGCACGATCGCGTCCTTCTTCAGCACCTTCACCGCGTACACCTGCAGTCACACCACGCACACGTCACACTACGCACACCACGCACAGTCGCACATATCAAATACTATTTACATTTAAAAAAAAACCTCTACAATTATTATTATATACAATTCTTGTCTTATTTACAATTCAATTCAATTCATTACATTACATTAAACATAGCTAACAACACTGTCGATTAAGTCACCTTTCAAACAAAAAAAAACAATTCAAAATCAGTTTATCCGTTTGGGAGCTACGATGCCTCAGACATACAGATACAAAGACACGTGAAACTTATAACACCCCTCTTTTTTCGTCGGGGGTTAAAAATAAATGCTTACACACTCATACCCACGGAGCAGGTGTTCCTACTTCGCAGGTGGCATGGACAACACATAAGACATCACTATGGGCATCTGATGACCCGAGTACAAATATTTATCTGTCACATAAATATCTGCCCCGGCCGGGACCAGAGGTTACAGAGTCGTCATAGTGTATACAGTGTTCTGATATACACTGTGACGTCGCAATGCATATACATTATTCCCAGTAGCCCTCTGTCGATACAGTTACAAAAAGTGTTACTTGTTATTAGTTTAGTTATTTTTGAAGTGTACTTCTTTAGGCGCATTGAGGCATTTTTGAGGGGGATAAAACCAGTCAACTTGCGATGTTATCAGATTTTAATCGACACCTACCTGTGGCGCCATCTCTAAGAGAAGAACAGAACTATAGTTACTTAATTTACAGCTCGTATTAATATCAAGATTGTATTATAATTTACATAAACTTTAAGAGGTGTTGGCAGCCATTCACTAAGAATGTAATGAATAAAAAAAACACTTCATTTAAAAATATTTCCTGCACAATAAAATATTTCCTAACGATTCAAAAAATACACACACGATTGTTCAAGTTTTCACTTCTGTCGGCACTCCCGGAGCACCTTTCATTATTTTACCAAATGTTACGGATGGATGCAATATAAGGAACAGCCGTTTTATTTCCAAATCAAATTTAAACTATCCAGTGAATCAAATGTAATACGACCAATAGACAATAAAAACACCGTCTCCCATCGTCTTTGGTATAAATCCATGTTAGCTAGTCCAGCCCACCCGTGATCATCATGCACACACCCCACACCAAACACCAGACAAATCAACACAAAAGATCATCAACCCCTTTCTTTTTTCAGACCGCTACTCATATCACATTTACGTTACACTATTATTTAGCAAATTAAAAACAATTCTACATAAAGCTAAATAAATAATTAGACTTAATTATTTGCATAAAACCCTCGACAATAACATAAGCAGTCCTCAATAACTTGACTTTTTAAACCCTTGTAATGTCCACATGCGATCCTCTACCTTCTACGGTGACATACCTCATCGGTGCCCTTCTTCTCGGCCAGCATGACCTTCCCGAAGGAGCCCTTGCCCAGCACCTTGATGAAGTGGAAGTCCTCGAGCGTGACCTTGTCCAGCCCGCCCTCCGCGCCGCCCTCCTCGCCTGCAAGCAGCCACACTGCACGCCCACCATACCCTCGCTACTGACTACCACTACCCCCCACCACACTATACCAACCACAGCGTGCAACCTTACAATCTACATATAGAATCAGTAGCTGATTTGTCGGTTCTTAAGCTATATAGAAACTCATATAGTGAATTCAAGTAGGCGTGGAATAACGAAAAATACTCAAAGTAGTCGTAGTTTCGAATTTGGTCATCCATGCCCACTTGAAAAACTCTAATCAAAAAACCAGGTACTGACCATAATTATCTCATTATATGGCGTCATCGTTGACTACGCATACATTTTATATTGAACCTTTCGACTATAAGACGCCAGCGATGTCGCCATAGCGTCTTGAGGATATATTGAACTGGGTTGCACGCTACCCCCCACCGCACCTAACGCCCCCACCGCAAGCAGCGCCCGATCGGAGAGCCATGTGTATTGAGAATAATATTCAATATGCATTTTGAGTAATCCTCGTAACTAATACGTAGGTATTTAATTAAGTAAAATTCGTCGTAAAGCAAATAAAGCAACTTTAAACTTTTTAGTACGCTAACATGATAGCAATACATCTTTTGTAGGGTGCACAGATTTAATTTGTATTGTTTTTGAAGTAGAATACAAGCGACCTGTACGAAGTCCTCCGTTATTTGTTGATCGTCGAGGACCGTGGCCGTACTTTGTTACTAGCCATGTCAAAACGTTACTTACATGCATATCAACCCAAAGCATTAGCATTACAACGATTACATCAGTGTGGTGTAAATATATCGGGGCAGTTGTGATCCGTTGTATGTATAAGTATTGCATATAATGTGTTTGTTTGTGTTCGTGCGTGCGTATGTGTTTGCGTGCGTGTGAGTGTATGTGGCTCTCCATAAAAGCGTCGCGCAAGTTGCAAGTTGTACTAGTGTGACAGGAACCTTGTTGACACCCAAATATGTCCTCGAGCTCGTCCCAGTGCGAGCGCCACGGACCGTCCTCCGCACGCTTGTCTACGAGTACCAATAATTATATTCATACCTCATATAGTTAATACAAATAAATGTACGAAGCAATGTGATGATTTATAATTTTATGTGAAAGTAGGTCCATCAATCTTATGTGAAAGTTTTACTGCAGCAATCTTATATGCCATTCTCCCATCTAGGCGTATCTTGATAGAGTATTCTTCCAAGATGGACCAACTTAAGTTAGATTTAATTTTCGAGCAATACATTTTTATCAAACTAATCCTAAACCCAACACCGACAACAAAAACCCAGAAAAGGTAAGGTAAATAAACAACATGAAGCCCCGCCACCGAAGCCCCGACTGACAACAAAGACAACCTTGTTCGTATCGCGAGAATATGTCGCTGAGCTCCGCCCACAGCGCGCGCGAGCCCCACGCGCCGCCCGCCGCTCCTGGCAGGTAAACAGTTGCTTTTGGACTTCCAGCAAGTGATCGACTATTGCATCTGATTCGTGACAGTGTATTCAACGTGACTATACACATTATTTTTTAGTCACGGACTTTTAATTATAACTGCCTAACTAAGATTCGGGAAATTATCTTCATATTCTGTACCCGAGCAGACTACATATCGGGAAGCTAGTGTAAATTAAGTGTCGCTTAATAGATTCGATGTTAAATAAAAATACTATTTTACATATTTTTTATTTCGGTTGAATTTTTAACTTAAAGAGCAGGCAAAACATCACAACACACTGAATGAGCGGACACACATCAAGCTTTTCCCTTTCAGCCTCCGACAGGCACCACCGGTGTTACTGGGACACAATGTGCAAGATGACCGGCGGTGCTAGTGTGTATGTATGTGTGTATGTGTGTGTGTGTGTGAGTGTGCACTGACCTTTCTCGTCGTGCTTGAGGTCCTTCCCGTCGCCGTCGCCGGCCGCCGCCAGCTCGGGCGGGCCCTCCAGCAGCGCCGTGTTCAGGTACTGCACAATGCACATACATCACATTTAGGGCTGAGTCCACAAGAAAGTTTCAGGGCTTCCCTGCTGAGAACACTTAAAGCCGTTGTGGTATCGTCATATAACAGTCGTTTTAAGTTGGAGCGTTCTGACATATGAGTTAGCGACTAACTCCTCCACAAATCCGCACTGAAGCAGCGTGTTGGAGCTCAAGAGGAGACATCAGTAGTTTGCCATCAATGGGTTGAAGCCCATTTTAAAAAGCGTCGTTGTATATTTATATTGACCACTGACCGACGCTCTCAGGAAGGCAGAAGACAGGGTGGCATGGAAGCAGCTTGTCAGCTCCGCCACCAAGTCTTATCAGAACGGGCACGACCTTCCGCAATAAAGAAACCGACGAAGAAGAAGAATATTTATAGTATATGAATGTAATGTAACCATACCTTGGAGGCGCGCGGGCGCGGGTTCTTGTCCGGCGAGATGCCCATCTCGTTGAGGATGTCGGCCATGGCCTTGGTGTTGATGCCACAGTTGTTGGCCACGTTCTTCTGACACCGCTTGTGCACGTTCATCGAGCACACTGCACACACACACACACAACATGTTCGCCTCAAAAAGAATGGAGATCTAAATGAGTGCCAAGTTCTATGCAAAATCTAAATATGTATTTATAGGAACAAATTAACATTATAAACAAGTATTAAACTCTATTTCTTTGCTTTATTGGATACCTATAACAATTGCTGTTATTTAAAAAAGTGAGATCTTAAAGTAGGTTACATTTGACTTGGCCAGTTTTTATCAGAATTAAAATGTTGAATAACTTTATAAAATGACTGATGTAATGAATATACTTATATATATAATTGTTGTTTAATAGAACTTGGCACTCATTGGGGTATATATTTAATATAACCTAATGTACCAGAGGTAACGAGGCGAAGTGCGAGGATAATCCAGCAATAGGATCATTTCATTTTTCAAGCTTTATGTAATGAAGCCTTACATGCTAAGTCCGCTTCCTTTACAGCTGCGTTAACGTTAATGGCTAAGTCTGTTTTTTTACTTAAAAGTAAGTTTATGCTTGACCACAATCTCACCTAATTTTAAGTGTGGACGTAATAGTGAATGCACCTTACTTAGCGCGTCAGACCGCAGATGTGGCAAAGAGATTTAAAATCCTTTAATGTTTGATGTATAGAAAGTATAGAAAGTATAATAAGTATTGAAAGTGCAAGCGACTGACCGCCACACTGCAGCCCCTGCTTGATGAGGCCGTAGAGCAGCGAGCCGCAGTGGTCGCAGAACGTGAACCGCTTGTACGAGTGCACCACGAACCGGTGCGGCACGTTCACGCTGAACCGCTGCCCGCCCGCCACGCTCACCGCGCACTGCTGCTGCTGCATACACACACACACACAGACACACACACTTTACAACTCTCCTGCCGCCGTACACACAGCAAAGGAGTTAAATCATGCCTTACGCATAAACGGATAGCATTTAACACTGATACTAAAACATTGTCTTATTTTCAACATTAGGGAGCTTTTTTGTATCACTCCCCTCTTTTGATTTGTGTACTTGAAGTTGGCATTTTTGATTCGGAACTTCTATCAACGTTACAATGGAATAAAAAAAAAGTTTTTGCAACGTTTTATCGTCACGCCTGCATAGTGCATACAAGTAAAGTCAAAGTCAATGTCGAGAAAGAATAAAAATTCATGAAATAGCTTCAATTTAATACTAAAACGATATGTTGTAAAGAAGTTTCGCTTAGTGCGTCTGTACACTTGTCTTATACGTGCATAATATTTTTTCTCATTCGTTACAATGTTCATATATCATTGTTTAGCATCGAAACTACGACGATCCTAAGTTTGGCTAGTACTATAATATAGACCTTATTTTTGACAAGAAATCTATATCAAAGTTTAAATTAAAGGAAACACGTTTAATTCGTCCTAAAATTGGCAGAGTTTCGGTTTTTGACTGTCATACACCATAATATGAAAAAAAAAAATTTCAAAACTGATTTCATTTATGTTATTAGATCGACTTTTGTCCAAGGATTAATTTCTTACATCAAATAAGTTTTTTCACAAATCGCGTTGATGCAAACGGTCACAGCTTTGGAGAAGCCCTAAGAAGAGAACCTTTGATATCGTTTTTTACTTTTCCCCTAATGAAATATCGATCTATTTCGAATCACGTTTATGTTATGGTCGTTACTTTTACAATGCTCGGTTAATAAGATACTTTTGTGGTTATAAATGATTAATTTCTAAATCAATATTACTTAAAACACTATTCCTTTACCTTTATTTAACTGTTGACCTTTAGACCATTTTTATGTTAAAACGACTTTGTGAATGTATCAAAATAATATTAATTTAAAATGATATTATTAATATTTGTGTGAGTTTGGAAATACTAACTATGTGTTACATGGCACTACTACTCCTTGTGCCTTTGTTCTATGCAAAATATCGGTAACACCTTTCCCAAAACCGTATTGCAAGTTTTTACAAGTTTTTACACGATAAAACACTCGTTGCAGATTTATTACATTTCCAAGATAACTTACTATAAAATACATGTAAAACCTACTCGAGATTTTACCCTCGTATAGTATAAAAAATTAGTTTAACAAAAACTAAAGAGCAATATAATGTAAAACTTACTTCCTCCTTCATGCCGGGACACTTGGTGACCACCAGCGAGTGACAGCGCTTGTGCACCACGCACGTGCACACTGCCCACAGGATACATTGTTAAATACATATCCAACACACAGACTAGCCGACAGGTTAGCGGTCAACGTTATCCACGGCCATTGGTAACAAAAAAGGCATCGAAGTTTTAAACTGTTAGTATTGTAAAATATTAGCTTGTTTACGTGATTCGGCTGCAGTAGCATTATCCGCTCTGCGTTTACCTCACCCCGCTGGTCGAGAACAGGACGATGGCGACCACTAAAATCCATCCATCCACCCATCCATGAGTCCTTACGAGTCCACTGCGGGACATAGACCATTTGCGCCACTCACTGAACTTATTATGACATGTGTACTGCATTTGCATCAAACAAACATCAATTACAACTCACAATGTAAATAAACAAAATACATAAATGCCAATAAATGGTTACTCTGGCAAACGTAATTTTCACTATGTTAAAAAATTACATGGTGATTTACCTGTATCATCTAGGTACATACCTAGATGATACAGTTAAATCACCATGTAATTTTTTTGTCTACTTGTTTTATCATTGTCAGAATCGAGTGAGAGTAAGTTTGATTGTTATTATGGTTAGCTGACTCACCTTGGCACTGATAGCCTTGCTTGCCGAGTCCCCTGCAACAAACACACAAAACGTTACGTGGCTTGGAGTCACACACAAGACACCCTAGATGGAAATCCAAGTGAGTCAGTTGTACATGTACAATGTACATGTATCTACTGTTACTACTGCTACTTTACTAGAGGTGCTGCTCCTGATGTTTGAGCTGACAAAGCAGCACTAACAATAACCCCAAAAGATGTACAATGTTGCTAGATGCCTGAACAAGTGTGACAGTAGCTTGCAGCCAGTGGTACATAAACTCCATCTCCATCCCTACATTTGCATCAGATCCATTCTAAATGCAGTAACAGTTTAAGGCAGACTTCTAAGTCAATCTGCCAACAGAATATTAATCACCAATTACAATACAGATAACATACAAATAAGGATGTAATTGTACATAATTTATTTCATTTACATACACATCACTAGGCAGTGTTTTATCGAGTTGTCGGGTCAACAGCTATCGCCCGCAACTGCTAAATATTATTAATAAGATTCCTTACGAAAGCCACATCGAAACGTTGTCAACAAAGTTGAAACACTTTAACTCCTGGACTGTTGGATTCATGCAGTGGAACAATGTGGTGGAATATGTTCTAGGCCTCACCAATGATGAGGAGATACCTAGTCCTGTATTGAGCCATTAATGGGTTAAAACCACATGTACTTATTTGCCGCTTTAGTCCTTGTTTGTCCGGACATTTCAATATTATTTAGACAACCAAATACAACGAGTTCAAGTTACTGTTAAAAATTTAAGAACGCCATTATAAACAGAAAAACTATTAATTATTTTTTTTATGTAACCAAACCGACAAATGAAGTGATGAACCACCTGATGATAGAAAGTCACCATCGTCCATAGACATCAGCAATACCAAAGGCATCACCGATGCGTTGATGAACAAGAGACAGAGAAACAAAGAACTGGCTCCATGCATCCCAAATTTTTGATAATATTGTAAGTGAATTAATAGAATGATAACTGACCATATGAACTCCCGGCAGTGGCTGCAGAAGGTGGGCTGCCGCAGGAAGGTGGCCATGAACTTGTGTCCGTTGACCTGGTGCACGCGCCGCCGCAGCGCGCCCCGCCGCCGCGCGAACCCCGCGCCCTCCTTGAACTCGCGTCCCGCGCCGCCCGCGCCCCCCGTGCCGCCCACGCGCGACCGCCCCCCAGACCCGCCGCTCCCTGCACACATACAGAATCAAAATTACACCTGGAAATCAAGCTTTTAAAGTCATTGCTGGATACAGATCTCCCCTATTTGGCACCGCTACGATCAGTGTTGAGCCCTCTGAATCTAGCTATTTCCATAGTCTAGATCCACTTACTGTTTTCTTACATTTAATCTGAGAAATAATCGGCAAATGCCTGTCGATCGTCATGATCGACAACAGTTATTGCCTAACAGTTATCTTAGGTGGATAGGATACTTGTAGCATCATTTCTTGAATGCTTACATGCTTCGGAGCGACATAAAGCCGACAGATTGATAGCAATTTGTTAACCCATTTCGGAAGCTTTTGCTTTTCGGATTTGAAAACTTCAGACACTCGGCTTGGTCACACTCCTCCACTAATTCACACTATAACTACACATAATATCAAGGCTAGAAATTTAAACAAGAACAAGACCAAACTGTAATGCATTTGTTGCATGCAAGTGACATTATATAACATAATGGCATAGCATGTGACGTAGCACTGACCTTGAGAATTCCATTTCAGATCAATTTTCAGATGCAATTTTCCTTGAGGTTCTAGATCCACCTGAGAACAAGGAAAACTTATTAAAATACCTATTACAACAAGCAGATTACAAAAGTAATAGTTTTCATAAATACATAATACCACTATACATAATCTATATATATAAAATTGAAAAGAGACACACCACTGATTAAACAAAAAATCTCAGAAACTACCGAACCGATTACGATGAAATTTGGCAGGGAGATAGATTATGCTAAGGAGACGTCAGCTAAGAACGGATTTTGAGAAATTCATCCCCTAACTAGCAAAAATAGGGGTCTGAAGTCATTTTCATACAAACCAACTTCGTCAGTTTTAAAGTTATAAGTATGAAATTTTTTATGTAAGTTTATAGTAATAAACAAAAATTAAGTTTAACACATTTTTTTGAAAAATCATCCCTTAAAGGGTTAATTTAGAGGACAACAGTCAGTACTCAACTTCGTCATTTTTGAAGTTAAAAACATGAAAATTTACATATTAGCTCATAATTAGAAACTTAATTTTTAAGTATTACGTTTTTTTGGAAAATCATCCCCTAAAGTGTTAATTAAGTCGGCGCAAGTTAGTATGGGAACTTCGTCAGTTTTGAAGTAAGAATGGTGAAAATTTGTATTTAAGCCTATATTTAGACACAAAAAATAACTGTATCAAGGTTTTCTCGAAATTCATCCCCTAAAAATAGGGGTTGGTAGTCAATTACATACAAATCAACCTCACCAGTTTTCGAGGTATAAATATGAAATTCTTTATGTAAGTTTATAGTAATAAACAAAAATTAAGTTTAACACATTTTTTTGGAAAATCATCCCTTAAAGGGTTAATTTAGAGGACAACAGTCAGTACTCAACTTCGTCATTTTTGAAGTTAAAAACATGAAAATTTACATATTAGCTCATAATTAGAAACTAAATTTTTAAGTATTACGTTTTTTTGGAAAATCATCCCCTAAAGTATTAATTAAGTCGGCGCAAGTTAGTATGGGAACTTCGTCAGTTTTGAAGTAAGAAGGGTGAAAATTTGTATTTAAGCCTATATTTAGACACAAAAAATAACTGTATCACGGTTTTCTCTAAATTCATCCCCTAAAAATAGGGGTTGGTAGTCAATTACATACAAATCAACCTCACCAGTTTTCGAGGTATAAAATAAACAAAAGTTAACTCTTTAACACATTTTTTTTGAAAATCATCCCTTAAAGGGTTTAATTTAGAGGATGGAACTCAGTACGCCCGTCGTTTTTGAAGTTAACAACATGAAAATTTATATATTAATTTTGGAGTGGAAAGGGAGAGGGAAAAGAGACCAAGACCGGAAGAGGGAGAGGGACAAGAAGCGGGAGAGGGACCGGGAGTGCGAGAGGGACAGGGAGCGGGAGAGGAACAGGTAGCGGGAGAGGGACCGGGAGCGGGAGAGGAAAAGGGATAGGAAACGGGAGACGGTGAGGGACAGAGAGCGGGAGATGGACCGGGAACGGGACAGGCAACAGGAGAGGGAGAGGGATAGAGAGCTGGAGAGGGAGAGGGGCAGGAAGCGGGAGAGGGAGAGGGACAGGAAGCTACAGACTAGAGGGACTATGAGTGGAAGAGGGAGAGAGAGAAAAAGAGGGAGAGGGAGAGACACTTCAATAACATGTTAGAGCACCAAAAATTTGTTTTTAGAATTATTGTTTGTCTGTCTGTTTGTCTGTTCGGGCATCACATCAAAAGGGTGAACTGATTTTGACGGAAATTAGTTGTTTCTTATACTTTTGATCATATTTTACTAAACTTTCCATCCAGAAAAATTAAAAGGTTTCCCTGGAAACAAGATGAAACTTTGTATGGGTTATTTTTAAAATATCAACAATTTGCTTTAAACTTGCTTCAAACGTTTCTCCTTTAATTGATGGAATACATGTTTTCGAATTTTTCAAATTTTTCATGAAAAAGAAAAAAAACAAATTAATGTGAATATTGTTTATTTTTCAAAACCCGCAATCGGAGGAATGATTTGTGATTGTATCGTAGGTTTTACTTTATAAAGTCCTAAATTCAATATAAATTAACCTGTTATTAAATTTTCTTCTGTGAGGGGTACAAATATAATTTCTTAATAAGCATAATTTCCGCGTGCGAAGCTGCGGGCAACAGCTAGTGTGTTTAATAAAACTGGAACTTATCTATCTGTCTATAAATACACTAGATTTATTTGACTACTATTATTGTGGGGTTATCTACAATAGATTTCATAATAATTTTTAGATTTTACTAATGGTGGTTACGCTGTTGCGAACTGAATGCGATTTCTACTGGTGTATTGTATAGTCCATTTTTTAGACAAAACTTATTTACTAATCAATGTTACAGGGTCTTTTTATTGTAATTTGTAATTCAAAAATAAGGCTCATCACTACAACAATTAAAAATATTGTGATAAATACGAAATAAGAAATACAAGGACAAAATACAAAAAAGAAAATTAAACATACCAGTAGGTACCATGGTTATTATTGCACTTTTGTTTGAAAAACAAACTACAGTGTATAATTTTAGAATTACCATGATTATGGCTTACTTTCCTTCTAAAGAATCTGGAAAAAGAAATTCTTGGGATGTTATTTCCAACATAATTATGAAGTTTGACTGAAGATGTAACTGTGTATAGATTTTCTTATACTAGACACCTACTTCATATTGTGAGACACCTTTGCTTGATCCTCTGCTACAAAACCTTGGAGCCAATGCTTGCTCATTGATCATTAATTGCTATCTTCTATCATCATAACAAACCATAGCAGAGCAAGTATTTATTTTATACCAAAACAATATGAGGTATCATGTATTCTACAGAGAGTGCAGGCAAAACCCACAAAGGGTGAGGACATTCTATAATTGAACCTTGGATGCATTTGAATATTTTTTTAAATAATATAATAATAAAATATTTATTGCCACGCAAACATTAAAATACAAACAAAACATTTTACAGTCTATTGTACCTATTGCAACAAAAAAGTAACTACATGTTAATCACAATAAACTCTCTGTTTACTAGTTTTGGCATTTACTTAAGCATTACTGATGCTCTATTTCAAAGATAAACTTGTCAAAATAATGTTTTTCCTGAATTTTAATTATGGATATAAACTGACTTTTTGTAGAAGTATTTTACGTGGATTAATAGAGTTAAATAATGTAAAGCCATTTTTTTCTTTTCTCATTAAATCTCAAAACACTGCTGAAGACTGAATAAAACTTCAGAACAAACAGGAATTTCATGGAGGAAAACAACAAGGATAAATTATTTAGCTGTGACAAATTGTTATTTCTTCACAGCTTGCTTGTATTTGCTGGCTCACTGACTACTTCTGAGTTGCAAATATTAAAACCCCACCAGCTGATCACCAGTGCACACTGAGACAAATGAGAACTATATAATGATATATAACTATACTTCACTTGTATATTCCCATGATAATTTTACATTGATCACACACAACTGGTTTAAGATAACAATGCTGCTTTAAAATCTCTATCTTATCTCAAGACTAAGACAGATAAAATTTATAAGTCAGTTTATATTTAGCCTTCACGGGGTAAGTCTATTCACAAAAATTTTATTCACTTACCCAAAAATCTGTGGCTTCCTTGTCTCTATGTATCAGATCTTCAAGAGGAATTGTGCAGTTTGCAACAAAATCATCCGGAGGAATGGCAGCATCGTGGAAAACAGTGATACCCAAGCTGCAACAAACACAGACATTTAATATTTACGCTCGTTTACATCGCATTGTTATAATTTTAAAAAGCATGAAGTTTACATACCTGGAGACATTGTGCACCTCATGTATAAAAGTTTCGTTCCACACAGGGTCAAATGTTTTGGACTTGGTGCTCGAACGGTCCAGGCGGTGCTCGTCGGCGTCGATCGAAACGTACGGGTCTATCGGTTGATCGTCTGCAAACATTTCGCATATTTACAAATAATACCAACACCCATTTTGGTAAACATGTAATGACTTTTTTATGCGTAAGTGTAAAAGCACTCGACGCTTCGTCATATCGAAAGCTTGTGAAATAATTTATTCTGGGATTTCCTGGAGTGATTTATGTGCACGGATGAGGCTCACCTGGCTTCCCGAAGGTCATATTGTGCCTTTTCTGAAAGTCGGTCGGCCTGAGACCCGTCGCCTCACACACTTTCACGCGCACCGTTCCGCTGAACATGGTGCCGACGACCAACAAGCCCTATCACCAAGACCGCGCCACCACACGATCACTTCCTCACTATAACTTCACATAAAATCATTGAAGGTGCTTCATAATTGAAATAGAAATAAAGTCTTGACAGCGACGAGATCGGCCATGGATGAATATTCTTTACAATGTCTGTCTATGGTCATAATGTGAATTCCTATTGGATTTCCCAAAAAAAAACAACTAAGTTTGTTTTTGACGTAGTGCTGCATTTTTGTCCTTTTGTACATTTTTCAGAAAAAGTATAAATATTAATGTTTGCTCTTTAATTTGTGTAGAATTCTATTTTATTCATATTATGTATGGTGATTTTATATTATCAATGACTTGCGTCAACAAACTTATTTTTTAAGAGATCTATTGGCAGTTTTTTATTGTCTTATCGTTTAAAATATAAAGAAAGTTGATATATGAAGAAAGCTATATTAAAGTTGCCGTGGTAAAGTTTATTTTGTAATATAAATAATGTTCCACCAGTAAGTTGTAACGAACTCCGATATAAATACATACAAGGATATGAATACATAAATACATACCACGTATAATTTATAATTAAATTAATATGTACGATAAAATACAGAGAGTATTGACAGAAATTATTTATTTCCTCTATATTTACATATATTATTATTACAAAGTACAACCTATTAAGTATGGCAACACTGAATCATTTATGTAAAAATGGCATCATGTTGACAAATGGTTGACAATTGATTGACATTGTTGTCTATTGTTGTTATTCAGTTCAGACTTCAGTCAGTCAGTCAGTATTGTTTGTATGATTTGTCATCAATTTATAAAAAAATTAATTCAAAAAAGTTTCAATCGAATTCGGTATTTTTTATTGTTGTTGTGAAACGAATGTTTAACAATATAAAATTTAAACTCATGCTCACGCCTCATTTAATAAAAAATGGGTTTCCTGACTATTTTGAAGAAACTACGACAGAAAGAAAAAGAAATGCGAATACTCATGTTGTATCCTTTACAAAAGCAAAGAACTAAGAATGTTCTGATGTAACATTTGCAAAACTTTTGATTTATATATCTGTAATTTAGACACGAGTTGTATAAAAGTGGTATAAAATTAACAAATAAATTTCTAATCTACATAATATTTTGTATTCTCAAAACATGTGATAAAATTTTCTTTAAATGAAAGTTTGTCTTGTGTCTGATAATTTTTTCGTTTTGATTAACTATGGATATTTGTCTTATTTCCACAATAAACTTGCTTATTCTTGAGAATTCTATGCCAAAGTGCTGTCATATTTTTATTATGCTACACAGTTTTTTGTTGTTTCCTTAAACATTGTAACCAGGGGGCTCGACAATGCTGGTAAAACAACAATACTGAAGAGGTTCAATGGAGAACCAATTGACACCATATCTCCTACCCTTGGATTTAACATCAAGACTTTGGAGCACAGAGGATACAAACTTAACATCTGGGATGTGGGCGGGCAAAAATCACTTCGGTTAGTATAACTAATCATAGTTTATTAGGACAGGGGTGACAAACCAATTTAATGTTGGGTATTTCATTGATTGTAGTTATAGAAAATATTTGTATTAAAATTAATTTAAATATTTTTATGTACAAATATCGAATCTTTAAACAAGCAATTTTTGTGTATATTTTCTGAATCTCGTAAACAGCTCCAATTTTCTTGAAATTTATTATGTGGGGGGTTTCAGGGGTGATAAGTCGATCTAGCTAGGATTCATTTTTAGAAAATGCAGTTTTATCCATGTTTTCAGGCAATGAAAAACTGCTACAACAGACTTTTCCTAACATCTATTGGCAAGTAGCAACTCTAAAGCTACTTCAGTAGATGGTGTTGTTAAGCAACACTAAACCGAGCAGAGCATGGTTATCTGGGTACTATAGCATTAACATAGTCACCAACATCAGATCTTGGGTCTGATCAAGTTTACCCCTAATTTAGTCTTATGAGGACCAGAAAGTTTGATTTTAGCTTGCATGTGTGTTCATCTATTTTCAGAATTTCTAAACTGACAAATCATGTGGTATAACCCTTTATAAGGCAGAGGGAATATTTTTACCAACATACTATTGCCAATGTAAAAAATAAATAAAAGAAGCTATCGGATTTTGTCTATGGCAACAATTTCCGTATTGAAAATGGCAACATTTTTTTCTTATAGACAGTGACAGGTCGCCATATTACTTTTTTGATTTGCGATGTCAGCCAGTTGTAAAACAATGAAAAATCTGAACTTTTAACAAATCTTAATAAATCTTCGATTTTTGTGATTTTGAAACGGTAAGTTGTTCTAAATATTGTTTATTAGTGTTTATTCTATATAAAAAGATACATATTTTCATCCTGGGTCTTGGGATATTTTAGATACATGACTTAGTTGTGGTGGTAAATATATTCCCTTTGCCTGTTTGTTGCAGATTTTTTCAAATATGGTTAAGAGTAAAGTTCTCAACGATTTGCAAATAACCCACGCATTAGAAGAGATTTTTGGCCTTCCTGATGATCCTACTCAGTCAGACGATGATTTGCAGTCAGATGAAGAAGAAATACAGTACAGTACCACGAAACTTCAAAGAATTCTAGAGGATTTAGACAAACCTAGCCAAGGAGTTCTACGACAATCGCCCGATCCACCAAGTAGTCCTGTTGAATGTCTCTCTCCCCAATCATTCCACAGCGAAAGTAGTGGTGCAACAACTGTTGAACTCCCACGAAGTCCTCTTACGAAGTCATCTCATACAGATCATCCTAGACGTGATACAGGACTCCAAGTTTTACCTGTGTCTTCAAATCAACAGGCTGCAGAGCCTAGGACACAATCGCCACGTCCATCACCTCAGTCATCTCATACAGATCGCCCTAGAAGGGCAACAGGAGTCCAAGTTCTACCCGTGTCTCAACAGGCCGCAGAGCCTAGAACACTATCCCCACAGAATTTTTACGCAGATTCAGAAACAGATGATTCCGACGGAGAAGACGAAGTATGGAAAAAAACCAAGTGGACAACATATCGACCCACTCCATCTGTTTATGATGAAATCCCAATGGGACCTCCACATATGTTTAGCAGCCGCATAAGGCCGGTAGTATTATTTGAAAAATTCTTTACGGACGATGTCTACGACTCGATCGTATTCCAAACAAATTTATACGCCGAGCAAAGCAATGCGGAACGATGGACAGCCTTAGACAAAAAGGAACTAAAAGCCTTCTTAGGGATTATAATAATTATGGGATACAATATTCTTCCGTCCATTGATCTTTATTGGTCATCTGACCCTGGTTTCAGAGTTGATGAGATAGCTGAAGTTATGACTGTAAAGCGTTTCAAGAAAATATTACAATGTTTTCATCTCAATGACAATTTAGGACAACCAGCGAATATTACCGACAAACTTTATAAATTACGACCATTATTAGATTCCATCAATGAGGCTTGCCTGACGAATGCTAAGGCATCTTCTTCGCAAAGCATTGACGAGTCCATGATCCTGTTTAAAGGCAGGTCTTCAATGAAACAATACATGCCACTAAAACCTATAAAGAGAGGCTACAAGGTGTGGTGCCGCTGCGATAGCTATACCGGATACCTATACGAGTTCTACCTTTACACAGGAAAATTAGAAACTGGAACAGAGGAAGGTTTAGGATATAAAGTTGTAAAGACATTGACAGAAAAGCTAATTGATAAAGCACTGGAAGAATATCACATTATTGTCACATTTGACAATTTCTTCTGCGACTATAATTTATTGCAATATCTGTATGAAAACGGCATTTATGCTACTGGAACCGTGAGAAGACATAGGAAAAATCTACCTGGACTAGTAAAACAGAAATTGAAACTTGAAAAAGGACAATACAAGTGGAGAGTGAAAGGTAATGTAGCTTTCATAGTCTGGCAAGACAGCAAAGAAGTGTTGTTACTAACAAATGCATTCCACCCAAAAGTGGATAAAACCACAATAATGCGGACGCAAAAAGATGGCTCGAAAATGGCAATTGAATGTCCATTAGCTGTAAAAGAGTACACCAAAAGGATGGGCGGTGTGGATCGCTTCGACCAAATCAAAAGCACCTATTCTGTTGGCAGGAGGAGTAAAAAATGGTGGCTGCGTATTTTCTATTTTCTCCTTGACACGAGCATAACAAATGCATATTTGTTATATTGCCAAAATGAGAATGTGACTAAATTGAGTAACCTGGAATTCCGGGTCTCTATTGCTAGAGGTCTGATCAGTGGCTTTACAAGCAGAAAACGTCGATCTGGTCCTGTTAACTACGTATGCAAAAGAAAAGCAGTTTTGTCGGAGAATCGCCAAAAGGCTTTACATGTTATAGCTGAAGAAATTCGTTATACAAACGTTGGAGACCACATGCCCGCTGAATTACCTTCGTATAAACGATGCAGAATGTGCAGCACAAAGATAAAAGATAAACGATCAAAGATCATGTGCGAAAAATGTGGGGTTCCACTCTGCATTACACCGTGCTTTAGTGCATTCCACAAAAAATCTTGAATCTGCACAGGCAAAGGGAACATTTTTCCCACCACGTTTTTTTATATTTTTTAAAAAAAAAAATTCATTTTTTTAAAAACAATATAAAATTCTTTCTGAATATATAAAAAGTTTTATTATATCATCTCTAGTTCCTTATGCCTTATAAAGGGTTAAGAGTGCCTCGATTGTCCTCTTGTAATAAAAAAATGTGTGTACTTTACTTACATTTTGTCAGTTAAGACCCTGTATAAGACAGTAATATTTTTTTTATTCAATAGGTAATCACCTACAAGATCATATAGCTAAGTTTGAATTGACCTTGGCCCCAGCCTGATGAATGAATTGCAATATGACAAGAAGTATCAAAAGCTTTTATTTATTTCAATGGCTTCAACCCATTAATGGCCCAAACCTGAGCACCGGTCTTTTCTCTTGAGGAGGCCTAGTTTGCACTAGGCCTGTTGGAGTATACACTCAAACATGTTGCCCCAGTGTGAATTGGTGGAGGGATTGATTTTATTACATGTGCACATCCACCCAGGTCGTACTGGAAGAACTACTTCGAGAGCACGGACGGCGTCGCGTGGGTGGTGGACAGCGCGGACGCGCGGCGGCTGGCGGACTGCGCGCGCGAGCTGCACGCGCTGCTGCGCGAGGAGCGGCTGGCCGGCGCCACGCTGCTCGTGCTCGCCAACAAGGCCGACCTGCCTGGCGCGCTCGGCCTGCAGGACATCCGGGAGGTATGCACATACAAGGCATTTTATGATAACCCAGCAAGCTACCTTTATGGAAATAGCCAGCAAACGAGCTGATGATCCATCTAAAGTAAGTGGCTATCGTCGCCCATGGACATCAGCAATACTAAAGGCATCACTGATGTATTGCTGGTTAAGAAAGAGAATTATGCTTATCATTTCCCGTCAACTTCAGTTATCACCAAATCACCAATGTGTAACTAACAAATAGAAAGATTGATTACATTCGCTTTGAATCTGACACCACAGCCCAATAACCTTGTATGTAACATTTGCTTTCGTCTTCCCTTTCATTTTATCTTTTGACCTTTTGAGAGGAAGATAGCTTGAGGGTTAATCTACCAGATGTCAATAACTGACCTTAGTAAAGCTAATCTATAACAAATATAACAATATATAATATGAATAACATATTAGGCGCTGGAGCTGGACGGCATCAAGACGCACCACTGGCGCATCGTGCGCTGCTCCGCCGTGACCGGGGAGAACCTGCTGGACGGCATGGACTGGATGCTCGACGACATCGCCTCCAGGATATTCACGCTCGACTAACACACACACACACACACTGACGTCACTATACACTCACATTGCGACAGTGGTGAGAGCCACGCCACGTGGACGTCTAGCCTTGTATGGAGAGCATTTATATGTAATACTTTACTAACTCCATAAGCAGAACAAGGTGCAAGTTTTTGGCGTTAAGTTTACAATGCATTGTCTAACATACATTATGGCTATGTTCAAAACTTCTTATTTATGAAATTATATTGTTTTTAATACGGCTAATAGGTCAATAACATGCTTCTTAATATGTAATTATTTATATTCAGCTACATTACTGCATTCTTACCATCATTTCTTTTTTGTTTATAGGGATTAAATATGTATGTTATTTATAATGTTGAAATTCCACAAATGATGTACATTAAAAGCCTTGTAATATTTTATAGTTTTATTTGATGTTGATTGCGCAATACTTGTAGATACTATCAACTTTAATTCTTACTTTCAGCACACACATTACTCTGTGCACAGAAGGAACAACTTAAACTTGGCTCTGGAAAAACTAAGTACATAATACAATAAAATTACATTTTCACCTCAAAACTACTAAATTCAACTTGTAATAATGTTATCTGAATTCATAATTTCACACTTCCTTTTTCTGTCTGAAAAATGTGAAGCAGTGAATTTAATATTTTTTTATAAAAGAGCATTCTAAACGAATGACATGATTGTGCATCTTTACTCGCATGTAAAATAATACTTAAAATACATATGTACTGATGTGGAAAAGGGCGAGTTATTTCATTATGGAAGTGATGAAAAAGACGACATCGAAACTCCTCTCCTCGTACCCAGAGTGGCTCGGGCGCTTTGGGAGACACTGGAAATCAAATCAAACAATTTATTGTGGACAGTAGGTAAACAGGTGCGGTACAGTTTTGAAACCTGAAGATCAGGATGAAGCTATTCCAGCTTCCACCTCAGCAGACATTACATCAAGTGCTGCTTCTGGTTGCTCTCCATCTGTTTGATTATTATTAGCTATTGCCCGTAAATTGAAATCTATCAGGTTTTATTGACCATGACAAAAGCGAAAAGGACCCGGATAGTAGCAGGATTTACCAGTATTATTTATTTCTGTACTGTTGGTGTACTGCTTGACTTGAATTACATCCTAATAATTAAATTAAATGTTTATCCAGGCTCAAGTTCAAATTGTCTCTGTTAGCATCACATCATTTACATTGTTGCTAGGAATGATTAGAAGGTTCCGAAGGGTCCTGGGGTAAGTTGGTTTCGACAACACTATCCTCATCTATGTTTGTATTATTTGTAAGAATTGATTCTTCATTGTCTTGTGAGTCCTTGACCTCTAGAGTTTCATTAACCTGATCTGCACTTGTGTCCATTTTGCTTTCATCTGATTCTGTAAAAAATTTTTTTAGGTAAAACATCTTAATTGACCAATGTAATTGGGTTACAGAAAAAGTTGTGTGCAATTATAAAAAGTTTTGATTAAGGTACTGATTCATTGTGTCAGTGTTATGTTATTTTAACACAAGACAATTATTTATAAGTATACAGACAAGTCATAATCATAATTTTTTTTTCTTTATGCCGCGAACTGAAGTCACTCGTCCGAACTGCGATACAATATAGGTCGTACTGAAAATCAGTAGCCGTGGTTCACCGCGGCATATGCTGAGTGCGTACCTTTTTTGTTAAGCAGTGCTGCAGCAGGTTAGGGAACATACCAAAACCACGTGACCATTTTTTCCTACCCCCCCCCCCCCTTCGTGACCATCCGTAGTATATGAGAAGACCCCCTCCCCCCTAGTTTTCACGTGGTAATTCATAAATACAGTTTTCAATACTTTTTTGCAAAAACAGAGTTAAAAAATAATAATTTTGCTTATATTTGCAATGGTTGCTAAAATATTGACTACATGACAAAAACCTAACCCCCCCCCCCCCCTCTGTGACCAATCGTGGTGTTTTGAAGACCCCCCTCCCGCCCCTAAATGGGTCACGTGGTTTTGGTATGTTCCCTTATGTGTTTGTAACAACTTATAGTAATTTTATGAATGTTTTATTAAGAGTCAATTTGTAACTTGTTGCAGTGCTTAACAGAATAAATAATTTCTTTCTTTCTTTCATAGTGAGGGCTACAAGGGCGTCATAAACTTTATCGACAAAGCTATTTGACGATAAAAGGATTTATAAAAATGATGTGAGTCATTAACCTTTATCATCTGTTTTCATTTCCGTTTCCTGAACATCCTCTGTGTCGTGCCTCTCGTCCCCATCGCTGTCCTCTTTCTCCTTCTCGTCCACATCCATTGCAAATTTGTTTCGTTTTCTGCCGCCGTCTTCCTCTTGCTATATTAAATTAAACAAAGCGTAAATTAATCCAAATATTTGAATAACGCTAAACACTCATATTTATACACGAAAAAGTGGCGGCAATCATGTCAACCGCCATTTTTTCGTTCTATCTTCTAACTTGTGGTTTCTTATGAGGGCTAGAGACTTGAGAGCCAGCACTTTCTTTGTTTACTACTCATTCTTGGCCAGTGATGCCTAGATGTTATTCATGTCCACGAGCACCAATGACCTCTTACTATCAAGTGGCTTCTACTCGTTTGTTGGCACAAACTATAAAACAACCTTGATCTCCTCCTTGCGGTCGGCGTGAGCCTGCGTCTTGTGGTCATCGTGCGCGGGCTCCGGGTCGTTCTCGTTGGCGGCGGGGAGGCGCGCCGGCCGCATGCAGCGCTGCTCTATTCGCTGCAGCTCCTCCTGCAGCTGCTCGCGCTTCCGGGACATGTATTCTGTACACAGACAGCCTCACTAATGTAATAGTCCTTTGGGTTTGAGGATTAGGTTACAAATAGTGACTGAAGAGCAATTGCCTGTGATGTAAGAATTGTGTGACTGTGATGTTAATACATTACAGGTGAAGTCACCTTAATAAACACCACTGCATATCAAGTTTTGCTCAGTTTTGCCTCCAGAACATGAAAACGGAAATACTTACGTAAATTTCTGCTTTATAGTACAGAGAAGATCTCAGTAACATTCAAAATATACCAAAAGAAGAAAGAAAATGAAAAGTGAAGAGTTTAATGTTAAATTATGAAATAATTATTACTTACTGCGATATATAGGACCATATCTAGCTGTAATATTATTCAGTTTAGTGCATAACACAGGCAAAACTCATATTAACGTAAACACATTTTCACACATCCTACTAATATAATATTATGAGACACTTACTCTCATGATACTTTCTACTAGAGTCCAATTTTTCTTGAGCTTTATCCGTCATCTTCTTGGGCAGCCAGTATAAGTGGGGCTTGGCTTTAGTTAGGATGAATTTACTGAGGCACCTCTGAGACTCTTCCCACCTGTCAAACTCCTGTACTCTGCCCATCTTAGCTTCCAGAGCTTTTATTGTGGCCTTTTTATGATCTCTCTCAGCAAACAATGTCTTCCTTTCCTTCTGTTCTCTTTCCTTTTCTAACCTTGCTTGCTCCTCGATTTTCTTTTCCACTAGAGCTTTTTTATCTTCCTGTAAAATTTTAATAATTACATTACATTAAGAAGCTTGACCATACTTTATAAATAACAGAGCCATGCTGAGATGTTAGAATGATGTTCATAAGTGACTTAATATTTGCATGAAATCTAAATTGTTTGTAAAGCAAAGCAACAACCCATAATTGTCCCACTGCTGGGCTCGGGGTCTCCTCTCACAATGTGAGGGGTACAGGCCATAGTCTACCACGCTGGCCAAGTGCGGATTGGTAGACTTCACACACCTTTGAGAACATTATGGAGAACTCTCAGGTGTGCAGGTTTCCTCACGATGTTTTCCTTCACCGAAGCAAGTGATAATTAACTTGTAATACGCACATAATATTTGAAAATTAGAGGTGCGTGCCAGGATTTGAACCCGGGCCCCCGCGTTCGGGAGACCAACGTTCTAACCACTAGGCTATCACTGCTTTTTGTTTGTAAAGACCAGTAGTAAAACAATAATCACATTTACTTCATCCCTATTAAAGTTCTTCAGCAACAGTTACAGATAGTCTGAATATACATACATAATATTATATCAATATGATAATATTATAACATATATAATTTTATTATACACAGTGCAATAAGACATAATTTTTTAATTACTTTGGTCTGCAGTACTATCTCTTCTTGCTTAAACTTCTGTAGTGTGCCGAGTAGAGAGCCAAATATTCTCCTGTTGCGTTTCCTGGCTTGCTCGTCATCCCCTTGGGCCCGGAGCACTGCAGCGCGTGTGGGTAGCTCCCGGCACACGGCAGAAGGAACCCGCGTCTTCTTACCACCTGGACCGTCATCTTCTCCATCACTGTCGTTGGCTCTTGCTGATAATCTAGTAAAATCACATTAAGTATTAAACAAACAGCCAAACCTGCATTATTAGGCTTTTCCATAAAAAGGCAACATCACTACAAGATAGTTCTGTATGATCATGTGCAGATAATTACAACAGGTGACATGATAATCAAGATTATTCACTCTTATATTTATAAGGAGTCTTTAGTATTTTTCAAAATATCATAGGCATAATCGACAAATGATTTACCAAATCAGGCAAATCGAGTTATGTGACGTTGCTAACTACCTACATTCTACAGTAATTAATTACACAGTACTACACTACGGTGCTTATCTCACCTACTAAATACGGTTTTTGTCTCGTGTTTACGTTTGTTGAACAGCTCGTCATTTTTGTAATTTCCCCCCGCATCAGGGTACGAAAATCGACCTTGTCGTTGGCTTCCTCTTGTGTACTCTCCCGATGAATTGAACCTACAAGTAAACACCGCACATTGTACAAAAACACATGATTACAAGTTGAGAATGTATCGAGCCAGCAGCCACCACTAACCTATCATTAGAAAATCGTCCTGTTGTTTGTACTATCTTTTTGATATTTTCATCAATTTTAAACAAACTGCTCTTTTCATTCTCTAATTGAGCCCGTAAAGCCGTAAAGGATACAGCGATTTCCGTTCCCATAGTATATTGTAAATAAATATTTATAACATTTAGCACATCACAATCGGAATCAAAATTTCTGAAATAATTTTTTTATAGGTGAATCAAGTGTGAAATTGAATTGAATATTAATTTGGAGTCTGTGTGTGTCACAGACTTCATATTTCTACAGATTATTTCGTCTGTTGTATCATATTTTTTACTCTATGGATAGATGTCATAGATGCAGTAAATAATAATTCCCTTGGTTTTAATCACGGGTTTTGTTACTTTTGTTTTAAAATACTTTTCTTACAGAAGAACAAAGTGAGGACTTTACAATATTATGTTCATAGAGATAATATTATGTAATAATTAAATCATCTATACTTCTTATCAACTATAACTTTATTACTACTGAATACTAGATGGCGCCAAAGTCCAGTGTATAATATTATACACATTTCACTGAATAGTTCTAAAAACTTTTAGCTACTGAACACTAGATGTCAGTTCCACCTACATATCTACGAACAAAATAAGATTAATAATTTTATTGACAAATGTATGAAAATAGGAGCTTTGGCAAATGGAACTATTTTAGAATACGACCATCTCTGAATAGAATCTTTTGCGAATAGAACGTTTCGCGACCGTGAGACCATTTGCGAACGGGATGTTTTGCGCCTTAAATCAATAAAATACGCATATAAACCAATGATATTCTAAGTAAAAAAGAGTAGATAAGTCACTAGCGCGCTTAAGTTGAAGATCGTAAGAGCGGTCAATTGAACTCTGTCTGCTCGTAGTCGCTATGTCAATACAAGACGATACACACGCTTTTGTTGTCAGGAAGTGCTTGAGATTTGACATACAACGTTAAAATGCCTTCGTGTATTATTGTAGTGTGATATGAGTGTGATTGGTGTAATGAAACAAAAGATAAACGTGTGAGTGTTGTAGCTCTTTTCGGAACAGATTTTTTGGGTGATTTGTAAGGGCATGACGTATCTAAGTATATTGTTTTAACTCTTAAACATCATTGATATAAACTACAATAGTCCATCAATTTGCATCCATAAATAAACAGGGGCTACTGTATTCTCTAAAAGTATTTGTACAGTTGATCGGTCTATATTATTGTCATTAAATACACATCGCTTATATATTTTTTTAAATATAGGAATAGGATAAAAGCATGAATGATGAAACGAAAATATTATTAATGTTGAATTCGTACCTACATTACAACCTGAAATTACAACATGATTACGTAAATATTTCTAATGAATGACAAACACTCCGCAAAATAACCCAGCTGTGTGACTTTCTGTCGCCCATGGGTAATAGCACCAAACGGAAGATGCGAAGTCCTAGTTCACAGCTCCGTAGTGGCTGCCCAAGTGCCCACTATTTATAATAGCTTGATAGATCGCTGTCGATAAATCATGCGGCGAGCGTTCGGTGGGCGGTTTAATTTCACGCGAGTCTGAGCACATTTGCTAGGAGCAACCGCAATTCTATCATCTTGCTGACAGCTAACTGACAGGGTACCTACTGGGCTATTTATGTATCGGAAAACAGCTTTTTATATCGTCGGTCCATGTTCGATTCTAATCAATATACTTAAATCATTATCCTACTCATCCAGGATAAGATCTCCGATCTCGGAATGGAAAGGAGTAGTTGCTGAGGCAGTTAGGTCTTCTTTGGGTATGAGCGTGATATCTTCTGATGCCACTAGGCTTGCATGGGAGAGCGAATAGGCTGTAATGAATTTTTATTCAAAATCCCATTTGGCACTAGGCAACATAGTTAGCGTCCCTCTAGCATCGTCGATATGTTATAGTCAAAGTCCGATACACAGTCTCTTCGCGGAAGGACTGGTTTATCCTAGGTTTGGCCAAAGCCATCAGGCAATCCCCGAAATACATTTCAATTTCGCCCTTTGCCTGAAGTATTTTTAGTCAAACCCAGGAGCTCCTAACTTTTCAGTCAAACGTCGAAAGTAAATTATTCTGTTTCGGTTTTGGCCTAGTCAATCCTAGAAGCGACTGCAAAACTCGGTCAAACGTTGATCTGAACATGTTTAAACAGGTTCATAATGTCTCTCGCGGTGTTCCGACCGATTGTTTTGTCATTTCATGTTCGTTCATTGAGCGTGCGGGCGTGTAATTGTGTAAAATTGAAGATGAGTGAATCAAACGGTGTTGTTGTTACTAAAAACGTGGATAAAGAAGCTTTAAAAGTAAAGTTTAAAGAGAAAATTTCTAATTTGAATAAAAATTTATTTATTTATTTTATACTTTATTGCACATCGTACAAAAGGCGGGCCTAATGCCACACGGCATTCTCTCAAAGCATCTCAAATATAAAAGTGAAAATCACGTAAGCTGACCAATCAGGTGTCAGAACTGGCAGAGTTAAGCGGTTCTTAAGACTTGAAAGCTGCTTAAATGATAAAATGCTTCCAAATATACGAAGATAAGACACTTCATACCTATATCGGAGTTTGACTCGTCAAACCCCGATTTAATAAAATTGTGTTTTGACGTTTGCCTGACCAAATTAGTCTCTCCCAGGTTTGACGAAAATTGTTTAGTCAAAGGCCGAAAATTTACATTTGTTTGGGCTTTGACTAAGTCATTCAGTCTGACCTGAGGATTGACCAGTCCAACCTAGGAGCGCCGGAGCTTCGGAGTTTGCCTATAACAGATACACTGCATGCCAAGGAAGAAGAGAGATCATAGAAGTAAGGAACTGGTTCCCAAGAGTCTCAAACCGTGTTTTCCGGAATCTGTTATGAAAGGCCGTCTGCTGCCTTCCCACAGCGCAACTATGGAGGAAAGTTTTAGAAATTCAACTTACTCCCATCATGAGGGGTAAAATTGCATAAATAACCAAGAGTGTTCAAGGCTTCAAAGGCAGCTAATAATGTTTTACCTACTTGCATGAATGTTGTTTCAACTAGCAGCTTTTAAACTATCCGGTAGACTACAGTACAGTGTAAAGCCTGTTTCCAGAGGTCGTTAAAGGTCCAGAATGTTGCTAGTCGGGAATGGGAATGTCGTGCGTCATGTATTGGAAAAATTCTGCAGATACTCGTAACTGATAAATAGACGTAACGAGAGAAATAGCATCCTACTAACTAACTAAATCCGGCCCGCTGGTGGTAGGGCCCTCGGAGGGATTATAGTGGTAGTATTGTTTTTAATTTCTCCAGGGGTTCGCCTGGATAGCTACCACCCTCGAGCATGAGTCAGCCGCCAAACGACTCGTCGTGTTCCGGCTGGGGGCTTGAGAGCCAGTTCTTTATTTATTTATTTAACAATTTTTGTACACAAATAAAGTTATGTGAGACTTAATAATAGAAATTTTGTACAAAGGTACTGCTTATATTTACCAGAAATCTCTTCCAGCAGACCAAGGAATGGAGAGGTGATATAGAATTTGATTAGTGTGCACATTGTTCTTTCTTTCTTTTTCTTCTTTCTTTCTTGACCTGCAACGCATCAGTGATGCCTTTGGTGTTGCTGATGTTCCTGGGCGGCGATAGCCACTTACCATCAGGTGGATCGTCAGCTCATTTGCCGGCTATTTCCATAAAAAAAACATGCCATTGAGAATAGCTGGATGGTTTTTTTTATGCCGCTAGTCAGAAGAATAACCATAATTCTAAAATATTATCTTTGATACTTTCGGTGTCGTAATGCAAGCGGGTCACAGCTATTCGTTGGGTGACTGTAGTGGACCTAATGTAGTGGAGGGAACTATCAAGTCTCGAGGTATTATCATAATAATTGTATGGCACTCTCTCCATTTTGAAGACGTTTGCCGCTTGCCGCTTGCCGTTAGCCGCTCGGCGCGCACGACAGCGTGACCGCGCCGTCAAACACAAAAATGCGTGATGGAATACAAACAGTGGTACAATCGTCACATCGAGTGCATAATTTATTATCTCTTTGTTGGAAATAAAACATTTATTTCATATACCTAATAATAATGTTAAAATTTAGATAAAACAATCCCCGCCACAGCTTTGCATTATCCTGATAATAAACTCCGAAAATCATCTGAATGTGAAAAAAATTAAATCTTGATGGAATTGTAGAGTTTTAGAAGCATACTAACAATCAATGTAAAACAACATATCAGCCATTGTACAACGAATGGAATTTTATGATAACTTAAAAAATTAAAATAATGACATTTTATGCATGCATCTGTGACAGTGTTTTCATTTTACATAAAATATTTGAAATACTATAGAACGTCTTATTGTTTATTGTGCAGAGTTAAAACGTTTTCATTATTTACGTTTGAACTATAATTGAGTTTATTTAATTACAATTGGTAAGTAACTATATTTTTACTTACATTTTTAAAAATTATTTAGTTCAAATTATTTAATGCCGCCATCTTGAACCAAACTTGACAGAACGTAAGCGTCGCGTCGCCCTCCCTATTCTATGCCGGTATGTAGTGATAAAGTACTCTGTGGCTGGTGCGACTGTGACACGGATTTTGTTCGGAACAGCCCGTGTATATAATTTAAATCTATTTATGTAAGTTGCCATTTGTTTTCTATTCCATTCAAGTCTTAACTTTGTTCAGCCAACGGTAAAAAACACGTCATGACATTATTCATACTATTACGAAGGATTCATACGACCAGTAAGGTAAGGCTTTTATTCGCAGTATAACAAATTTAATCGAATACGCCTTAAAAATAAAATTGCAAGTGATTGTTAAATCACTTGTGTGCGCAAGAGTCCGTCGGCCATTTTTCATAGCACGCGTGAACGCTCGGCCGCCGCTCGGATTTAGCCGGAGACAGCATTTCAGCTAATTGCTTTTTTCAGCCACTACACTACGGGATATTCTGTAGGAATAGGGATGTATGCTTGATCGGGTTTACGTCCTTTGGAGTGAGAGCGGTGGAATTTCACGTCGTTTTATTTATTGTCCTCATTACTACCCTCATTTTTGTTGGTTAGGTAAATACTTTCTAATATTAGCTTTTTTTATAATTCCAGCAAATCCTGAACAATGAAGAGACAGCTAGACGGCCTCACTCACAGGTAGCTATCAAATGTCTGAATTAAAATCGCTATACTTGACTAGATTCGACTGACGTAATTTCAGCGCCGTTCTTGGCATATCTACCTCTTTTTATACATATAATATCATTGCACAACAAGTACTTACTTAAAGGAAATATTTTTTTTATTTTAACTTTGATTTTTTACTTCAAAAAGTAGAAGTTTCTCAACTGTATTTTTTACTGAGTAGGTACATGAGTGTACCGATTTTGATGATTCTTTTTATATTCGAAAGCTGGTGCTTGTCATGTGGTGGGACCACATGTTTAAGGTTAAGTTTGAGCTATATCTAACGAGTAGTTTTTGAGTTATTCCTAATTTTGAAATCGGTTACTTTTTTAGAAATTATTTTTCTAAACACATAGGTAGGTACTGTACATTCTCTTTACAATAAGTAGGTTGAACCTGTCGGTGTTAGTGGACTGTAATTATAAAACCCGTTTTTTATTTCTGTCTTTGGTTTAAGTACTTAATATGGTATTCATAATTTCTACTTTAATTTGTCGCTTGTCGCAGACTTTGGAAGTAGTAGGTAGGTACACGTAACAATTAATCAAACTGTCGGGAGATGATCAAAGGCCGAGCCGAGCACAGCCCTGGGAGCAGCCAGCACTAGCAGCCACATAACCGCTATTTACAACCGTTTCCCGCCAAACGACCACCGCCGCCATGTTGCTCTGTTTGCGTGTCACTGTCACTCGCGAATCGCGATGTATCTGGCGGAACCGTGTCTCGAACAAGCCCTACTAATAAAACGTTTAAGCTGATTAATGGACAAGGATTTATAATAAATGCCTGCACAAGGATACCTGAACACAACATGTGCTCAATATTCGAAGAACAAAGGTATTTTTGCAGCACAGAAAAGTTCTAAGTACCAAGTAGGTAGGTAGTCTGAGGTCTGAGATATGTCAATAGGTCTATCAAAGTGCGACAGATTTTCTCTATGAAATACTACAATCTGAAATAAACTATTATAACACATAACTCATTACTGGTGTACTATTAATGTCAGATAATTTTAAGACTAAATTTAATTATAACAACATACTAAATTCGTAACGAGTGTTATTTATCTATACCTAATACCTACTTCCAAAATATAGATATTAGGGTAAAGTAGGTACCCAACGATTGTCACCCTAAGCGTTTTCTCTAGATTTTTTATCGTTTTAATGTTGTCTGACACCTAGACAATAGACATTGACATGTAGGCACATTAAGTATTGAAAAGCTAAGTACTTGGCGTTTCAGAGTAATTACATAACTGAAATTAGTATTTTGGTAATTTTTTATTTATTTACATTGAAGTATAATGTCATAGAACAGACATCTCTAACAAAATGTCTGTCCCGCCCGGTAGGTTCGATTTTCAAAGGACCCCGCAAAATCTCTATGGGAATTGGCTCTCGGCTAAATTAGCTGAAATTTTGCACAGAGGTACCTTTCATCATGCTGATCAAAAGTCTCAATGGACGCAACCCCCCAAAATCAAACCCAGACCCACCACTCCCCCCAAATCTCAAAATACTCCCCAAAGCAAATTGGATGAAAATCAATGCATAAGGGATATATTCATATGAAACTTCGCACAGAGGTAGTTTTTATCATGCTGATCAAAAGCTGAATGGACGCAACCCCCCAAAATCAAACCCAGACCCTCCAAAAAATCTCAAAATACACCCCAAAGCACATTGGATGAAAATCAATGCATAAGGGATATATTCATATGAAACTTCGCACAGAGGTAGCTTTCATCATGCTGATCAAGTCTCAATGGGCGCAACCCCCCAAAATCAAACCCAGACCCACCAATCCCCCCCCCCAAATCTCAAAATTACGATGGAATGCATAAGGGACATTTTTTTTATGGAAATAGCCGGCAAATGAGCTGACGATCCACCAGATGGTAAGTGGCTATCGCCGCCCATGAACATCAGCAACACCAAAGGCATCACTGATACGTTGCGGGCCAAGAAAGAAAGAAGAAAAAGAAAGAAAAGAACTGGCTCTCATGCCCCCAGCCGGAACACGACGAGTCGTCTGACTCATGCTCGAGGGTGGTAGCTATCCAGGCGAACCCCTGGAGAAATAATAATAGTAATAATGGTATTAATTAACAATTAAAATAAATACTACCAATATAATCCCTCCGAGGGCCCTACCACCAGCGGGTCGGATTTAGTCGCCTCTTACGACACCCTTCCGGCGTGGGATTGGGGTTAGTATTCTAAGCCACCCCAATACGGCTAAAATATAATAAAATATACGGCTAATATATGCATATGAAGGCAAGGTGTTGGGTGATACCCGACCTGTTTACGCCAGGTGGTGTTTGGGGTGAGTGGTGGGTCTAGGTTTGATTTTGGGGGGTTGCACCCATTGAGACTTTTGATCAACATGATGAAAGCTACCTCTGTGCGAAGTTTCATATGAATATATCCCTTTTGCATTGATTTTCATCCAATGTGCTTTGGGGAGTATTTTGAGATTTGGGTGGGAGTGGTGGGTCTGTGTTTGATTTTGGGGGGTTGTGCCCATTGAGACTTTTGATCAGCTTGATGAAAGCTACCTCTGTGCAAAATTTCAGCTAATTTAGCCGAGAGCCAATTCCCATAGAGATTTTGCGGGGTCCTTTGAAGATTGAAGCCACGAGGCGCCAATGCTTGGGACATACATGGTGTTCGCGGTGTCGGTTCTATTCTATACGCTAGTAATAATACTTCAATGTTTATTTATGAGTTTTTATTTTGATCAGCACCTGCGACCAAAAACGTTTACGTTGCAGAACAAAGTCAGAACAAAGTCGGGTCAGCTAATACCTATAATGATATGACTATTAAAATCTAATGATTATCACGTCACCACAAAAACGAAGTATTATATAATTATAGTAAATTTTGTAAAATCGTAAAAAAAAACTCAATTTAACTTATGTCATAATTTTAAAGCCAATATATCAAACTGAACTACATTAATTTGCTATGGGTGAACAAAAACGTCAGATGAAAATATGAGAGTAGCCTTGAGTTTTTATTAATTAATTTAAATCACCTCACGAATCCTGCTAGTTTTAAAACAGCAGCTGGTAAAAAATGGCAGAAGCAGCAATTTGCAAGCTAAAAGTACAGTAATTATCATACATAAAAAAAGTAATTTAGGTAAGCTTGTTAAGGGCATAATACGAAAAAGGTGTCAATCATTGGGGGAGTGTCGACACTAATTATTAGATGTTCTGTGGTGTCAACAATAGTAGACTTTCAGATTGTTTAAGGAACTAAGCCTTTAAACAGTGTAGGGTAGGTTCATTTAGGGTAGGTTTACACACATAAAACATACCGATGCTCTCAGTTATACTTCCTTCGACAAAAAAATAGCATGCTACAATTAATCAATCTGTCGGGAGACGATCAAAACAAGTGGCCACGCCACTGCCATTTACGACCGTCCTCGCCACAGAGCGACCGCCATTTTGCTTTGTTTGCGCTGTTTGCGCGTAGCTCGCGGCTCGCGGCTTGCCCTGGCGAGTGGCGACACGGCCGCGGCGGCAGCGGCTCGCAAGCTCTGCTAATAAAACGTTTAGCCTGATTTATGGCCGAGCTTAATAAATCGGTAGCGAATATTTAGGTACCTACTATGTGCGTTATAGTTACAGTCTACGGTACGGACCTCCCTTCGAAAGAATACAGGAAGTCTTAAGTTCCATTTACTTAAATTACAAAAAATTTAATGATCGAAGGTTAAATCAGTTAAAACATAGACCTATGTTCCATGATTGTATGACAACATTAAAAATAGATAGGTACCTTTTGAATACCTTAGAAAGTACCTGTATAAATTTTTTGTACCGTCAAGAGACACATCAACACTTACTCATTTTATTTAATATCAACGTGTTCAGTTCACGGTTTGTTTCCCTAACATCTTTAGAGGCGAGAGCTACAGATTTCCACAGTATTTTAGTCTCGGAAAACGCGCGTAACTAAGTGGTGTTTTATTTAAAAGCGTGATAATGTGGTCGACGCAGCCCAACCGTGAACCAGCCGACTGTGCCGCGACGAATTTATATTGCTAACATTAACATAGGATTTCTAACCGATATCATCGGTGTAATACGTTTCAGCGATAGCTTAGTGGTTTGATAGTCAATCTTCCACAAGATGTAGGGTTCGATTCCTACCCCATAGGTGAAGGGAAACTAGATAACTAAAATTTTCTATCCTATACCGCGTTTGGTCATTGTGGTGGTTCGATTGACTGTCAGCCATCATTGACTGTGTTGTTATCATGTGTTATCATGTGTGTACCTAGTGTTAAGTAGGTAGTATCTTAGTAAATGGTGGTAAATTGTTATTCTTATTACCAATGCGATGTTGGAAAAAAAGAATCATCATAGCGTCGTCCGTTGGCCATCAGGATACAATACGAGCAGTAGCTATTTACCTACTAGTTAGTAGTACCTACTCAAGAGGGAGTCCTTTGTGCCCTGAAATTGCAATATCAGAAAACCACATAAGAATTTAAGATGATTTCTTAATATCTGGTAACTCGCATCATTGGGGATGTTTTTGGGGCTACGCACATTGATAGCAGGTAAGCTGAAGACACACTCAAGGTTCAATGAGACCTCTTACATTCCAAAAACTAAAAACAACTCAACCACCAATCAACTTCAGACTGATCAATTTACGCTTGCACATTAAAAACGCAGATAATAAATATAATTACGAGCACATCGAAAACGCAGATGATAAATATAATTCATAAAGCAATCGGCAATCCAAGGCACAAAAATGTGATTATATCTTGGCGTCTCCTCAGAGCCAGTGGTTTCCCCGAGGCCGGGTTTCTTTGTAGCGGAGTGGTGAGAGTAAGTTGAGATCATAAGGAAGAGTGACGGTAACGGTAGCATCACGGCAGCAACAGCACGGTCCTCACGGTACATGAGCCGCAACAAGGTGTGTCGACACTGTCGCCGGCCGGCGGCGTGCGGCTCACTACGACTCACTGCGGCTCATTGCAGCTCACTGCGGCTCATTGCGCCACTGAGAGCCGAGCGATCGTGTCCCGCCGGGGTATGTCGGCAACTAATTGGACGTAACATTCGTCAAATTATATCTGGTAGGTACTCTTGCCAATAAAAGATTTAGCAATATGACTGCCATCAGTGGTTCGGGCTCAGGCTACCCAAATATTTAAAGAAACGAAATTACTGGTAACGTCTATTGCTGGAGCGAAACAACAAAAAAAAATAATTAAGTACTGCGCAGAAAATAGTCTGTCGGTCGGATTCCGAGTAAACTCCTCGAACGCTTCAGTGATGGGTCAATTTTGTGTCCCATTTTCATAAACTTAATTAAAACAAATCATCGTATCCGCTGCGACGGACGCAAGAAAAGTAACAAAAGTATTTGTCAATGTGCTGAAAATTGGCTTCGGGCTGAGTTCCGAGTAAGAATGCCTCGCGCCGACATGAAAGCGGGTTCCGCGAAGACGCCGCGCCTCGCCGCGCCTGGCCGCGCCCGGCCGCGCATCGCCCGCGCGCGACCGAGAGTCTGCGCCCAGCTTTATTCATAGATGATAAATATTACTATTTTAAATTTAATGTTCCGTTCCTAAATTATAAACTCTTCTGAATGTTTCAACCGTCGCGTCCCCTACTTGATGTATTTGGCGGTTAAAAGGCGAATTTTAAATATGCAATGAGCTTTAAAAGCAACAATATTTCAGCTCGTAAAAATATTATATTAGAATATAATATAATAGAAAGTGTTTATTTCCGTAGCCAAACATGGATAAAAAAAATAGAAGTTAAAAGTAGCTCACTTCATTTTGGTCATGTTGCGATGCGGAGCTTTTCACCATCAACTGAACAAAAATTATTGAATTATATTAGATAATGTCTACGGGAATCAAACTCGGGCCCCTTTGTCACTCTGCGTCCTCTGCAGGTCTGCAGGTGAATTACATATCTAAAATTTTTGTCTCGGTCTACTTATGTTATATGTGAGAAGTTACTTTGACGTACCCAACTTCAGACTCGGGGAGTGGAAAATCTGAATTTTGAGTAGTATCTATGCCTTCTGCCCATTATGTCTTGTTGAGCAACGAAATCATCTGGTCTGCTCAAACTGCTCTTGTGTTATCACACCTAACGGAACTTCTATGCTTCACTGTGAGTTCGTGATGAGGAAAGATTTTAGCATGATATTAGGTTCTTCGGAAAACTTCAAGTAGGTACCTAGTTAATGGCCATATATGTGCACAAACAATAAATGAATAAAATATATCACCAGTACCAATGATTGTTGCGCCACTAGCGTCACAACTCACATACCGCACTAAAAACTGCCTTAATGGTTTTGGTCGTACGACCTTAAAACCTTCATCTGAAGCGACTCCGTTTGAAGAGACGGAGCGCTAGCGGCGCTCCCTAGGGAGCGTCCGCTGGGTGACTACACTTTGTGTTGTCGAAGAGGTAATTGTGCCATCGAAAGGATGAGCATCATCTGGGATTGAGTCGTCTGTGTCCTTGGAGGCGGCCAGGAGGCTTTCCAGGTCAGACGAGAGCTTATTGGGTGGGTCCGTGAGGACATTGCGCGGCCTTCGTATTTGATGGCCGGTGAGGGTGGGGGCGGTGTAATCCGCTGATTCCCTAATCATGGGGTTGGAGTGTGTTTCTGAGGATTTGAAGAATCTCTCAGAGAAGTTTTTCATGACTTGTTGTATTGTGTCGAGCTCTAAGTCTCGGTGGAGATCGGCGTTCCGGACGCACCAGTGTGCGCCAGTCGCTTTTCGACAGAATAGATTCTGGACTACTTGTAATTTGTGGACTATATTGGGAGCCGCATGTGCGAAGACAGGGGCGGCATAGAGTAGTACCGGTCGAATGCAAACCTTGAAGAGCGTTCGCTTGTTCCTGAGGGACATTTTACTTTTCCTTCCCAACATAACGTTGAGTCGGCTCATATAATAACGGGCTGTACTAGTCACCTTGTTGATATGGGGCCTAAAGGTGAGTCTAGAGTCTAGTGTTATACCTAGATATTTTGTTTGTGTCCTCCAAGGGACGGGTGTTCCCGCGAAGCGGATGGGGGGATCGCTCAAGCGTCGTTGCTTGTGTGAGAAGCGGATTGCGGCACTTTTGTCCGCGTTGACTTCGATGCGCCATTTCTTGAACCAGTCTCCTAACTCGTTAACCGAGTTTTGGACTCTGGTAAGAACTGACGACATCACCCGTCCTTTGAGGTAAAGGGCGGTGTCATCCGCAAAGAGGGAGAGTTGAACCCCTTTCTTGGGTATCGGTATATCGTACAACTCACATCAGATGGGTCGTTCGGTGACGGCCACTCCGCCGAGTGTGTGTGTGTGTGTGTGTGTGTGTGTGTATGTATGTGTTTGTGTGTGTGTGTGTGTATGTGTGGACTGTCAGACCACCCTGGCTGATGTTTTGACAAAGCGTGCTATCATAAAACTTATAATGAATGAGCTTTGCTAATAAAGATCTACGGTACTATTATAATTAAATTGTTGGTATTATTAACGTCGAAAGTAATAGCCGAGCCTATGATTATGCTACAGATTACAGTACCTATACAGTGACATAAAGAATACATTCAAAAATGGCTAACTTCAATTTCAAATTGTAAGTTCATAAGCTTCCAAAGCCGGAATGCGTCGTTGAAGATTATCATTTGCTTTCGAAGATCGGTGAGGAAACAAAGGAAACCAGATTAATTTGACTTGCAAAATCATAGTTATCATTAACAAATTAACATGCATTTCTTTGTAATAAAATGCGCTTGTAATCTTAAATAGCTTGCGATCTACCTATCACTCATAGGTACAAAAACTACGCTCAATTTCTACCATTTTGCTACGTTTTGCTGTATTTTGCGGCATTTTGCTGCACGGTGCTTCGCGTTTACAAAGTCAACGCATAGTTTTCTGTAACTGAAGCGCATTGTCGATGTTACAGCGCGGCGCGTGGTGCTGTATAAATAACATGTCTTTTGGTGTGTGTTGTTTGATGTGGCGGGACACTAATCAGATGGCGAGCGTCGCCGACAGCCAGTTGGCAAGCGGATCGGCTGACCATCTGATGTAACTACCGACTCCAAGTACCATACACGATTAGCACTACCTAGATATATTGTACATGAGAGCAAAGAGAAGGAAAGTAACTAAGTTGGATCCATGGGTTTCATTTAACATCTATGCACATATGCGTATATGTGCATAAAGACAGATGTTAGGTACTTTGTGAAAACGGAGGTCAGACTTATCTAGGTAAATAAATAAATACTAGATACAGTAGATTTTACAGTAAGTTAATCGTATTAACTTAGTACATGGTATTGAACATAGAGTCGCTCTACTAGAGAACCCAAGTAAACGATGAGCAAACCACTGTTGTCTTCAGACTGGATGAAGGTTGTATCACCTGCTGGAACTTAATCCCTGAACCTCCACAATCCACAATCCACACTGACGTGACATTAGACCCGGCATGTCCCGTGGCAGTTGGGTTGGCACGCAGGAAGCCGGCGCCAGCTAATCAGTTGCATATGCATAGCCTGGACCTGCCGCTAGTGCTGTCATACCAACTATCTACCTAATTTTGTAAAATATTTTTATTATATTATTTAAAATATTAAATATACATTTTATGAAAATTCTAAATTACATTAAAAATTAAGTAAAAGTTATAAAATTACCTACCTGATGCTTGACAGAAATGCTACCTGATGGTAAGAACTATAATGAAGTATAAAACGGTGAGCACTGAGCAGTCTACAGTAAAACATATCAGTCTAACTTAGTTACTTATAATTTATTAATTTTGTGCTCTAGTGTGCTTTTTGCGTTCATGCAGTGCTCTTCTATAACACAGGATCCTCGAAGGAGCGGGTTTATACAGCCATCATCCAGGTCGGCATCGCTATCATGAGACCCCTAGATTGGTGCTGCGAATGCCCATGGATATCCATCAGGTACTTAACCGGTTTGCTAGTTCAATTGCTGACAAATCAATAATTTTCAAGAGTTTTAAGTACTTAGTCGATATTATTTTATTGATCTGTGATTGTAAATTAGTTCCCCGCACTAGTTTCAGCAGTGAGAAGCGCGGTCCCTTTGATATTGATACACGAGTACACTCAGTCGGCCTGTCACTGTTTGTTTGAAGAGGGAAAACAACATTTACATTTACCACAGTGTGACAACTTGCTGTGCTAGTGTGTGTAAGTTGACTCTAATTTATAACAGTTGCTACTTTCGTTCCCACTGTAACTGAAAATCAAGACATTGATATTCAGCGGATTTGCAGCCAAACCTGAAATTTCTGTCAAAAAGAATAGCAGCTGCAAAATTATGAAACCTTAAACTTCATAATTTTGCGATTCTTACAGGACAAATGAACAATACAAGTGTTGCAACGGGCGGCGCTGCTCCAGACCCGAGATACGCGGACTAATGATCCAATTATCGCTTCGGATAACTCGCATTTCTTAATTAAAGCAGCTAATTAAACACCGCCGGAGATAGTATCGGCTCTGTGCTTCCGTTGTTATGCACCCTTTGTCCTGTCGCCGACCTGAACTGGACTCTACGCCAGGGCCGCCGAGGTTCATAATCCCCTGTACCTAAAACCTTAAGCTAAACTCGCGTTTCAGAGAGTCGATTAAAAATGAATGTTCTTCGCGTATTGGAGCTAATCACAACTTTAACATTCTAACGGCAAACTTCAAATTTGAATGGTTTTACGACGGTTCCCTTAACGCAGAATAGGGACTTGAGTGTCCACGAAATTGGACCTTGAGCAGTTGAGATACGATTACTACTCGAGTGGCATTGGGGTCGTTGGTAGGGTAGGCGGTACGATTAGAGGCGGCGGCGGAGCGTGACGCCCGCCGCTGAGATCAGAGGGCTCGCCAGCAGCCCGAGGGTATTTATAGGGCGGACGTTTGACATCGCGCTGATAGTGGCACCCTTCAGGACTTTTATGGGTATCTCCTACTCATAAACTTAGCTTTCATGTATGCGCAATTGATTTATTACCCCTTGTTTTATATCCGGAAATATCTGAGAAGAATTTTACCGGGTAAATTGTTACGAAGTCAACTTGTTCAACTTATTGGTGGTAAATATTGTAATTATAGACACCAATGAACAATAGTGCATACAATGTGAGACTGCATAAGTTGAATTTCAACGGTATTCTTTAATGGCGATAATTACAACTGTCTGAGCCTCAGCGACCACCAACCAACTGACTCAACTATAAAATGATTCAACCTGTTTCTATTATAATTTTAAGGCAACAAATTAAGGGCCAGCTTCCCGAGTGAGCAAACCGATAGATACTAATGCTGTTGCGGATGACCATGGTCTTTTCATTCTAGTGACGACGATCCATGCAGGTATTTGCAATCCACGATGATAAAGAGTCATAGGCCATAATTATTTCCTAACGCTTGCCGAACTCAGAATAATATAATAATCTAATAGTTGACCTGCGGGAACGATCGTTTTCGTTTAGTGCGTGACGCGTATTGCCGCGCGCCAATCGCATCCTGTTCCACGGCTGATCACGCGGATGCAGTATTGAGAAGCAGGAATGGCCATTATGTGATATCGCAATGCAATGTCACTCGCACCGACCGCACTCGCATCCAGTGTTGGTTTGCTAATGGTTTATTTTATTTTGCTTGTCTGCTGACCTTTTATATTAGGATGCGCGTAAGTAATAATTTTAAATGTTAAGTCAAGCAGAGCGCTTAGAAAATTTAAAATCATACAATATACGTCGTTTGCATTTCCCATTTTAGGAGAAAGTGTATTTACAATTTTTGAGAAAGAAATCACTCATAGAATTCAACTCGGGTGGGCTTCGTTCAGGAAACTGGGTCATATAGTTGGCTCATAGGCTTGGCCACATAGTTCGAAGGATCGATAACCATTGGTGAAGAAAGGTCCTCGAATGGCGCCTACGTCTCGGAAAAAGGAGTATAGGACGCCCCCGACTAGTTGGACTGATAACCTGAAGAAGACAGCGGGCATCCGCTGGATTCAGAAGGCTCACGACCGGTCAGAATGGCGCAAACTAGGGGAGGCCTATGTGCAGCAGTGCTCCAAGGGTTGATTGATGGATGGATGGATGGTATTTAAAATTTTAATCTACGGACCATCGGGAAAGTAGTGAAAACTGATTACAAAATACCACCCATGAAAACGTTCAAAGATCCTGGAAAAACAAAAAATATCCTGAATGTTCGCATTTTGGAAGTTGATCCGTTCCTAACGAAAATTGATTATTAAGATTCGTCAAAAACCATGCGAATAGTAAAACATTCGCGTAACACGACTTTAAATCGCCTTTTCAACGGAAATAAAATATTAATAACCATCTCGTTTGTTACGAATTATATCGCGCCTGTACGAGTGGCTCCCTGTGGCCCTGGCTGCAGGGCTGGCTACAGAGCCGCGGGCCACGTTGGTACCTACTGCTAGTGTTGCTGTGTTGCCACTAGAGCCTTACAAGGAAGGGTAAGTTAGGAGATCACTCGAGACTGATGGGCTTGATCAGGTGCGCATTAAATCCCTCACAGTGTGATTTTCCACATACATCAGATTGTTGTAGAGTAATCAATAGACTTTCAGATTGAGTATAGGTATGGCTTAATTAGGTGGATTTTATTCATATAGCACCCATCCCATCAATGGGCAGACGAGTCTGAAGATTCACCCATTCGTAATTGCTTACCACCGTCCACGTAATCAGTAGTTGAAAGGTAAAGTATGGTTTAAATTTATTATAATATTTAAAATCCACCTAAATGGTGAACTTTTCAGCTACTTTGGATTTAATTACAAAATATAAATGGTGGTCAGCCCTGCGCCTGCGCAGCGCAGGTTAATAAATCCGGTATAAAGTAGGCGCGCATTGTTCGCTGGCAGCGCGTGGTTTATGCCCAATTGTGGGCAGATTGCGGCGATTGGCTGCCCGCTATTGTTCGCGTGTTATCTTTTCTATAACCCTTTATGGCTCTCTTTAATGGCGTTTTTACTAAAATTTCATAAAAACTGCCGTCAATATCGCCTCAGATGGAACTCTCACGTTTATAACAACTATGACGCTTTATAGAATAATATCTATACAACACATACAGATTGGGTGGTGTTATACATACCTACCTACACAATATTCTGTTGTAGGGTTATAGAACATAGGACTCAATTCGCTTACAAAGATTGTACTGCCAGTCTTTTAGAGAGATTCTATATTCTTTTCGGTCACAATATCGCCAAAATTAATTTTGCATATTTAACATTGAGTTTTAAGTGAATCTTAAAATGTAACTAATGATATTGCTTCAAATAGTGCTTGTTTCGTGTGATACGTTTTATGTAACGCCCTGTGATTCAATGCGCCTTAGATACTGTGGTGTAGAGTCGGTGCTTTTGAGTCTGGCGGAAGATTCGCATCATTTGAATGTTATAATTTGTACCGCAGCGGCGGCTTGTTTTTGCACGTGCACAGTTTTGTGATAATTAACACTGGTTTTTTGACGTCATCCAGCCCACAGCCACATAGCTCGCATATTTGCTGTAATTAACGTCGGGGCTTGTCGCTGGAGCTTTCAAACCTTTTTGTGTCACTACTTTGAGGATGAAGTGAAGCCTTAAAAACAGTGGCATTCTAGATTATCTTGATCCTACAAAACATTATTTCACTAAATATTTTATCATACTAATTTAATGAATAAATAATAATCCTTTGAAATAAAACATCCTAAACAGTCAAATAATATTTATTTATGTGATCAGAGTAATCAATCAAAGATCCAGTGAACCAAAACCAGGGAAATCATATAATGATCTTCGTAATTTCGACCAGAAATTAAAAACACGATTTTCCACTATGACGTCCAAAGCTCTGACGACGGAAAGCACGTGTAGCTTTAGGACGTACCTGCCAGCGGAATCAAGGTTTAGCTTCGGATAAAACTTAGATTTTAATTCAAAGTACTTAATTATCTGTCATCACGTACCTATTTAATTACGTTATTATATAACTACTGCCTTATCAATTACGTTAATTTTAAGTTTATAACTTGATATTTTGTTAATATAGATCACGGTCGCTAAGGGTTATAATTTTTGTACGTTAGTATATTAGTTCATTGATTTTTAAGCCTTTGGGATTTTTCTTCGCCTAAGTATTTAAATTAACATAATGTATCTATGTGCCCCATTTAGGTAGTTAGATCATATTAAATTGTCATACCCCGGGCTTAAATATCAAAATCGATTGTAAAAAAGTTAGACTCCAAAAATATCTCAGGTGTTTATCTATGTTTATCCCTCTGGACAGTCTTGACATACCTATACCTATAGTAGAATCCATAATTCGACGGACCACTTACTTAGACATTTCAAATGCACAAAATGTTGCCAGGACACAGGCATTGCTGTTCTTGTCGACATTAAGAAAATGTTCTTATCGATAGGTACCTATTTTGCGTGACTTTGAAAATCACATTAACTCTATTTTAATGCATTTTTCTTAGTAAAATGTAACTAAATTTTGTTTAAATTAAATACAACTTACCTATAGGTACCTATTGATTTTAGCTAGCATCGAATCATTAAACGGAAGGTATTTTAGTTAAATATGAAATGCAAACACTTTAATATAACATTATTTTAACAACTAAAATAAAAAAAACTAAAGGTTTTCCATTGCGTGCCTACACACAATCATGGTTTTTCAACGTTCATTCATTTTCTCGTGTAATCAAACGTCGACACTGAAATATCGACACTTACCCCGTTACTATTAATTTTCTGCAATGTTAGGTACAATCTGAGATTTTTTTTAATAACGTTACTTGCATAGGTACCTAGGTACTGATATCTAGTTGCTCGCTCATAATTCGCCTCCAATCGTCGCTAAACAAACTGTTACATAATCATCAGGAAACACTTGCAATACCTCACTGACCTGACTGACTAACATCACACAGTCTAACAAGCTGATGATACATAACATGCCTACTTAACGTAACGGACATAGCACATAGAAGGAACCCCCTTCCCTTCCCAGCCCTCACTCCCTCGGCGGCGCTACTCGACCGGCGAAATACCGTCCCTCGCGCTTCAGCCCGAGCGCAGCCGACCGAGCGGACAACAGCCATATTACCTCCCAACATCTACTTCAAACTCGATCGTATTACTTTCTGATGAGAATTGATTATCCGTTGACGACGACCGCCGTTACTCGTCCCGCTTTTGCCCAAGCGCAGCAAACCGAACGGGAAAACAGACACATTGCCTCATCGTCTTCAATCCAAACTCGATCTTAACCTGATAGTTTTACAGCTCAATACGAACTTTTACCCGACAGGGATGCATCAGCGAGCTTCAAATAGAACGCGACTCGGAAAAAGGAACGCGTTCGAAATGAAGCGCAGCGATTGGCGGAGGCGTGCCAATGGCGGCACGGGGCGGTGCGCGCGCGCCGCTCAGATGTCGCGCGGCGCCGGCAGAGGGCGGACGTGTGGTGGTCGTGTGAAGTGATGTGAGTGATGATGCTGGGTGGCATGGACGGCAAGGAATACGGCGCGCTGCACGCTGCAGCCGCCGCCGCGGGTTACACGATGGAGGCTGGTAAGTCACCGAAGTATCTGCTTCTCAAATTAATGTCCTATTGCTGTTTATGAGACGTTCTGAAGGTAATTTTGTATATCTACAAACGTAAACCTTTTTAAGGTTTTGGTCGGTGTTTATTTGTAAATTACCACAGCAATGCATTTTAACCTTTAAAAGAACCAGACTTATTCAGAGTAATACTACCTACAGGTTTTGATTTCCTTGCGAGTAGGTACCAAAATCACTCAAAAAAGACGGCATAAAAATCTTTTGATTGAGTAAACTTAGAAGCTAGATTTTTTGCAGCAGATTGCAGACCTGAGAGTTAGATATTAATTTCAGCTTGATACACATGTTACCTACTGAGAAAAAGAGAGTCGAAAGACAGACAAACGGACAACAATAAGTATTCCATTTTTTCTTTTCGAATTACGGAACCCTCAAACTCAATAAAATCATATTATTATGGATCTAAATGCTACATTTATGTTACCCACCGATAAAATAGTTTTAATCTACAACATGTCATTTATCATTATCACACTGCCCATTCATAGGTAGGTTTAATCAATAGATATATTTGTTTATTTGGTTTATGAGTAAACAAAATTTTAAGGATAATTTCTCACGATTTTATAATCACTTTGTCATCTACCGACTATCATGACGAAACATAAGATTATCTAGAAAATTCTCAAGGTGCCATGTACTTACTTAGTGAGGCTAGGCTCACTAAGTATCACACTCAAACTACTTACTACAAAAAAATATTACATAAAAATCCTTTGTAATATTCTTGTTACATAGGATGTCAATATCAATCAATGTTAGACCGTAGAAAATGCTTTAAATCCTGTAATACCAGGGCCGGCCCGTCCATATAGGCGAACTAAGCGACCGCCTAGGGCGCTGGGATTCGGGGGGCGCAAATCGGCGGGACCGATACTAAGAAATTTTTATTTTTATTTTAATCGATGAAAGATTTACACAGACAAAAATATTAAATATAATGTTATATCTTTATAACGTGGATGACATGCAGAACAAAACTACCAAAGCTGTTCCAGAACCCTGTATATACCTAGCTGAAATAGTTTTTTGTCATAGAGAATTTATAATTTAATGCAACAGAGTATATGGAAAATTAAAAAACTACCGACTATTGCCTATAAGAAAAAGAATAATACCGCATAAAAATTAATTACATCTGTGAAAATATCTAATTTTGTACCTAATTACAATTAGCTTACTGTCTTGTGACCGTAATTTTTCTATTATAAATTATGACAATATTCTACAAGAAAGTCTATTGAAGTTTTCAACTTCATCAAAGAGTCGATAATTTTTGATACCAAATAATGTAGTTATATATTTTTATACCATCAGAAAGTAGAGATTTCAACGAACAAAAAGCGTACCCATTTTTTTTTAAAAGCAGATATTTTGACTTGAGAATTTTCGATTGAAAAGTAGGGTGCTTTTTCGATATTAATTCAAAATAAAGTGAAAAAAGAAATATTCTAAATCAAAAAAATTACAATGTATTTGGAAAAAACAAAGATAATTATGTTTTTATCAAACGTGAAAAAAAAATTGTAAAAGATAAAAATAAAAAACCGAAAACTTGGTTATTTGTATTTTTCACATAAATTTTTAAGGTGACGTGAAAAACGTGTAATTACAAAAGTTGTAGATCTTTTTATTACCTACAACTTTGCCATTTAACTTATTCCATAGGACTTGTAGTTTTGCCGGAAATCGAGATAAACCGATTTTTACGCACTCACCCCCTCCACTTCCCGACCACTGATCGCCCGAAAATTACTTTTAATTTCATTTTTGTTATATTCTCTTCCTTTCCCAATGGGTTTTATCCTACTATTATTTTTTTCACATTTTACCATTTTTAAAGGCTTCTGGCATGGTCTATACTATAGAGTAAGGATTGAGGAGATTGATTCCATTCTTGCCAAAATTAAGGCAAGAAATAGTACATTAAGATACAAGTGTGGTATGTTGGTCATTACACTCGAGGTGATATTGCACAGCGCGAGCCGAAGGCGAGTGCTGCAAGAAAACCGAGAGTGTAATGACCAAACCTCACGTGTGTCATACGACGTTTTTCAACACACTTACGAGTAAAAAAACAAATTTTATCACATAAACAATGCTCACAGACCAGACGGAAAGTTTGTTAAAAATGGCGCGCTCCGCGCTGATATTTTTTTTTCTGCGCGCGACGTGTTAGCTATGCGCGCGCAGATTGGAGCGTAGGCACGAACAATTACGCTAAACAGCCAAAACGCAAAATGTAAAAAAATGTAATATTTATGTATTTATGAATTAGTTTCACGTTGAATTATTAATTAAAGTAAATAAGTTGTTGAAAATTTATCATATTCAAGGTGGTACACTTCTTTTTTTTTACAAAAATAGTGTTATTTTTAGTCATATTATTATGCTGAAACGAAACGTATCTAAGTCAAAACTTTTTTCCGAAATTTAAAAATAAAACTATAACCCGGCTAACTTAGGAGCAAATAGAATGCATAAATAATATTTTTCAGCAAGGTACAAACTTAATTTGATGGAATATAAAATAAAACACTAGTGCGATCAAGAAAAAAAAGCACAAGTGTTTAATACCATGGTTTATGAGTGTAAAAGCCATGTGTTACAAACCAATTTATGAGCAAGGGTGTTGAAAAATAAATTTTAGCAACTTTATGATCCGTGAAAATGTTTTTTTTAAGTTTTAGCCTTTAATACAGCAAAAAAGGTATACTTAAATATGTACGTAACAAGTAGTAGGTATATTAGTTCATTGGTAACAGCGCAAACCCATTTATAGCTAGTTCATTTCATTCATTTTCAGTAGTATTTCAATAATATTATTTTTAATGCCACACATACCTTTGAAGACCTAGAATTTCCTTCTACATATTTAAAAATGAATATTTATTTAATTATTAATATTTAAGTTAAAAGTAGTTTGCACTAGATGAAACGCGTTTGACAAAATATCTTAATTTTTTAAAATTATTTTATTTAAAAAGTTTTATTTTATTTAAAATGGTCAGAATGAGAATTCCACAGATTTGTTCTAGTTCTAACAAAGGCACGCAGTCATCACAACCTAGCCTTTTAACTGGTGAAAACACATTCTAGTTAAAAAACGGTTAACACATTATTAGGTAAATTATCTTGTTTATTTTGATAAAAAATTACACACTTTCTTTGTTTACTTTATTGTTTTGTTACAAAAATTTTCTTAAGGGGGCGCCGTTTGAGTTTTTCGCCTAGGGCGCCAGAAATCCTCGGGCCGGCACTGTGTAATACTACTTAATAATGTAATAAACGTTCAAAAAACTCAACACTCAATACTCCCTTAAAAATAATAAATGAATTAGTTTAAAAAACACGCTTTTAAAGAGCACAAAAAGATAATAATTGAGTGTTGTTTACCGTTGAAGAAATCCTCTGTCTAAGTCTAACCCTGAGTCTCCTGGGAGAGGCAGTTAGGTTGTGATGGAATTTAGAACGAACTATGTATTGTATATGAGTATGTAAATTTCTCCCAAAAGTCTATATGTGTATTTCTCTGTTGTTAATCATTAAGGAGTTCGTTCGAGGAAACCTCGACTGGAGGACGAACTAGATCATAGGCAATAACTATCTTCATCTCCAACATCACTACGCCCCGGCCTTTTCTCAAACATGTGAAATGTAGATTTTACTAAAATGTTGTAGGTACTTAATTATTGAGAATCACCTGCTGATCACAAAACTCCTCAACCCAACCCTGAACCAAATGAATCTGAAGACGACGTTACGGACGTTATTTTTAAACCACAACAAGCCTGTAGGCTGCTCATTCATCATTCAAAGTAAACCTCAAAATTCAAATGCAAATAATTTATAATAATGTACCGAGGCGTTAATATTACACTTATGAACGTCAAATATATTGAGTGTCCTACCATTTTGAAAGGGAGCCTTGTTAAAGAAGAGAAGGAATAGTGAATGAACTTCTGATTTCGGTAAAAACAGCAAATTGGAAGACGTATCATAAAATCGCCTACCAACACGGAAATATTGCATGCTGTTAGACTGAGATGATGCAGAACATTAATAAATATCTGGAAAGACAAACTACTGGACACAAATATCTTATCGGGAGGTCAAACTGTGATGATGCCAGATTGGAGTTTTCGGGAAATCCAGTTTAGTTGAAGTTATTTTTGTTAAGTAGCTATTGGGTATTTAAAATAATAACATGGTTAATGTAAACATGCCTTCCGGAATGTGCTTATCATAGTAAACATTAAAAAGTTAAAACAATTTTTAGAGCACTTATTCATAGTGTTCAGGCTCCATGTGTTCCTTTCCTTACTACAAATATCAGCAATAATAGTTAATCCTAGTTCCCGTGATTTTAAGTACAGATCATTATCAAAACACTCTACAAAACTGAACTTCGGGAATCTTTAATGTATCTTATTCATCTGGAGCAACTCTAAACGCCCTCCTTCCTTCTTAGGCAGTCGGGGAAACATTTAATTGAAATAGAAATGTCTTCAAGAATGGAGATATCCTTATTGATCCAGTAGGTATGGGCAGGTAGAGTTAACTCAAGTTTTTCACTGACCTTTTTCAGTGTGTTTTATGTTCTAACCCCCGAGTTGCTTTACAGCAGCAACCCGTTCACAGCACTTAAAATGTGTTCACGAAACTCAACATCTTGATGATATTGTTATTACACTTGTGGTCACCCATCCGTCCTAGGTGCATCCATCTTCATCTAACTTAGCTGATCAGCAACAATTGATTAAAATTTAATTTCATTTATTTGACACGAAACGAAGTATTTTCGAATGGGATATAATATGTCCATCTGACCACATAACATTCGTTGGCTAAATCCGAATTCTTTTGATCGATCCGTACATTACCTATAAATGTGCTAAACAAATCATTCATAATAGTGAACCTATAACAGAACATAAATAACTTTATCTGAGCCCCTATCGCCTATCGCCGGTATCGAATGACGTCGGTGTCCTCACAGGTCATCGCGATTCATTCATACTACGCGCCCAACCGTCTAATGAATCTATAAACTATTATTTATTAACCGGCCGTCCTGATAACGCGTATATCGATGTTATTATCATTATTAAACACTCGATGTGTGTCCGTCTAAGATGTGAACACTTTCCATCTTTTGCAAGTCTAATGTCTACCGGTCTAATTTGAGCGTACGAAGCAAAATAGGTTTTATTATTATGTGTACTGTAATACTCGTAGTTATAATACTCTCACTTTTCTAAGGAGAAAAATGTCATGTATCTAAGCTAACCTCATGAATGAAAAATGTCGTGATCAGTGATCAGTGGATACTGCCATCACCAAGGACATCAATGATAGTCAAGGTAGCATCTTTGACAACCAAGAGGAAACCGCGAGACCCACTTATTAATAATGAAATGCTAAAATATGTTGACGGCTTATTCTAGGAGATGGGTAGGTAATTGACCAGTAAAATCTCTGCTCACAAGTAGATACCTTCTGGGTTAAAGAGAATGGTTCAACCTCCAGAAGAAGGGAGCTGTCGCAATGGCGTTTGTTGATCAGTAGAGTTGATTACGAGCATGGGAGGCTTGCACTCGAGATACCCACACATATTGATATTATTCTTACTCAGATAATAACTATGGGAGAGTAGTAATCTACGTACTACGTACCTACCTACCGAGTTAGTATATCGGTTTTGTACTCGTATTATTAAATTAGTTTTTGCTTTATTTGTTAAAAAAATTCAGTGTCTATTACTTAATTTGTTTAATTCGTCTATTTTATTGTTTCAATTAATCTGTTCTTTCTTCTCTATTTTTTCTTGGACGGCAACGCATTGCTGAAGCCTAAGATGCTACGTTGTTACTTATGTCCATGGACCACCCGCCAACGGTTTGCTAGTCTCTTCATATGTTGGCTACTGAAGAATAAAGAATAACGCGAAAGTTTTGTAGAATTTTCTCAAGATTCAGAATGGGTGCCTACCTAATCGTGGAAAGTTTTTGGGCCCAGGCCATGCAATTATCCGCTCAAATTTAGTATCCGAATATTTCGAATAGTTCCTAATCATTATCCGGATATATTCGGATAATTCGAATAATACTTTTAGAAAGTAAAATACAAATAAATTTATGAATACAATCAATTATTGATAAAACGAACTTACCTGTACGTGAAGTTCTATCAAAATTATGCGAGCTGCTCAATTCGAAGCGATTAATATTTACATGTAGTACTATTTCCAGTCCACGGCCTTTAACACGATAAGTTTAAAGAAAAACAAAAATATTATCAATCTGAAACATAAAATAGTTGTTAATCTGGCTTATTTCCTCGTTCACTCAATGTTGTTTAACACTCAAGCTTCCTTCCGGTCATCACTCTTCTTCACCGCTTGGTTGCCATTTTTGCTTCATTTAGTTTAAATATAAATTAAAGGATACAGACTGCTAGGGTGGGTCCTTTCATTTTATGGGGGGGACCTATTAATCGCTTCGAATTGAGCAGCTCGCATAATTTTGATAGAACTTCACGTACAGGTAAGTTCGTTTTATCAATAATTATGCTTCGCTGCTCAATTCTCGCGATTAATATTTACATGTAGACGTTTAAAGTAGATATAGGATGTATCCTTTAATATAATATGGAAATAATTAAGTATACCTATGATACATTTTTTTTATCAATAATCAATAACAAATACAGATTGCACTAGCATTAAGCTCGCCATTTATTTATCCGTTAATATTGTTATATTGTGGTCAATATAGTGTACATAAATAAATAAATAGTATTGATTAATGTCCCAATTATTTTTAATATATGCGTAGAGGTTATTGCTTACATAAGTAAGCTTAATATAACATTAAATATAAGGATTATTCGAAGAAAGAAGGGAAAATAACAAATATGATTGAAAATCAAGAATGGATCTAACGAATATGAAATTCTGTTAAGATAGAATACTATTATTCTAAAAGCTTATAAAAACTGAAAAATGCGCTCCATGTGGCTGTCTTCCTTATTACATGCACGCTTTCTGCCTTTCAAGGTAGAAGCAAAAACACACCACTCTTGTGGGTGTGCTTCTCTGGAATCAATAAATCAAAAATTAAATTACGAAGACAATCAGTTTATATTTTTATAAGAACATGTAGATCTCAGCTAGTCAAATAACATAATTTCTCATATAAAATGTATCTAGTCACACTTCAGGTTTTTATGAATAGATTTGATTATGATGTAATCAAAATGTATATTCTGGTTTATTTGTTTATTATTATTATTATGTAATATATATAATTATTTGATATGTAACATGAGTATTAACTCACTCTCCATCAGCATATATTATATTAATAGTGTAGATAAGTTAAATATTTTACTATTTTAAATTACAGTATTCGTATAAATAAATACTTCACATTTAGAAATCCGAACCTCAAATACATTATATCAATCGATATATTATATTCATCCCGAGAGGTATATAATATACCTATAGAGGTATACCTATAGCTATGTTACGTACAAAAAACAATTATTAAAAAAATTGTCTGGCATTACTCCAGAACAATTATGTCTATATAATGTTTCGCATACAAGATAGGGAATTTATAATCCATTCAAATTCAAATTAATATATTGTGAAATATACAGGTACATATGTAAATAAAGTTCTCATGTTATATAATTATAATATCCACCATATCCCTGCCACAGATGGGCATACAATATTAATTTAAATAATAAGTAATTGATCGAAAGAAGTGGAACACTAATTCTTGTTTTGGTATTATATTAATACAATTGTTATCGTAAATTTTTCCGAAAATTTAGAGAGGATCTGGAATAAGAAATCAACAATTTATAATTGGGCTGTCAATAAATTATTCTTGATAATTTTTATAATTTATCGTTATATTATGTAGTATACTAGACAGGGCTGAGATAGCCATCTGTGACTTTGATTACTTTATTTATTAACATTATATATATATTTTTAATAATAGCAATTGTGGTAATGCACAAAAAATAATATTTTGCCCAGGATATCCTGTAATGATAAATAATTATGTTGCATATAAGGAAGGCCCACAGGGTAGGTCCATAATTAGATTATATAATATTTCAGTAAATACTACTCTTTAGTCTTTGTTGAACACAAAAAGACAGATACTTTGTTTTTTCCCATAAGCCTTGGAAAAATTAGTGAAAAGAACACGAAAATAATAATTATATATCACATATTATATCTCCCGTAGTTCATAGCCCTTTCAGTAAGGATTTATATGGCTGTCAGTAATTGCAATGTTATATAGTTATATGTTTATATAGTAAGAGTTTTCTATAAATCGTAAGCACTTTGCTCATGTTAATGCAACAAAACATGAAGTTCAAACGAATGTTATGTGCTGAATGAAAAATTATAATTTATTGCATTTATGTCTGATTTTGTAATTTTTTCATAAGTTTAACGCTTATGGCTAAAAATTGAAAAATTGCAACCAACTATATTCTAAACCTTGGAGGTCTTGCTATATGCATTTTGGATGTGAGTTTAACTCATCTTATTTTTCCTTTGGAATTTTTCTAAGAAATATCACTTTACGTGTAAAAGACTAAATATTATATTTCTACCATAGATTACACAACTATTATCATAATAGATAGGTATAGAGCCAAATTTATAGGGCAAAATTAGTGCTATCAATTGTAAACTCTTACATTCCATGTATCTATTGACCTGCCAACTGGTAAACCATCTCTTTAAAAAATAATGTTGAATGATTCGGTTGATAATGGATTTCAATAGTAGGTTAAAATCCAGCGGTGCAGTAACTGTAGTATTCGAATTACATAAAGTCGTAAATAAACATTATCTTGAAATTAGAAAAAAAATATCTTTTAAAAAAGAAACCGGTAATGCTAAATAATATTAGCAATTTTTATAAAAATTGTAGGTATAATTAATTATCCCTGTGTTAAAGCAGAATGCAGTACTTACATACGGCATCCATCTTATAATGGGTGCGAGCTGTTCTGCTTAAAATGAATCTTAAACTTGTCATCAGGCTGATTAAGCTATGAAAGTAAAAGGAGAGATTATTGTTGTAAACAAAATCTAAATTTTATTATGTATCATATGTTGATACGACTAGATAATGACAAATCATGTATCAAATAACCTGCATATTTCAACCCTGAAATGTATCAGGATTATTATGCGGGTGTTCTTCGGCTGGCGGTCTGCTGAGTAGGCTGAACCGTTTATCACTAATTCAATAGTGGATAACTTTCTTAGTGATTACACACTTTTTGTAATAATTACAATAATACATGGTGTAATAATTACACCATGGGTTACAGTAATAATATTGTAATCTGCAGTATGGATTTACTTACATTGTAGGTATACAATATTTACTCGAGGCCATTAGCCGCAAAGCTTAAAATGATTCACGCTGCTTTAAAAATAAAAATTTGTCAACTGACATTAAGTCTAACAAGCTTTTGACCATAAAAGGCCACGACATCAAGCTACGAACTGTAGCGATATATTTTGCAAGGTTTTGTTTGCAAATTGAGGTTGGAATGACGCTTTTAGTGAAACATTCTAAGAACATTCCTAGGATGCCATTTAGATGGACAGCCGTTTTACTCTCAGAGTCATATAGGGGGCATTTTCACGACTGTCCTACGTCATGCTGTAAGACCTATAAAGCCAACAGCAACTTCCATTAGAGTGCGCTCGCGACAGGGCGCGGCGGCGATGCCGGCGGCAGCACAACGGCGGTTTGCGTAGAATTTCCCGAGAGTGTAAAGTCGTCTTCGAAAAAACTTATCCCGAATGGTTCAATAAAGACTTATGTTTTAGAAATCACTAGTTTGAATCCTTTTTCATCCTGTCTTGACATGATAATGGCTTTCGTAGCTTTTGATTTTCCAGTCTAACCACAAAGAGAGAAGTAAATTTTCATCTTCTTTGATGTATTCTTCAACTCCTTAGTTATAGATATCAAGAAGAGGCGTCAAGTATTATTGACGTTATAGTGATTGTATCGATCAATCGACAATTTAGATAGTCTCAGAGTCCTCTATTATAACTTTATAGCCCTACTAGAGGGAGCAGTTATAAACCATGCGTATCTATTTGGTACAGACGCGCAGCAAAGAAATATAATTGTAGGATGTCCGAAATGGTTGCCATAGTTCAGGCATTCAGTACTAAAAGTGTCCTTAAAAAAAGGGCACAAAAAAGGGCACAATTGCCGAGTACTGGATTTTATATTTCAGAAGAGGACCAATCATATCAGGTAGGTACTGCTAGTATGTGGTAGAAATGAGGACATCAAAGTGCACAGGATTCCAAGTCAATTTCCTTATAAAGTTTAGGAATAAAACTTCATTTGAATTTCTTTATTTTGATTAAAGATTATGTATGATAAAAGATTGTAACTACTAATACTTTTGATGTAATTATATCAATAGTTCTGGTTCTTATTTGACACTCAGAAAAAGTGCATTATTTGTGAAGGAAATGAACCCAAAAGAAGCATTCGCATCACTTTATGTAATTATATCACTAGTTCTGGTTCTTATTTGACACTCAGAAAAAGTGCATTATTTGTGAAGGAAATGAACCCAAAAGAAGCATTCGCATCACTTTATGTAAGATCAACAAATTAACCACAAAAGGTCGTTCTGTGAAGGTAGCAGTCCCATTGTAGTGCTCGCATCACTAACGTTGATTTACATTAAAAGAACCAGGATATCAAATTATCTCTTCAGGTAATTAAACTAAAACACATATAAACGTTTGCGTCATTGCTTTAATTATGCCATCGATAATTGTCTCAATTATTTAGTTATATTTCAACACAGTGAAGGTGGTCGAGGTTCATCCTCGACGAATATTGGAATCACTCTGTGTAACATCAACAGTTGAAACGCAAAGGGTAGTATGTGAAGGTAGCAGTCCCATCGTACTACTCGCATCACAAATGTGAATGCACATTAAAAGAATCAAAATATTAAATTCTTTGTTCACATAATTATTTTGGTGAATATTCTGACGCTCGTATCATAATTGTTTTTATCATGCCAATAATAAGTAGCTGCCACTTGAATTTTATAAATAATGTGGGTATCTTCCTAAAAATAGAATTGAAGATAATAATAAATCGTAAAACACTTACTGGTAAAGGTATCCTTTGATCCACTGATATTATACGTAAAAATTGGTTGATTCACATCTGAATAACACTTTTATCCTGTATTTCCTCCAAATATTATAGTTATTTTAAAATTTTCTTCTTTTCTTCACACCGTTTCGTTAACATAGACTGTCCGTTAGGGAATCTCTAGTAATGAGTCTAAGGACACGTCGAGACGTGTTGAGGCCGCGACACGAAAATAGATAATGAAGCAAAAATGGCAACCAAGCGGTGAAGAAGAGTGATGACCGGAAGGAAGCTTGAGTGTTAAACAACATTGAGTGAACGAGGAAATAAGCCAGATTAACAACTGTTTTATGTTTCAGATTGATAATATTTTTGTTTTTCTTTAAACTTATCGTGTTAAAGGCCGTGGACTGGAAATAGTACTACATGTAAATATTAATCGCGAGAATTGAGCAGCGAAGCATAATATTTTTATTACGAAACTCGTTTAAAATTTTATTCAAAATCCAATACTTTTTGTGAGATGTATCAGCACGCTGCTAAGCTTCATCCTAGAGTCGCATCTAGTCATAAACTAATTAGCAATGTTCTTAGGGTAATTTCTACACGTATATTTTTCAACCACATCACATCGAGCTAGTACCGTCTTCTCCTGAAAGCTAACACACCTCAAGGTTTTCGACTTGGGTACTAGCATCATGGCGAACACTCAAGGAGAAATCCTCATCCAACCACGCTGCAGGGCATAGGGATCCGTTGGTGCAAGATAGTGCTGGAAGGATAAAGTGATCCGTTGAGGAGGTCATGACCCTCAGCACTGTGAACATCGACGCAAGGAGGATTGCCATAGAACTGCTCGATTTCTGAGCTAAATTTTTAAGCTATGCTGTAAATACAGTGAGCTTGTAGAGCGGCATGTGGATTCTCCAGAACTATTTCTCCTTTAGGGGCTAGGCTGAGCACCGCGAGCGAGTTCCCAAACGATCCCTTTTTAACTGACTTCAAAAAAAGGTGGTTCTCAATTCAACTGCATTTTTTTATGTTTGTTACCTCGGAACTTTCGACTGGGTGAACCGATTTTGATGATTTTTTTTAATCAAAAGCTGGTGCTTTTCATGTGGTGCGCGACAAATGGTCGAATATCTCAATATCACGCCAGCCGATTTCGATGATTCTTTTTTTATTATTATTGGAAAGGATGTTTGTTATTCATTTGAAGTCGGTCTTTTTGTTAAATTTTTTCTATTAAATCCGTCGTAGAAATGTTAATTTTTTTTACACAAATAAGTTAATGGTTGACCACAATCCCACCTGATGGTAAGTGGAGATGTGGTCCAAGGTGGTGAGCACAATAACTTAGTAAAAGCCTAATCACTCTTTCATTATAGTCAGTCATAGAAGGCGGGAATGCCGTCGCAGGCAAGTTATTCCAGTCCTTGGCGGTGTGTATAACGAATGACGTGGCAAACCACCTCATCCTTATTGGCGGGATGTTCACGACAAAAGGATGGATAGCCGCCGTGCGTTACGTCGTTCAACGGAGAAATGGAGATGGAGGAATTATATCAAACAATTCCTGTGCACACTCTCCAAAATGTTCCCTGTATAAAACCGAGAAGCTGGCTTCTCTACGCCCGTGCTTGAGGCTTTGCAGATTGGTATCAACCAAATCTGGGTTACCAGGCAGCCTCTTCACACGCCTCTCCATCGAGTCCAAGGCAGAAAGGTGACATTTGGCTGCACCTGCCCAAATGTGTGAATAGTACTCCACACACGGCTGAGCCTGAGCTTTATACAAGGTTAAGAGTTGCTTCGGTGTGAAGTACCGCCGCATTTTTGCAAAGACACCAAGTTTCTTTGCAGCAGCCTTAGCCTTGGTTTCAATGAACCACCCAAACTTGAGTTTCAAAGATATATGTACTCCTAACAACTGAAGGCAGTTGGTATAATCCAAGGATACATTCCGAAAAGTAGGAGCCAAGGTAAGCGGGCTCCTCTTGGCGGTGAATAGATACTTCTGCGCTTTAGTGGCGTTGAATCTCACAAGATTGCCTTCGCCCCACTCGTACACAGCCCGAAGTGTGAGATTCATACGAGCAACCATGGTCTCTCTTTCAGACTGAATTTCGTCCCGACTGGCTCTGGAACTTGGTAGGTATCTCTCTACCACTGTGCTATCGTCCGCGTACCCATAAATACCGGGCATAAGCAGGTCATTTATATGCAAAAAGAGTGGCGGAGAGAATGGACCCCTGAGGAACTCCGGCATTTGTAGCCATCGTTCTCGATGAACAACCATCGACTACAACGCGGAAAGACCGGTCGCTCAGGAAGTCCTTTACCCAGTGGATAAGGCCAGGGGATATGCCGTAAGCTGGAAGCTTGCTTAGAAGGCTAGCGTGCCAGACTTTATCGAAGGCCTTCGAGACATCAAGGGAGATATCAAGTGCCTCCTCATTTTTCTTGGGGGCCTACCAAAATTTTATTGAAATTGCGGAAATTACTAGAACATGGTTTGGACGCTTCTTGCATGTATCCTGTAGAAATATCGAGCTGCCATTATTTGTATTTTGTAAGTTATCTCATAAAAATTATATATATGCGGGCTTTTAACTAATTTGTTTTTTAGCATTTGGTCGTATTTTATATTATTGGAGGCTAATAGACTATCTATTTTGGATTATAAAGTTTAAAATATTACATCTTGGTCCATTTAATATATTTCAATTAAAAAAAACATATAAAAAAACTAAAAATTTACTATCCGTTTTATTCGAATTATCCGGATAGTAACAAGCCCATTATCCGGATTTAAAATTCGGCGGATATCCGGATATTTCGAATATCCGAATATCCGGATAGTAAGCCCTAGGCCCAACTTAAGTTTAAGTACCTACTTACTGAGTGCGGCAATAATAATAATTAAAAGGCTAAACTTCAACTTGTAAACCATACTGGCGTCAACAATAAAATGGAATCTAATTTCGGTGCGTATAAATTTAAAATAACTACTACCGATATATTTATCAAGACCGGAGTTAAAATGAACTATTAAAACATAACATTGGTAGTTAACAAAAGGGTTCAGTGGCGATTACCTGTTTTATTAAAATGAGCAATAAAGTATAGACCGTGGAGTACCTAATGACGGTTTATCGGCAGAGGGCCAAAGGACCAGGGTGAAGGGTGCAGGGCGGAGGGTATCGCCGTATCGCGCGATAACCACCATCGCCTCGCCACGCCACATGCGCGACTGTAAACAAAAATAATAAAGAAATATTTCTGCTATTTAATACTCGCGGTAAATCGAATGATCCTGTTGCTGCTGACATTGCTGACTTGCCGAGTAACGTCTCATTGCAAGTTATTGCAACGCTTATCGATTACCGAGCAGGTATTTAAATGTGAGCCATCTGCACCTGCGCACTTATTTATTATAACACTACATTAGTTACATAGACAAATATAAAAACACACACACACAAACACACAAAAACACACACACACGCACGCAGGCACGCACGCACACAAGAATGCATGCCGGACACAAACCGTAACATAGTTTAGTATTTAAGTTTCTCATTTTAAGTGATGTAAAAATCTTATGGGAAATAAAGTTCTTTAAACCGAGATAGAGTACCTGTTGTTGTGTTGGTGACCTATTATTATATCTCTATGAACCATTTAAGAATTCAAAGTCCATAGATATAATAATAAATATCTACCACAAACCAAAGGGCTAACTGGACTCATGGTCAGAAATATTTCTGAAATATCCTTCTAACATTAAAACCAATCTTCTCTTATCTCGGCACTCGGAAGTTTGGTTAACGTCGCCCATAATTTCGGTCAGTAGCACATTAAACGGATCAAGTATCACTATCGTGCGTAATTCATTACGGAGATTCATTACGAGTGCTATCAGTGGTTTATGGCATAATGAGCGTGTTTGGCAATTACTGGCTCGTGCGGGCTGCGAGCTGTGACGTCACGGCCGCTCGGATAACCCTGGGACCGTGATAACCTCCCGCCAGTATCGCCACTCGCTAGTGTCGCCAACAGTCGCCCGTCACCCGTCGCCCGTTGCTACCACTCTTCCACATTCCACAATTCAAGGGCAACGGGCAACTTATGCCAAACAAATTCTCAATCAGCACGGTGGAAGCTCTAGGGTTCCTCAGTAATCGCAGAGACACGTGCGGAGAGGGCCATTAAAGAGTTGAAGCCAAAGCAACAGGCCGAGCTGGTGCCGAAATTAAACGATAAAGTTTAAGCCGCACCAATTGAGTTATTGACGTGAAGAGTGTGAAGAGTGAGCGTTTTCGTCTAAAGTCTTTAAAAAGCTTTTTAAAGGGTTGTTTGTCTCTATTACTGAAATATTACGGTAGCTTCTAGTGGGTGTGGTATGCTTCAACACTTCTTATTTGTGAAGTGATACGTCATTACTGCTGTCGTTTGCTGAGTGTGTTCCTTTTTCATTTTAAGTATAATACGGGTTTCAAGTCCGCGATGATTTAAGTCTAAAATCGTGTTCCTTTTTCGTCGTGTTTCGCAACAAACTTTAGCTCCTCATATTTTGTTTTTTTTTAATAGCATGCATTTTTTGTTATTTTAGTTTAATTTGTTGTGTAAACTGGCGAATTAAAGTTATTCTATTCATTATGGTAATATAGTACTGCTATTTGGAAATGTTCTTAAAATATCGATAGTTAAGACTCATGTTCATTGTTGAAGTTAACCTCAATGTTCAGTTTACCTTCAACTCGTTGATATTTCTTCAAAATGCGTGGCTCTGTTAAATGGAATTCTCTCTCGTACTAAGTATTTTTCATACGTTCTGGTTTATTAGACGCTTATTTCTTGGATACTACTGAAAGGTAAAAGAGGGAAGCGTAGCGATTAAACGATTTGTGCATCAATTTTATTTTATGTGATTTTGTGTATTACCAATCTCAAGATCAATTTGAACTTGATTGATTTTGCATGTGTGGTCCTATGGGTTTACAGTTACCTACTCTTTAGCTTCCTCTTCAGTAATCCTCTTTTAAAATTTGCTCGCGTAGTGTTGCTGGAATATTTCAGAATGATGCAAGCAGTGCCTGTTTTTTGTGCTCAAGATAAAATAAAATACAACAATGCCCACAAAACAAATGCCGCATTACACGCACCTCGTAATCTTCTCGTTATAATCATACTTCACTGAGTCCTAGTCACTTTATCCTTATCCGTAAGCCATGTAGATTCTTGGTTGGTAGTTGCGCATAAGTAGGATTCTTCGTTGGTAGTTGAAGCGCTCATAGCCCAGCGGCTTGCGTCGATCCTAAAAGTGATCGAAAAAGTTAAGCAACAGCGGGCGCGGTCGGTAGTTGGATGGGTGACCGCTAGTGGCAAAAAATTCTTGAGCGTTTCCGTGCTTCGGAGGGCACGTAAAACCGTCGGTCCCGGTTGTTATTATAAGATAACAGTCGTTAAGCCATGTCTGAGACCCTCAGGCGGTTTGAAAACTTCCGACACTTGGGTTGGCCACTAACCCCTCCACCAATCCGCACTGGAGCAGCGTAGTGGAGTATGCTCTAGGCCTCCTTAAAAGGAGAGACCCGTGCCCAGTAGTGGGCCATTAATGGGTTGAAGCCAGCCAGCCAGCGCATAATGCATAACGTAAAGGAGAAAGTTTGATTTTACTCCCCATAAACTTTCATACTCCGGACTTATAAATATATGGAAATCAATTCTTATGAAGTGAAACTCCAAAAGTTTTTTTTTTAATTTCTCCTGTGTTGTCTCCGCCACGACCACAGGTAATCCAACAAATTTCGAAATTGAATTTTTCGGTCATGCCAAGTAGGTAAAGGGTACAAACATGAAACAGCGGAGTTTGTATATTTGTCCGTCGGCTGTTTGTTCGGCAAACAGCTACCGGCGACAGAAAGGCATCGGCCGGCGGCCATCTGCACTTGTCTTCACTTGCGGTGCTGGAACGACGAAAAGTTCCCTGAATAATCAACATTGTCGGTTTCATCTTATGGCAACTTGCAGAACTCCTTCTCTAATTAGTTATTCTAAGTTAAATTCCCTTGACTTTGTCACTCAGAAAGAACAGTAGGTAGGTACTTCATGGAAATTTATAGGTATTCTGCACCTAATAATATGGTTAAGGTTTGATTATTTATTTATTTATTATTTATTGAACCTTACACAAGTAATGGAACAAAAGGCGGACTTAATGCTAAAAGCATTCTCTGCCAGTCAACCTTAGGGCAGTGGGAAAACAAATCCACTAGTGGATTAATCCGTGGTCTAGATTTCTAATGCCTCTTACCTCTTAGTCACAACATTAATAGTGTAAAAAACATGATAAAAAAACAGATTCTGCCAGGCTATGTTGATAAATCAATCTGTGCGCCAGCACAAAGCAGAAACGCAAACAGGGAGTTGTATTACAGTTTCCTGTCAATTGGTCGTGTTTGCTCCAATATTATTTGTATTTTGTACTAAACGCTACTTTGATTACAAACTAAACCGACGTATTCGAAAATGAACCATATCCTGCTAAGAACACGGTTCTTTTGTCACGGTTTAGATTTGTTTAGTAAATGTTGTCATCCCCATTTGTACCGGGCTCACTAATCGCTTTGGTATTTTTTGTCATTCGGCTCTACGGAGCCGGTGGCGCCCATGGATTAGTAGATACTGTTTACTATTTATTTGTACTTAGACTTCTATGACATCGAATATATGAAGTTATCAATATGAATTATAGTTTAAAACTTAAAGATTTTTGCCTCGTTTCTCGTTTAATTACGTAGAAAGAATGATCGTCAGTTGTATCAAATATCTTATGTAATAGAAGATTAGGGACAATAGCATCCTGCTGTCTAGGTTAGTATTTTGTACCTACCTATTGATCAGATATTTCCAGAGCCAGGCGGGGCCTTGCACTTGATCCTCGGCCGGATAAAGTAGAGATCGTCTCTACCACGTCTCTACCTTCAAAATGAATTCTGAATGCCCTCACTAAATACCTACTCATAATATTGTTACAATATACAGGGTGAATTTTTCAAGAGTGCATGGATGGCCAAATTCGAAACTATGAGAAATAGCGAAAAATGATCAAAAGAAAAATGCTGAAAAGAGTCTTCGGGGCCGATTTTGATGAAAACTAAAACTATGTATTAGATTTTAGAAAAAATAATTTTCCTGGAATTGAACCCATTGATTTTGAAAAAATAATTTTTATATTTATTTAAAATCATTTGTTTCTTAAATATAAATACCTATATGCTATAACATTAATATAATGTGCCTCCACGTTCATTTTTAAAGGGGACTCGGTTCTCTATTCAGGTCCTGTTGTTGATATTATCTTCAAATGTAGGAATTTTTTATACATCTCAAGGGACACCTAAATAGGTTCACAATTATTGGTGTTTAACGATATAAAGTACTTAACTATAAATTAAATTATGATGATGGACGGGCGCCGGAAGTGTCGAATAATAAAAGATTTGGCTTGGTTTCAAATAATATCACCTACTCGTGCCTACATGGATGGATACTTTTCTATAGGTACATATTTTAAATTAAAACTAAAATTAATCAGTATGAAGTACGCTCAGACGAATAGCTTCCAAAATATGCTGTCACAAGTTTCGCCCTAGGCCAACTAATCGTTTCAAACCTCGGCTGCTTGCTTTTACAGATAAAAGCGGCTGTGAGGTGGCTGGGCATGCATGTCGTACTTTGATAAAACTTTAACTAATACTTAAAACAATACTTTCAAAACTATGAAATAAATTTTATCAAAAAAAATCCTTCACAAATTAATGTTTTTGGTAATAATGAAACCGACTCCGCCGTGGGATGTCAACAAGGCGACCATCTTGTCAGGTATCCCCCCTCCTCCCTCCTGCTGACTAAACAGTTGGAGCTGGACAAGTGAAAAAATTCTCGAAAATAGTTTATATGATGAATTTATAAGGAAAACTATCACGGATATGTTAGCATAAGTAGTTGCGAGGGTGTAGATCCTCCACAAGTATCAGGTAAAACTCTCAGGGCAGGGTAGGTAGGTATAGTTATGGAGACACAACTCTGATTCTCCATTATATTGCAACTATTTGGTACATATCACACTTACTATGCAAATAAAAAACTGTATGTAAATGTAATATAAAAATAATAAAACGTTCTTTATTTTCCTAAGCTCCCATTCTCAATGATGGAAGCCCAGCTGACAGATGCATTTTTTGTAAAATAAAAATTGTTGTCAAAATTTAAAAATTTAGAAGAAAATGCATCTGCCAGCCAAGGAATATTGAACGAGGTATTATTACACCTCGTTACACATTTAATGAGTAATAGTCGATAAACTTACTAGTTACTACTTTGGAACCCTACATTGCGCGTGGCCTGACACGCACGTGCCTGGTTTTTATTCTTTCGTTAAAAAAATACTAAATAATTGATCACGTTCAAGGTGTGTAACATTTCGAAAAACCTGTTGACATTATTTTCACGTTAAATAGCAACATTAGCAACACGCCTTCACTGCAAGGTTGAATGTTGAAATTGCACGCGCAGCGCGGGGGGGGGGGGGGGTAGGGGGTATCGTCCCCGCACTAATTATTAGTCAAACAGTGAGGCACTGGCTTCCATTTGAGTTGTGCTCTACAAAATCTCATCAGTGAATCAGTGATTGCAGACGGCCACCGATTCCCACATCACCAATAACACTTTGTCAATAGCCTTGCAGCCTCAGGGTTGGCAGCTTCGGCATTCCATAAATACTGAAAAGGGACGTAATTAACAATAAAATAACTAAAAGTAGAGGCATTAGTGTCAGTGTGTCACTTATACTATAATTAATTCAAGGATAGATTTAACTGGATATATTTCTTTAGGTAGTTCTAATAATTTTAAATCCCTGACGAAAAAAGAGGGGTGTTATAAGTTTGCCGCGTCTGTCTATCCGTGTATCCGTGGGTGTGTGTATGTGTGTAATTACTAATTGTGTATCTGTATGTCTGTCTGTGGCATCGTAGCTCCCAAACGGATGAACCAATTTTGATCTCGGTTTTTTTGTATGAAAGACTTAATCAGGAGTGTTCTTAGCTATGTTTAATGTAAATAAAACTGGCGGGGGGTAATACTAATTTTAAATTAGTATTATGAGAGTAAAGACAACGAGATTGAAAACAGACTTAATAATGTTTATAAATCATGTAGTCATGACATGACTATCTTTTACTTCTGTTGACAATTGAAAGGTGACATCTCCAGTATCTCAACACTCATTTATTATCTAAATACTGCAAATTCAGTGGATTGCAACTGAAAATAACCATTTCAGCTCGTCGTCTGAACCGCCTAGTGTAGGTTAGCTCTACATACCTTTGAGGTAACGAGATCGTAAATAAATAAATTTATCGTAAAAGAATAAATAATTTTCATACCAGAATTCCAATTACTCATTATTTCTTTTGGCAGGCTTTACTCTCGTCGAGTACATTAGTGATAACCTTAATGTGTTAATTTTTAATTTACTAAGACAACTACCTAATCGTTCAGAGAGCTTAACCTAGGCGAAACTTGTGTCAAAAATTCTTAGTTTTCTTTATATACTATGGTGCTACGGAGCTACGAACTAAGAGCTACGGAGTATCATTGATATGGCGGCAGCTACGCCCCTGGTGTCATCTGATTTCGCACCATTATTTTATGATAGTGACATCAAATGGCCATTCTGTTAACTGTCAACCCTATCAGTGCGGGCGTGCGTGGCAGGCGAGCGGCGGCGGCGGCAGCGGCAGTGTTTGCGCACGCATTAGCCGCGCCGCGTGTCAACACCGTAATGGCAGCAAACAGACCCTCCCCCCGCACCGCGCGCCGCCCGCCGCCCCCGGGCTCGCCACGCTGCGCCTGCGCACCCGTTCCGCTACCGTTTTCTTCTACTGATAGAAATTTGTGGAGCCTATGTCTATAACTTCACAGTCGTATTTGCATTTGGAGCTGTGGGTAATGTCTCTTGGCAGGTCTAGATCATTTTATATGATAATACGGATACAGTGGTAGAGATGGATACGTAGAATGTACCTGTTCGTTAGGTATATTACGGTCTATCTGCACGTTTATTCAACACATGATGTGATGAATGTTAATCTTGTTTCTATATTTAATTTATTTTATTTGTTAAAATAGCAGTCAATAAATATCTTAGTATCTATGAAGTGGCTTCTACGGGGCTTCTAATCTCATGTTTATTTTTAACGTCGAGGTATTCCAATTCTTCCAATTTGTACAAAATATTTTCAGTGACAAATGTTATGGGGTGGTCGACAGCCGTCACAACCCGGCCCAGCTGCTCCCAGCTGCCCCCATTAACCCCCATAAACAGTGTCAAGCTATTCAACCACCATTACTCATGTTGAACTAATTGACGCGGGCGCGTGCCGTCGGTCTGCGAGGCCTGCCACCAATTAGATCAGCTGCGGCCTGGCGTTCGATCGCGAATATCACCATCGACGGCCAATTAGTAAGGTCAGTTGAATCGCGATCGCGAATCTCACCATCGACTCTTTCTGCCACACCATCACACGCACACGTAGTATCTACCTATAATAATAAATACTTTTCTGAATATGCATTTTCATTAAGATTTGCCAGAAATACGCATCGATACGCAAATTGTTACCTTCCTTCATTTCAGTTCATCAAGCTGGACCCGGATTGGATGTGACAATCCAAAGCTCAGAGTCAATGTTATTTTGTATATTTGATCATCATTTCAATCCTTAACCGCCACTGTTGGGCTCGGAACCTCGGGGTCTTACTCCACCACGCTGTCCTAGTGAAAGAACGTTTAGCATAACTTTCTGGGGTGCAAGTTTTCCACGGTGTTTTCTTGCACCCGAGTAAAAAGTTAGTATTAAGTAATCAACTTTGCAGCAATTCGCGGTTAACATGGTGGTATGTAATACTTTAAGCGTGGCACCTCCCTCCCACAGTTTATACCCAACTCGCCAACTGGCGAAATACGCCAACTTACCCTGATGCTGCTCCATTTCGGGGCGAAATATATGTGGTGTGTATGTTGGTATATACTTTTAATTATTGTAGTGCATATTTCCGTTGTGGGAGTGAGGGAGGTGCAAAAGGTAAATATATGAGGGGAGGTCAAAAAGTTCCGAAATTACAGGGAAGATGTATGAAATAATTTGAATATAATCTCTTTTAACTCGAATAAATTTTTATATCGTTGGTATCACTTATTTATACCTTCGAAAAAAAATTATTTGTCTTGGACCTCGAAATGCCGAAATTGCCGACTTACTCGTAACTTCTTCATCGTCGTAGAATTCTTCTCCACTGACCTATTTTTTTTTATTTTGCAAGAAATAATAGTTGCTGAGGGTCAGGTCTACACAGGGTAGGTGGCACAATTGTTCGAAACCACATCTTTGATTGGCAGCCGTCGCAACATAGCTTATGTGCACGGCGTATTGTCGTGCAAAAGGAAAACACCTTTAGTCAGCATTCCTCTTATTTTTTTCAGTCTAGTAAGGAAGCGTAGTCATCTCCCGTTATGGAAATGCCTCGTTCCCTGTAATCGAGCCAAGAATTCTTTCAGTATTCCAAAAATCAATCACCAGGATCTAGATCCTAGATAGATGGAGATTTAGATCAGATGCAGGTTAGTCGGTTAGAAATTTTGGATCTCTACACAGATTTTCGCTATAAATCGCATAGACTTTTAGCTTTTTCTTACCTTGCCGACTTGCCTCAACTTGCAAACTTCATCATCGTATCATATGAATTTTACTCGTGGCGTCTAATTATGTCAATTAAGTCATACATAACTTTGACCGACTATAACATGGGCTCAATAATGTGAAGTATGGGTGACGTGCTACAGCATGGGGTAGAGGGATTGATTTGTTGCCGCTATTCTGGGATATCCGTCACCGATACGGTCAATGGTTGTGGCTGGGGGCGCTGCGGTCAGCTAGACGATATAACCTTATTATGATGTGTACATTTATATATTTTGACAACTTTCTGACGATTACATTTCTTTGGGAAAACTATTTATGTAACTTTTATTTACATGTAAATTATATAAAAAGACCTCAAGCATTATACTTTAATAATATACGCAATAGGTACATAATTTCAATAAATAGGTACAAGAACAAAATAAGGGTTTGTACTGTACGACGCTGTGAAAATTCGCTCAAGTTATTTATGTTTGATTGTTACTTGTAAGCGCACCGCTTAAAGAAATTAATCTGAGAATTGGTCAAATTCAAATTTTTCAAATTCAAATTTATTTATTGCTTCAAATATGGTTACAAAGATGTTATAAAACGGTTTGTAGTTCATACATATTTGGCTTTCGTGAGCATGCAACATCAAGAATAATAGAATTTATTTTTAATACAATTCTTATTGAGAAATTACATTAACTAATTAATTGATGTCAGATTAAATTACAATAATATTACTAATAACAATCCAATCAAATTAATCAAATAAATAACTTATTTATAATAACTATCAATGTCAAGTGCATAGTCAATATTTCTAATTTATGAATAAAATTTATCGGTCGTTCCGTAAGTTCTATTTATCATGGATATTTATATCAGGAGACTGCACGTGTACAGCTGTTACGTAAAGTGCGTTTTTGCTACATTAATGTAATCACATTTTACGTTTCATGTAATCGGTTGTATATTGTTTAACTGACTCCGGTGACCCGGTACGCAACAATCTCAGATATTGCTCGTAAAAAATTCAAACAAACGTAGCGAAAAACGTGATGAAGCAAAAAAACTAGTGATGGGTCGATTATGTGTTTTGGTGATCAGCCGACGAGCCGACTTAGTTCGTTCAAACCACTTACTAACGTAAACGCGCCCAATAACGCCACCCCAAAATCTGTATCCAACACCGACAGTTTTTTTAATCACTATTTTAAGGCATACTATACATTTCATGAAAGTTGTAGCCTAAAAATATTTTAGGTATGTATATTGAGAAACAAAAATAATAAAGTTTGTGTGCGTAAATAATCAGCAAACAGAATAATTCGATAATAACTGAGACGCACCCGCAACGGACGCCCGTCTCATAGTGTAGCGCTCACAGCTACGTAAGTAAACATAATTATTACTTAAGGTAAATTAACTTAAATAAAATGTGTATACCTGCAGGCAAATGTGTAAATATAATAAATAATATACTGGTTTTCTAGATTCACATCTAATATTACCATTCTGACTATTTTTTGAGGTTTAATTCGAATTTTACCTTAAAGCGGTAATAGAAACATAATATTCATAAGTTGCTTCTAATACCTCCTCATGGCGTTGTTAGATGTTTTACAACAGTTAGTATTTTAGATTTTATTTCTTTTAATACGTTATTTTCGATGTTTCTTTTAACTTGTTTGATTCTTAAGAGTATATTACATAATTTGATCAATTAACGCCATACATTTTGTCTCATAGATTTTCTTTTAAACAAGATTCGACGTAAGCAATAATTTTTAGTAATGTATGGCAATTTATTTTAAATAATATCTCATATCAAAACTAAGAAACTTTTTGATACCGAAAAATAATAATAGCAATGACATTCATCAAAACGCGTTTGCATTAAAGCAGAAATTTTAGCCAGTTATTGTTTATTTTTACTGTCGCTAATAGAATAAAGTAATCTTCATACTTAATTCTATTACCGACCCATACGGTCTTATTTATAAAAATCTCTTATTGTAATTGGTCCTTCGCACTATGTGGCCAGCCCATTGCCACTTCAGCCGGCTAATTCTTTGAGCTGTGTCGGTTACCCTTGTTCGTCTACGGATCTCCTCATTTCTGATGCGATCACGTAGAGAAATACCGAGCATAGCCCTCTCCATAGCCCGCTGCGCTACTTTGAGCTTGTGGATTAGGCCAATAGTAAAGCACCATGTCTCGGATCCATATGCCATCACTAGCAACACATAATGCTCGAATACCTTCGACTTCAGGCACTGAGGTAGTGTTTTGGACGACAAGATATGACGCAGTTTCCCAAACGCAGCCCATCCGAGTTGGATTCTACGAGTGACTTCTTTCTCGAAGTTGGACTTACCCATCTGAATCACTTGTCCTAGGTATTGTATTCGTGGGGCCCTCTCATGGCTGATGCCTAACATGGGAGGGCCAGGCGGGCGATGCCGGCGGCTGTACGCCGGCATCCTGAAGAGCATGGCCCTGTACAGGGCGCCTAACTGGGCAGACTCCCTTCAAAGAAGGGAGAATGCTACAGCCTTGCGGGCGCCCCAGAGGGCCATTGCGCAAAGGGCGGTGCGGGCTTACCGCTCGGTAAGCTTCGCAGCAGCGTGCGCTCTGGCTGGCACCCCTCCTTGGGAGATCAAGGCATGGGTGCTAGCCAGAGTCTACGAATGGACGGCGGGGCGAAGAGCACTCGGGGAGCACCCTGCCCCTAAAGTACGTGAGGCTGTTCGGCAGGAGGCGAGGGATGCCGTCGTCCGTCATTGGATGGCGGATCTTGCCTCCACAGTTTTCGGCCGTCGAAACCTCGATGCGCTCGGGCCGGTCCTGCAAGATTGGCTTGAAAGACCGCATGGTTTCCTCACCTTCCGGTTGGTGCAGGTGCTGTCCAGGCACGGCTGTTTCGGGTCGTACCTTCACCGGATCGGGAGAGAGGAAAGCCCGTCGTGCCATGACTGTGGCGCGGCGGAGGACACGGCACAGCACACCCTTGAGGTGTGCCCGTCGTGGGCCGAGCGGCGCCGCAGTCTTGTTGCGGTGATCGGGCTCGCTTCCCACCGTGGTAAATGCCATGTTGGGGAGCGAAGAGGCGTGGGTGGCGGTCGCCTCCTTCTGTAAAGACGTAATGTCACAGAAGGAGGAGGCGGAGCGCGCGTGGGAGAACGATCCTCTTGCGCCGCTTCTCCACTGGAGGAGAGGCAAGAGAAGGCGGGTGGTCGACCACCCTCTCTCCTCCCGATGATGAGCAGCGGGCGACAGGCGCGGGGGCCCCTCGCCCGCATTGCACCGCTTATCACCCAGACGAACGAGGATGACTGAGCACTCACAGTCATCCTCGGGCCTCTTCCCGTGTGTAGGAGGGGTGTGAAGGGCCTACGCTGTAAGGCGGGCAAACGCCGGCGGGGAACTGGAAGCAAAGGCTATGCCGATTCCCAGAACTCCGCCATCAAAGGTGATGCGGGAGTGCCGCTGGGTTGTTTAGTGGGTATACTGGGAGTTATCTCCGGGAGTCCCACATACCCCTTCCGTCCGCCGACGGGTGGGGATGAGTAATGCATTTTTCCCAGCGAAAAAAAAGGTATTGTATTCGTCCACAACTTCGAGAGAAGCGCCATCAACAACAACCGGTACGGGTGTGACATGGACATTCGACATGATTTTCGTCTTGTCCATGTTCATCCTAAGACCCACCCGTTGTGAGGCGCTGTTCAAGTCCCCAAGCATTGTACCAAATTCTTCCAGGGAACCCGCCAGGATGACTATATCGTCGGCAAATCGCAGGTGGGTGATGTATTCGCCGTTGATGTTAATGCCACGTCGTTACCACTCTATCAGCTTGAACACGTCTTCCAACGCAGCGGTGAACAGTTTTGGGGATATGACATCCCCTTGTCTGACACCTCTCTGCAATTGGATGGAGCTCGTTGCTGTGTCGTGTACTCTGACGGACATGGTGGCAGATGAGTACAAACATTTCAACACCTCGATATACCGGTAGTCAATCCGGCACCACTGGAGAGAATTTAGTACCGCCCAGGTCTCAATAAAATGAAAGGCTTTCTCATAGTCCACATAGGCAACACATAACGGCAAATTATACTCCTCGGTCTTTTGTATAATCTGCCGCAGTGTGTGTGTGTGTGTGTGTGGTCTATGGTGCTGTAGCCTTTTCGGAATCCTACTTGTTCGGGAGGCTGGAAGTCGTCAAGCCTGCGTGCAATGCGATTTGTGAGGACCCTCGAAAACAGCTTATAAACGTGGCTCAGAAGTGCAATGGGCCTGTAGTTCTTCAAAAGGGCATTATCGCCCTTCTTGAAGAACAGTGTCACTACACTTCTGCTCCAAGCTTCTGGGGTATTTCCGGTTGATGACGGAATCGAACAGTTTTTGGAGCGCCACTAGAAAGGGTTTCCCTCCAGCTCTCAGAAGCTCGGTTGTGATTCCGTCATCTCCCAGTGCCTTGTTGTTTTTAAGCTGTTTGAGAGCCTTTCTAATCTCATACAGGCTGACGACCAGGATATTTTCGGTGTAGTGTCGGGTCAGTTTAGCTCGCTTGTCGCTCTCCTCGCGAGGAGGTGGAGCTTGAGAGGAGGCATACCACCGTCCGTAGTATCTCTCAGTCTCCCTCAGAACTTCGGGTTTCGACAACACCATGGTGTCGGACTCGGTCTTCAACCTGTAAGCTGACTTTGCCCAATAGACAGATCCCTGGCGAACACTTTTGAGCCCTGGTTTCGTTCAATAGTACTTTTTACACGATTTGCGTTGTGTTTTCGCAAATCGCGTCGCCTGCACTTGGAGATCTGTTCATTGAGCCGTCGGTATTCCCTCTTAGAGGTTGGAGACTGCACACATAGTTCTCGTCGATCCCTCATAAGACCGAGAGTTTGTTCTGAAAGAACCTGAGATCTACCACTAGGGTCTTGAAATCCTTCGACCCTACCTCGTGGACAGTTGTTACCATCCTGGTGTTATACTCGTCCACTGACGTGCACGATTGCGCACGTATGCAAAACGGTTTTGCAGCTCAAGTTGAAAGTTTTCGGATCCATGGATTTGGTTAGGTGTTGGGCGAAGCGTAGACTTGTCAGGCGTGACCGTTCCAGCTTCAGGTTGATATTTAATGTGCCTCTTACAAGTCGGTGATCGCTTCAGGTTTTAAACCTGCTGATCACAGAGACATCATTAAATATGTGCCGTTTGTCTGCCAGAGTGTCCTCGGTGGTTCCGTCGTCCAATGTGTAGGCCCGTAGGGACCCACTTTCATCTCGGCGCCGCTTTGCATGCCCAGTCTCGCGTTTGAAGTCCCCCATCACAACATTGAAATGAGCTTTAGAGGTATATATGGCTCGGCTTATGTCTTCATACATAACCTCAACCTCATTGTCAGGATGTGTTGAAGTCGGCGCATATACCTGTACAACCTTCAACGAATACCGTTTGGATATTCTGAGTATAAGGTACGCTACCCTGGACGACACGCTCCCAACTTGCACAATGTTGTTGACGTAGGACTTGTGAATGAGAAACCCGACACCACCTTGGGACGGATGTTCGCCCTCCCAGTGATAGAACAAGTTTCCGGATTTGAGTATTATCGTGTCCTCCCCCTCTCTTCGGACTTCAGATAAACCCACAATACTCCAGTTTAACTTGTCTATCTCTTCTTCCAGCTCTTTCACCTTGTCGTCGGTCCTCAGTGTCCTGGTGTTATATGTTGCCAGGTGCAGAAGTCGTTTTTGAGATTGGTAGCCCGATCTCTGCCGGCGATTCTTAACACCCCCTGCCCCGCCGTTACCATAGCAACTACCGTAACTAGGAATAGCGGGGCTGCCGGGGACTGGGAGCCGAGGCTTAGTTGTGGGTATCATAAGGGGGTTGTAGCCGGTCGTCACCACGCTTGGCCAGTGCGTGTTGGTGACCGCAGTAGATGTTCTTAGTCCGCAGGGAGACACTGCTGCCCGTCTCCTGGAATATCCTATTAGTCGCCTTTTACGACATTCCAGGAAGAAGTAGGAGTGGTGCTATTCTACAAAGTGGACCCGGCACCACACGGGGTAATCATACCTATTTACAATGATTAAATTGGGGTTTATTTACAATGATTGAAGTTTTACGTATCGATTTTATTATTTACACAAGCCTTAACAGATGTCCAAAATGCTCACCTCCTCGAGTGATGCAGAGTTCAGCACGTTTGCACAAATTGTTCTTTACGCGGTTTAGCACAAGAACACTTCACTTCGAACTTTATTGAAAGCAGTCACTATTCTTAATTTTAATTCATCTCTGTTCGAATACTCCGCAGCATACACAACACTTTTAACCTCCCCCCACAAATAGAAATCCATCGGTGTGAGGTCGCCGGCCATGACACAGGTCCTCCTCGCCCTATCCACCGATCACCGAAGTGATAATCTAAATACATTATGTATGTCTGTAATATTTTTTATTACTTCGTATGTTCCAAACGGCGGGACCAAATAATACAATTAAGATATCGTTAGATTCGTTTTGATAACCCAAGTATTCTTAAATAAGTGACATTAAAAAAATGGTAGCTGTGAGATGTCACTGTTTGAAGTATCAAAAAATAAAAATAAATCGAATAATGCAATATGGGTATCCAACTAAAGAGCTCAGCATAAGGATTTCAAAAAGGTATAATATCATGATACCTTTTTTGATGTCAGGCAGCTTTTTAATTTTATACTAATTTAGTGGTCGGTAATAGAAACATAAAAAACGGTATTAGAAACAAACATCATCCATGCGTCGGTAATAGAAGCAATTGCTATTTTAGATTCAATTATTATTTATTAAATATTGTGTGATTTAATACTGAATTTACGTACTGAATATCATAGGATATTTAATCATGTTAAAGAATAAATTAAAACATCTTTTCTAGCATAACAGCATATATCTAATTTTCTGAAGTTCATCCAAAGTCGGCTTAAACTGGCGGTAATAGGCGCGTTTACCTTAATGACTCTCTGACACTGAGACTGAAACGTACATAAAAAATCATATTTCATTCTATGTAGAAGGACGGTGGTAGGTAGGAAGAAGGGTAAAAAACTGTATTAAAACCTACCTATACGAGCACCTACCATCGAAATTAAACTGGACGATACAAAGCACAGTCATTGCCAACAGTTAGTCCGTGCTGAGCGCTGTTGTCTCGTCCGTTATTCAGCACCGTTTGTTGCAGTTTGGCAAAAGGATCATCTTTTACTTAAATATGTCATTGCATAAAAGGATGTAAAACTAAGTAATGAACAGCGTGCCCAAAACATCCGTGCAATCGAAGAGACCAATCCAATTAAACAGTCACAGTTGAGATATAAATATCGTCTATTAACTTATTAAAATGTAAGTGCGTAAACACTTTCCACTGCAAATGGCTGAAGTGTCCACCGTGCACCGTGTACCGCACACCGCACCGCTCGCCGACGGTAGCGTGTTTGCGCACCGTCCTTTGTCGGGCGCGCCTGTCGCCGTGTGTGGTCTGCGCGCCTGGAGCCCTCGGCCCTCGGGCCCTCGTGCCCTCGAGTACCGGAGAGTGCTCTCACTGGCACTGGCCGGACACTGACACTGGGTACCTACTCGTCAATACGTTTAATACGTTTATTTTTATAAATCTTAGTTATTGATTTCAATACAATACCCAATTAAAATATAAATATTATCTTTATTTTACTGAAATCTTGAATATAATATTGTAAATATAATTAATTTATTTTATTGGTTACGCGCTCGAAGATTGGAAATACTACGTTAAAATGCCTTCGTGTATTATTGTAGTGTGATTGGCACAGACATAGATTGTGATTGATGTAGTGAAACAAAACATAAACGTATGTGTGTTGTAGCTCTTTTCGGAAGAGATTTTTTGGTTGATTTGTAAGGGCATAAAGTACTATATTTTTTAAACATCATTGGCTTGCCCTGTTTGTTTGGGTCAAATCTTGCAAGCCTAATTAGACCTACTTCCTCTTATCGTAAGGAGTTGAAATTTTGCATACTGCTGCAGTTCTGATGACAATACATTTTTGTGATAAGCATGACCTGATACTACACCCAGGTTTGGCTCCTTAAAGGTTAACATCACAGTCACAATTTCTTTACTTTGGTAGGTTTAACATTGACTCTATAAAACTATATATTTAATTTTTAAACTATTGACATGTTATATTAAAGGCCAATTGCAGTCTGCAATATCTAATCTTTGACCAACATGTTAAAAACACATTCTGTATTTCTAATTCTAATACTGAAGTCGCTCAGAGACTGTTTTTTACTCTTTGGAATAAGGAGAAACAGTTGATGTTCCCAAAAAAAACCCTTTGAACTGAAACGCAAGGGGGCATCAAAAGAAATTATTCTGGCGCCCAGACTTGCCTACTTTTTTAGAAAATTTTCCACATCTAACATATTCCATTTATTTAACTATATTATTGTATTTATTTCACAAGAATGCCACGTGCGAAGAAATCATGATCCAATATTAATAACAATACACTTCCTCGAGGTATCGCCAAATAGATATTTGTTACTAATTACCCTCGACACCTTTTTGGCATCATAATTTATTGATGTTTACGATATATTGTAGGTACTAAACTTCAAAAAGTCTGGATTTGTCGGGAATTTTTTTTTTGGAAATAGCTGGGAAACGAGCCGACGACAAAAAAAACGGATAGAGCGCGTACGACAAACGTGTTCTGTTGAATCGAGTAAATTGTCTGGACATCATGTGAAGTGTCGGGACAATCCATACGAATCCCGGCCATCTGGCTACACTATCCCCGGGTGATATAGGCTATATTATATTTGTTTTACAATTTTTCGCGAAGCGAAGTGAGGGCGATTTCCTAGTATTTTATAAAAACCTTTTGCATGAAACAGTAACAAACACCATAGTACATCCTCACAAACTTTCACACTGAGGTACAATATAAGTGACGGAATATATTGAGTTGTATTCCTATTTAAAAACTACCGTTAAAATTTTCATTTCACATAAGAACACTGTACCTACTAGGTATACTGAATGATACTGGGTTGTCTTACATTTGATTTATTTAATTCATTTGATTGATACTTCGAAATAAGATGTGTTATGTTATAATATGATCATACCGTGCTTGAGCTGCAGGTACTGTCTCTGCTGTCAGTACGATAAACTTAGAGGAGATACCTAAAAAATATAGGTGTGATACATTAAGTAATATTGATATTCTGTATCTTTTCACCACAGATCAATAAATAACTTATTTATTGATATGTGCTTTTCACCAAATGTTTCAAATATATTTTTGAAGTGAAACTTCTTTAGAACCGTTAGTGATTTGAAACCGGATGCAACGGAAAAACGACAGGTAAGATAATATAACCGCTAATTTCGTATTTCAATTTAAGTTGTCCGTAGCCCAATGGTCAGGACGTAGACACACAATGCTGATGCCATGATGATGCGCAGGTTCGCGTCTCAGAATATTTCTTTTTTTTTAGTTTTATTTTTTTTTAGTTTTATTTTTTTTAGTTTTATTTTTTACTGTTTTTGAAGTGAAACTTCTTTAGAACCGTTAGTGATTTGTAACCGGATGCAACGGAAAAACGACAGGTAAGATAATATAACCGCTAATTTCGTATTTCAATTTAAGTTGTCCGTAGCCCAATGGTCAGGACGTAGACACACAATGCTGATGCCATGATGATGCGCAGGTTCGCGTCTCAGAATATTTCTTTTTTTTTAGTTTTATTTTTTTTTAGTTTTATTTTTTTTAGTTTTATTTTTTACTGTTTTTTTTTACTGTTTTTAAATACTTTCAAATGCTCTTTTAAATATTTTCAAAGAATTTATCAACAAAAAATAAGAATTTCATTCTTTCATTCTGTAGATCGACCAGCCGATTATACAGACAGTAAAAATGCTAAGTTGTATTCATAGATGGCGTGAGGAGTAAGATAGAACATTCGTTTTATTGCTAGATAGATTTTAAAAAGTGCTAAGTTGTATTCATAGATGGCGCTTCGATTTATTGCTTTAAGATTCGATTAGAAATAGAATTATTTATAAAATACTGTAATATACATGTTTTATGTATAACGGAACATTGGTTACCAAGCACTCAAAATCTTGTCAGTATAGGTAATTATAAATTGTCAAGTGCATTCTGTAGAGAGACTGCAATTCATGGTGGATCACTAATATTAGTGCACAACAATATGTCTTGTAAAGATCGTAAAGACATTGTTAGTCTTTCTATTGAGCGCACTATTGAACTGGCCTGTGTGGAACTGGAGCGGTTTGTTATAGTTTGCGCGTATCGACCCCCCTCTGGTGATTTTACTATTTTTGAAGATACATTGGAGGATGTACTTAAACGGTTATGTGTTTCTAGAAAAGGATTAGTGATATGTGGCGACTTCAACGTAGACATTTTATCAGATAGTACTATGGCTACTAGGCTACTAAGTTTGTTTAAATGCTTTAATTTAAATCCATTATTCAATGAGCCAACCAGAATAACTGAAACTACAGCTACTTGTTTAGATAATATCTTTTGCAATTGTGAGATTTTAAATAAAGAGATATTCAGTAAGTTGAAGTCAGACCACTGCGGACAAAAAATTTCGTTGTATAATTCAATCACTAAGAAAAAACAAATAATAAAATGTAGACCAATAACTAAAAATAAGATTTCAACTTTTAAAGAAAAAATCCACTCGGAAATGCAAACGCAGTTAAAATTACAACAAAGAGATCCAATAAAACTATATAACACATTGTCTAATAACATAAATAACGAATTTAATAAAATATTCAAGTTTAAGTATGTAGATCTAGCTAAAAATAGTAAATTTAGTGATTGGGCTACTGTAGGTATTTATAAAAGTAGGAACAGGATGTATGACCTTTACGCCGAGAAACAATACAATTTTTCTCCAACTTTCCAGGAGCACGTGAGAAATTATTCTAAAATATTTAAAATTGTTTGTATTCAGGCGAAATCAATGTACATAAAGAACAAAATTATTAATTCGGATAACAAGATAAAAACCACTTGGAATATAATTAACAGTGAGAACTATACGCAAAGTCCTGTGATTTCAATTACGAATTATTGATTAATAATAATATAATCAGTGCTGATAAAGACGTGGCAAGCGAATTTGAAAATCACTTCCGTAATATTCCTATAACATTAACCAGTTCACTAGCTTCTTCACCGACGGAAGCACTTTCTATATTAAAAAATCATATTAATGAATGTAATATTTTATTTGAATTTCAACATATAACCGCTAGAGACTTAATTAAGGCCTTTCAGTCTCTGAAGGTAAAGAATACGGGTGATTTGTGGGGCATCTCGGTGAAAATAATACAGCATATTATAGGTATTATAGCTCCATATTTGGTCGTAGTTTTTAATAAATGTATAGATCTAGGTATCTTTCCAGATCTTATGAAATGCAGCAAAATCATTCCACTTTTTAAAACAGGTGAAAAAACTGATCTTAATAACTATAGACCAGTTTCTGTTTTACCAACCCTTAGTAAAATTTTCGAAAAGATAATATTGAATCAAATGCTAACCCATTTCAACAATAATAAATTATTACATCCTGAGCAATACGGTTTCACTAAAGGCCGTAGTACAACCGATGCCGGGGCTAGGCTATTAAAGCATATATTTGAAGCATGGGAGGCGTCACATAATGCCATAGGAGTATTTTGTGACTTATCTAAGGCATTTGATTGTGTTGAGCACGAAACATTGCTGTTTAAACTTGGCCACTATGGTATAAAAAACAAGGCCCTTAGCTTGATCGCGTCTTATTTGAGTAATAGAATACAAAAAGTCAGCATAAACGATATTAAGTCATCGGGGTCACCGGCTGTGATGGGTGTACCGCAGGGCTCGATCTTGGGTCCGTTTCTTTTTCTGGTATACATTAACGATTTACCACATTATGTAAAGAACCAAGCGGATATTGTACTATTTGCTGATGATACATCACTAATATTTAAGTGTGAAAGGAATAAAGTAAATTTCGACGACGTAAATAGTGCTCTTTCGCATGTATCGCGTTGGTTCACTATCAATAATTTACTATTAAATGCAAAAAAAACGAAATGTATAGAGTTTGTGCTACCTAATGTTAAAAAAGTCAGCAAATCTCTTAAACTAAATAACGAAACATTGCATATGGAGGAATCGACGGTCTTTTTAGGGGTGACCTTAGATAGTAAACTTCAATGGGGCCCACATATAACAAATCTCGCGACAAAACTCGGTAGGGCTGCTTTTGCTGTTAGGAAAATAAGGCAGTATACAGACGTCGAAACTGCTAGGATGACTTATGTCTTATGCCATCTTGCTGTGGGGCAAAGCAGCCAATATAAAACAAATTTTCATACTCCAGAAACGGGCAGTTAGGGCTATTTATAAACTTAGGTCTCGGGAATCTTTGCGTGAAAAGTTCAAGGAAATAGGTATACTTACAGTAGCTTCCCAGTATATCTTTAACAATGTAGTTTTTATACGGAAGAATATAAACGCGTATAAACAAAATTTTGATATTAATAATCGCCATACGAAAAGAATGCATCAATTAGTTACGCCTTCGTTCCGCCTAAGTAAAGTGCAGCGATCTTTCATAGGGCTTGGTATACATTTTTATAATAAAATCCCAAAATTAATACGTGACTTGCCAATAGAAACTTTCAAAAAACGTGTAAAGACACAATTGTTAGGCAAGGGATATTATAGTGTAGACGAGTATTTAAATGACAAAGACGCATGGAAATGACCAGCTCTGCAACCAGTTCCGCTCAGAATAGTAAATACTTTTGTATTATTATCTTTTTTTTGTAATATTTTTTAAAAGATGTGCTGAGGAGTTTCTTTAGGCTTTTCTTCTCCTCCACGATAAAGCACCTTCCGAAAAGCCAAAAAATGACGTGCATAAGTGTATCAGTGATACCTATATGAATAAAATATTTTGACTTTGACTTTGACTTTGATTTATTGCTTTTTCATATCATTATCTTGAAACCAAAATTTTGGAAAGTTTCACTTCTACCACGTGTGAATTGCACACATTTTCTTTTTTTTTTACTGTTTTTAAATACTTTCAAATGCTCTTTTAAATATTTTCAAAGAATTTATCAACAAAAAATAAGAATTTCATTCTTTCATTCTGTAGATCGACCAGCCGATTATACAGACAGTAAAAATGCTAAGTTGTATTCATAGATGGCGTGAGGAGTAAGATAGAACATTCGTTTTATTGCTAGATAGATTTTAAAAAGTGCTAAGTTGTATTCATAGATGGCGCTTCGATTTATTGCTTTAAGATTCGATTAGAAATAGAATTATTTATAAAATACTGTAATATACATGTTTTATGTATAACGGAACATTGGTTACCAAGCACTCAAAATCTTGTCAGTATAGGTAATTATAAATTGTCAAGTGCATTCTGTAGAGAGACTGCAATTCATGGTGGATCACTAATATTAGTGCACAACAATATGTCTTGTAAAGATCGTAAAGACATTGTTAGTCTTTCTATTGAGCGCACTATTGAACTGGCCTGTGTGGAACTGGAGCGGTTTGTTATAGTTTGCGCGTATCGACCCCCCTCTGGTGATTTTACTATTTTTGAAGATACATTGGAGGATGTACTTAAACGGTTATGTGTTTCTAGAAAAGGATTAGTGATATGTGGCGACTTCAACGTAGACATTTTATCAGATAGTACTATGGCTACTAGGCTACTAAGTTTGTTTAAATGCTTTAATTTAAATCCATTATTCAATGAGCCAACCAGAATAACTGAAACTACAGCTACTTGTTTAGATAATATCTTTTGCAATTGTGAGATTTTAAATAAAGAGATATTCAGTAAGTTGAAGTCAGACCACTGCGGACAAAAAATTTCGTTGTATAATTCAATCACTAAGAAAAAACAAATAATAAAATGTAGACCAATAACTAAAAATAAGATTTCAACTTTTAAAGAAAAAATCCACTCGGAAATGCAAACGCAGTTAAAATTACAACAAAGAGATCCAATAAAACTATATAACACATTGTCTAATAACATAAATAACGAATTTAATAAAATATTCAAGTTTAAGTATGTAGATCTAGCTAAAAATAGTAAATTTAGTGATTGGGCTACTGTAGGTATTTATAAAAGTAGGAACAGGATGTATGACCTTTACGCCGAGAAACAATACAATTTTTCTCCAACTTTCCAGGAGCACGTGAGAAATTATTCTAAAATATTTAAAATTGTTTGTATTCAGGCGAAATCAATGTACATAAAGAACAAAATTATTAATTCGGATAACAAGATAAAAACCACTTGGAATATAATTAACAGTGAGAACTATACGCAAAGTCCTGTGATTTCAATTACGAATTATTGATTAATAATAATATAATCAGTGCTGATAAAGACGTGGCAAGCGAATTTGAAAATCACTTCCGTAATATTCCTATAACATTAACCAGTTCACTAGCTTCTTCACCGACGGAAGCACTTTCTATATTAAAAAATCATATTAATGAATGTAATATTTTATTTGAATTTCAACATATAACCGCTAGAGACTTAATTAAGGCCTTTCAGTCTCTGAAGGTAAAGAATACGGGTGATTTGTGGGGCATCTCGGTGAAAATAATACAGCATATTATAGGTATTATAGCTCCATATTTGGTCGTAGTTTTTAATAAATGTATAGATCTAGGTATCTTTCCAGATCTTATGAAATGCAGCAAAATCATTCCACTTTTTAAAACAGGTGAAAAAACTGATCTTAATAACTATAGACCAGTTTCTGTTTTACCAACCCTTAGTAAAATTTTCGAAAAGATAATATTGAATCAAATGCTAACCCATTTCAACAATAATAAATTATTACATCCTGAGCAATACGGTTTCACTAAAGGCCGTAGTACAACCGATGCCGGGGCTAGGCTATTAAAGCATATATTTGAAGCATGGGAGGCGTCACATAATGCCATAGGAGTATTTTGTGACTTATCTAAGGCATTTGATTGTGTTGAGCACGAAACATTGCTGTTTAAACTTGGCCACTATGGTATAAAAAACAAGGCCCTTAGCTTGATCGCGTCTTATTTGAGTAATAGAATACAAAAAGTCAGCATAAACGATATTAAGTCATCGGGGTCACCGGCTGTGATGGGTGTACCGCAGGGCTCGATCTTGGGTCCGTTTCTTTTTCTGGTATACATTAACGATTTACCACATTATGTAAAGAACCAAGCGGATATTGTACTATTTGCTGATGATACATCACTAATATTTAAGTGTGAAAGGAATAAAGTAAATTTCGACGACGTAAATAGTGCTCTTTCGCATGTATCGCGTTGGTTCACTATCAATAATTTACTATTAAATGCAAAAAAAACGAAATGTATAGAGTTTGTGCTACCTAATGTTAAAAAAGTCAGCAAATCTCTTAAACTAAATAACGAAACATTGCATATGGAGGAATCGACGGTCTTTTTAGGGGTGACCTTAGATAGTAAACTTCAATGGGGCCCACATATAACAAATCTCGCGACAAAACTCGGTAGGGCTGCTTTTGCTGTTAGGAAAATAAGGCAGTATACAGACGTCGAAACTGCTAGGATGACTTATGTCTTATGCCATCTTGCTGTGGGGCAAAGCAGCCAATATAAAACAAATTTTCATACTCCAGAAACGGGCAGTTAGGGCTATTTATAAACTTAGGTCTCGGGAATCTTTGCGTGAAAAGTTCAAGGAAATAGGTATACTTACAGTAGCTTCCCAGTATATCTTTAACAATGTAGTTTTTATACGGAAGAATATAAACGCGTATAAACAAAATTTTGATATTAATAATCGCCATACGAAAAGAATGCATCAATTAGTTACGCCTTCGTTCCGCCTAAGTAAAGTGCAGCGATCTTTCATAGGGCTTGGTATACATTTTTATAATAAAATCCCAAAATTAATACGTGACTTGCCAATAGAAACTTTCAAAAAACCTGTAAAGACACAATTGTTAGGCAAGGGATATTATAGTGTAGACGAGTATTTAAATGACAAAGACGCATGGAAATGACCAGCTCTGCAACCAGTTCCGCTCAGAATAGTAAATACTTTTGTATTATTATCTTTTTTTTGTAATATTTTTTAAAAGATGTGCTGAGGAGTTTCTTTAGGCTTTTCTTCTCCTCCACGATAAAGCACCTTCCGAAAAGCCAAAAAATGACGTGCATAAGTGTATCAGTGATACCTATATGAATAAAATATTTTGACTTTGACTTTGACTTTGATTTATTGCTTTTTCATATCATTATCTTGAAACCAAAATTTTGGAAAGTTTCACTTCTACCACGTGTGAATTGCACACATTTTCTTTTTTAATTATACAAAGTCAGAATGATCGCTACTTAAACATGAAATAGTTATCGATCAAGGCATTTGATAGCCAGTTTGTCATTGGTTGGGCAGCGCGCGGCCGGCGGCCAGCCCCGAGCGGCGAGCCAGCGGCGTGACATACCCGTGTCACGTCAATCTCGTGTCACGTCAGCCCGCGGCCGTACATCACGAGTAGGGCATGCAATTATCCGGCTCAATTTAGTATCCGGATATTTCGAATAGCTCCTAATCATTATCCGGATATATTCGGATAATACGAATAATTCGAATAATACTTTTAGAAGGTAAAATACAAATAATGTATGAATACAATCAATATTTTTATTACGAAAGTCGTTCAAAATTTTATTCAAAACCCAATACTTTTTGTCCGCACAATGCTAAGCTTCATCCTAGAGTCGCATCTAGTCATAAACAAATTAGCAATGTTCTTAGGGTAATTTCTACACGTATATTTTTCAATCACATCACATCGAGCTAGTACCGTCTTCTCTTGAAAGCTAACACACCTCAAGGTTTTCGACCTGGGTACCAGCATCATGGCGAACCCTCAAGGAGGAATCCTCATCCATCCACGCTGCAAGGCATAGGATCCGTTGGTGCAAGATAGTGCTGGAAGGATAGTGATCCGTTGAGGAGGTCATGACCCCCAGCACTGTGAACATCGACGCAAGGAGGATTGCCATAGAACTGCTCGATTTATGAACTAAATTTTTAAGCTATGCTGTAAATACAGTGAGCTTGTAGAGCGGCATGTGGATTCTCCAGAACCATTTCTACTTTAGGGGCTAGGCTGAGCACCGCGAGCGAGTGCCCAAACGATCCCTTTTTAACCGACTTCAAAAAAAGGAGGAGGTTCTCAATTCAACTGTATTTTTTTATGTTTGTTACCTCGGAACTTTCGACTGGGTGAACCGATTTTGATGATTTTTTTTTTTCAAAAGCTGGTGCTTTTCATGTGGTGCGCGACGAATGGTCGAATATCTCAATATCACGCCAGCCGATTTCGATGATTCTTTTTTTTATTATTATTGGAAAGGATGTACTTCATATGAAGTCGGTCTTTTTGTTACATTTTTTCTATTAAATCCGTCGTAGAAATGTTACTTTTTTACACAAATAAGTTAATGCTTGACAACAATCCCACCTGATGGTAAGTGGAGATGTGGTCCAGGGTGGTGAGTACATTAACTTAGTAAAAGCCTAATCACTCTTTCATTATAGTCAGTCATAGACAGGCGGGAACGCCGTCGCAGGCAAGTTATTCCAGTCCTTGGCGGTGTATATAACGAATGACGTGGCAAACCACCTCGTCCTTATTGGCGGAATGTTCACGACAAAAGGGTGGACAGCCGTCGTGGAGAAATGGAGATGGAGGAATATATCAAACAATTCCTGTGCACACTCTCCAAAATGTCCCCTGCAGAAAACCGAGAGGCTGGCTTCTCTGCGCCTGTGCTCAAGGCTTTGCAGATTGGTCTCAACCAAATCTGGGTCACCAATGAGCCTCTTCGCACGCCTCTCCAACGAGTCCAAGGCAGAAAGATTACATTTGGCTGCACCTGCCCAAATGTGCGAACAGTACTCCATACACGGCCGAACCTGAGCTTTATACAAGGTTAAGAGTTGCCTCGATGTGAAGTACCGCCGCATCTTTGTAAAGACACCAAGTTTCTTTGCAGCAGCCTTAGCCTTGGTATCAATGAACCACCCAAACTTGAGTTTCAAGGATATATCAACTCCTAACAACTGAAGGCAGTTGGTATAATCCAAGGATACATTCCGAAAAGTAGGAGCCAAGGTAAGCGGGCTCCTCTTGGCGGTGAATAGATATAGAATTGGCGTCTACGTTTTAGTGGCGTTGAATCTCACAAGATTGGCTTCGCCCCACTCGGACACAGCCCGAAGTGTGAGATTCAAACGAGCAACCATGGCCTCTTTCAGACTGAATTTCGTCCCGACTGGCTCTGGAACTTGGTAGGTATCTCTCTACCACTGTGCTATCGTCCGCGTACCCATAAATACCGAGCATAAGCAGGTCATTTATATGCAGCAGAAAAAGAGTGGCGGTGAGAATGGACCCCTGAGGAACTCCGGCATTTGTAGCCATCGTTCTCGATGAACAACCATCGACTACAACGCGGAAAGACCGGTCGCTCAGGAAGTCGTTTACCCAGTGGATAAGGCTAGGGGATATGCCGTAAGCTGGAAGCTTGCTTAGAAGTCTGGCGTGCCAGACCTTATCGAAGGCCTTCGAGACGTCAAGGGAGACAGCAAATGCATTTTTCTCGAGGGCCTACCAAAATTTTATTGAATTTACGGAAATTACTAGAACATGATTTGGACGCTTCTTGCATGTATTTAATTGTGAAGAATTATCGAGCTGCCATTATTTGTATTTTATAAGTTACCTTATAAAAATTATGCGGGTTTTTAACTAATTTGTTTTTTGGCATTTAGTCGTATTTTATATTATTGGAGGCTAATAGACTATCTATTTTGTGATTATAAAGTTTAAAATGTTACATCTTGGTCCTTTAAATATATTTCAATAAAAAAAACATATGAAAAAACTAAAAATTTAGTATTCGTTTTATTCGAATTATCCGGATAGTAACAAGCCCAATATCCGGATTTAAAATTCGACGGATATCCGGATATTTCGAATATTCGAATATCCGGATAGTAAGCCCTAATCACGAGTGATTACTAAAAGTATTGCTCTTCGAAACCGTGCCATAAATTATGCGGGAGAGACCCCGGCCAACTAGCATGACACGATCACTTCGCACCCAAATGTTGTTTACGTCTGGGCGGGCTCTCTCAATGAACGGCTCCCATTGGCCGATGTGAGCGTGTGAGTGTGCTGCACACGGGGGCGAGGGGACCGCAACATTCGGTCACTTGTAATGTACAATTTACAAATAGAGTACAGAGTTAGATTTACCCATTTTATATTGTGAAATTGATTTCATCAATAAGTTCTAATAAAAATAAATAATCTAATCGCATTTAGTATGTAAACATGGTGCCGATAAAAATAATTTAAACGAGGAAAAACTTTATCGCTCCGCGTAAATCAGACGCGTTTGTAATTATTCCATATCGGGCTGCGAGTGAAATTGGCAACATCTGTAATAGGTTGTCGATTAATGCACGCTGCCGCGCCGCCATTGGACGCCGTCCGTCGTAAAAGGCTCGTAAACAGCGCTCGAATTTCGAATTCGTCCGCCATTGTTGCGATAATGTTAACGAGGATTCTAGCTCGTTTGGGATGCAATTTTCACTTTTACGGTGACATTCGGTTATTGATTTATTTATCCCACGTGGAGAAGTAAATATATTGGATTATTTGTTATTACGATCGCTAGCCATAGCCGTCCCACAACTGGGCTTGGGGTTATCTCACATCCCAACATTGTAAGCAGTAAACTTTAACGTCAATGCAGATGTAGCTGGGACATTACAAAACCAGTGCAGTACTACCATATTTATTAACGATATGCATTTAATACGCTTCTTACGCTGTTAAAAAAAGGCTTTTAACCGACACTGACACAGCAAGATTAGTTTATTTTGACTATTTTCACAATATAACCTCCTATGGTCTGTTGGTGTGGGGCTCGATCAGATATTGAGTGGATGTTTATATTACAGAAAAGAGAAGCTTACAACCTCAGACCAAGCTGGATTTGTCAAAGGAAAAGGGACAAGGGAGCAAATACTCAATGTGAGATTGCTAGTGGAGAAATGCTATGAATTTAACATCCCAGCAGTAATGTGTTTTATAGATTACCAAAAAGCATTCGACTGTGTCAGTTGGAACCATCTGTGGAAGGTACTGAAAGAGATGGGGGTGCCTGTACATTTGATACAACTCATAAGATCTTTATACATGTCAGGTCATGGATCAGTAGAAGTCGGTACAGCACAGTCATCAGAATTCAGATTTGGGAAAGGCGTGCGGCAGGGTTGCGTAATTTCACCTATCCTTTTTAACATCTACGGAGAATACATAATGCGCAAAGCCATAGAGGGATGGGATGGTGGCGTAACAGTGGGAGGCACGCGGGTCTCAAATCTACGCTACGCCGATGACACCACATTAATAACAGCTACAGAAGCTGAAATGGTTGAACTGATACAACGCCTAGAAATTGTCAGCCAGGAGATGGGACTCAAAATTAATCAGGCCAAAACCAAGCTTATGATCATTGATAGAACCGACACACTACGAGTAGGGACTGGACTGAGCCACTATGACATCGTGAACAGTTTTGTATACCTTGGCTCCACTATTTCCAACAAAGGAGGATCAGAAATCGAGATCAGGCGAAGGATTGGCATGGCAAAGTCCGCAATGAGCCAACTTGACAAGATATGGAAGGATCAGAATGTACTTAAAAAGACGAAGATGTATATCATTAGAACGCTTGTCTTCCCGATCTTTCTGTATGGCTCTGAGTCCTGGACACTGAAAGCAACTGACAGGAAGCGCATCGATGCTTTTGAAATGTATTGCTGGCGCCGCATGTTGCGTATCCCCTGGACAGCCCACAGAACAAACGTGTCAATCCTTAACGAGTTGAATATAAAGCAAAGACTCTCCAGCATATGTCTGCAAAGAATACTTAAGTATTTCGGACATATCGCAAGAAAACCCAGTGACAACCTGGAGAAGCTCATTATAACCGGAAAGATGGATGGCAAGAGACCCAGGGGTCGGAGCCCGAAAAGATGGACAGATCAGGTGTCCAAACAACTTAACATCAGACTGAGCGATGCCATACACTGTGCCTCAGACCGCGGAAAATGGCGGCAGCTAGTCTATGAAACATCTAATTGAGATCGGGACATCACGATGCTCAGCAATGAGCGTACGACCGAAGGAGGAGGGACAACCTCAGACGTAGGGATAATGTTCTGCGTGTTAAGAAATATTACGATAGTTTTTCTAAGAGTGACATCTACAATATTAATACGAGGAACAAGGCTAAACTGATTGTACCAAATTTTAGACTGTAAAACTGGTGGCTCGTTCATGGGTACATGTGTAAAAATTTATAAGTAGTAAAATTCCATTAAAATTGACGGAAATGCCAAACTTTAAATTTAAAACTCATATTAAAAGCATTCTTATGAGTTATGACGAAAGGGTATTACAAATTAGATGATGTGAGCAGGAAAAAAAACCCCGGCAGTTTGTTGCTGCTTCCTCTCCCGGGCCCTCTCACAGTAGGGCCTTGTTGAAGCATTGGCGTAGCTTGCATTACTTTAAAAAAGTGTTTGTAAAACAAATCAATTTTGAATAACATATTTCAATTTTGAATTTCTTGAATTTCTTCAGTGAATTATTTTGATTGTTCAATGCCGAATCTACCTCTATGCGAAATAAATCTAGATCTATTCCTGCAGTCAAAAAGACAACAATGTAGTTAGCGTACATGGACGTACGTTATGGACTGCGCCTCTCTCACGATGGATTTCCTGCTTTAATCTAAATATAGGTACTCAAAACTAAAATGCTTGCAATTATAAAACCGGTCAAAAAAAGGTGTGTGTGCGATTCACACACGATAGAAGTGAAACTAAACAAGATATAAAAAACCCCTCGACAACAACACGTAAATTATTAAGTGCCATCTAGCAGCCGTCTTACACAAAATTACTGTAGCGCGCCATCTAGCGACTAACTAAGAAACAACAATCGGTCGGTCGATCGACAGATATTAAATTAGCAAGCTTGACAACGAAAATGAAATTCTTATTTTTTGTTGATAAATTCTTTGAAAATATTTAAAAGAGCATTTGAAAGTATTTAAAAACAGTATAAAAATAAAACTAAAAAAAAAAGAAATACTGAGAGACGCGAACCTGCGCATCAGGTATTGTGTATCTACGTCCTGACCATTGAGCTACGGAGAAGTTAGATTCAACGACGAAATTATCAGTTATATTATATGCATGCTTATAGTATGTATATTTCTGTCTCATTCTTTCCTGGCTTCATCCTACACATTTTTGTATTTGCGTCTCTTACCTGTCGTTTTTTCCGTTGCATCCGGTTTGAAATCACAACGATTCTAAAGAAGTTTTACTTCAATACTCTACAATGTGTAACGCTGAAATGGAAAATGTTAAAAAGCTCTGAATTTCAGTGATACCCAACAAGTCTGCTGAAAGGATCCGCTGTAGCTGCAATAAAGCTAATAAAGTGTGAAACGTCTCTAATTATTTACGATGTCTTGAACAACGGATGATCCACGGGGTATCGTTTGTCTTAGTGATGATCGAGATGCACGGTGCGCTTCCCAATATCGATAGAAATATGAAGAAAATCAAACCGATACAAGTGAAGAATGTTATTTGTACTTGAATTAAATACCTGCTCCTGATTTTTTGTTTTTCTACTTTTTTATACAATGATCTAAAACTAACTTTATTAATACGTCAAAGTTATGATTAATTTATAAAGTACCAACCAAAAGTGCCAAACATTATTATAAAACGAAAAGAAATATTTAAACTTTGGATAATTTTCTTAACGCAATTTTTACAAATTAACGGAAAATTAAAAATTTAACAAATTTTGTTTCTTTTACCACCAGATATTGTGTTCTCGTCTATAATTTAAAAGTTGTAGACAAATACGTGCATTATTGTAGCGTAAGAAAACACTCCAATTAATTATATTAAATTATACTTTTTTGTATACCATACTCATGGGGATACTTTCTTTCTTATACCAGAACAGGGCCTTGAAGCGGTGAAAAAGTTGAAGTACTTTTCAAAAACCTTTATCTGATAATAACCTTGATGTAATAATGTTTCAAAACATTATTCTGTGTTGTAATAAGTATTTGATGATTGATTATGCTATATCAAAGATTCGTCACATTCACATTCGTCACGCAAGTAGCGTTGCCAAAAACTGCAGAAAATATTGAAGTAAACAACAATTATAAAACAAAAAACCTTTTTTATTATCTACGTTGATATTTATCTCATTTAATCATGCATTTATAAAATGTTTAGCATTCAAAGTTATGAATATAATAACAATGATAAATTTATTTATCGATTACGGAGCGGCTCATCCCTAACCACATCAAATCGCCTGTTCTTTTTGAATCGGTTTCTTTGAGTTGCTACTAATTGGTTTTAAAATGAGATAGATATAATAAAAGTGCAGTAGTTGGAAGGAGACGGATGAAGTAGGGCGGGAAACATCTTTCTTTGCGCGGGTAATTTACGATTCTCTTTGAGTGTTCGCCGTTGACAGTTAGTGTTGTTTTCGGCGAATATAACGCATTCATTAATTCGACTTCACAAGTTTAATATCTTGAAATATATCGGTTTCCACGTGCAGAGAACGTTCAAGAACAAAGGGTGAAATGGTTCGTTAAAATCGCGGGAACTCGCCGAATGACGGTTTCAAACGTTATTCCTCATTTGAAATATTGACTTTATGGCAGTGGCGCCATTTTTATTCTAATTAAGGGCGCTTTCACATTAGGTCGCCAGTAGTGCGGCAGCAGCGCGACAATAGCAGCGCGACAGACGCGCGGCTGTCGCGCTGCTACTTCTCTATACTAAAAAGAGCAGCGCGACAGCCGCGCGACACGTGATTTTCATAGTGGACGGCAGCGCGGCAGCCGCGTGCGATCAGTCGGCTTCAAGCCAGTGTTGCAATCGCACGTTCGAACACTTCGAACATACACAATGAGCGAATTTGACACAGAACAATTTATCGTTGAAGTTCAAAGGCGTCCTGCTTCGTGTGGGATTCGAGGATCGATGATTTTTTAGTTTTAGCTCTGTGCTAGATTAAATATCTGTTAAAAAAATAGACGACAAATATGTCTAGTCAAATTCGATAAAATATGGTTAAATGTCTTTTAATTTTAGAGATATGATTTTTTAAGTAATGAGGTAGCCACTGTCGCACCTACCTGCCCTTAATAAGAAAAACAATATATAAATAGGGTGTTATAAATTCCAAAAATAGAATTCTAAGAAGTAATTTTGTAGAGGTACCTGAGGACGGATGACGTCATAACCTAAGGACCATTTTTCTATTGTGTCCATGTTATCTATAGTCCCAGGACATATGATTCGATTATGATTTTTTATAATGGTATAAAAACATATAGGTAAGATGAATATTATAAGTAACGTAATTGTGGTGTAGTTTGCAACACTACGCCAAAAAGTTAATGCAATTTTTCAATGAGGCGATTACGGTCATCGGGGATTTGTGAAGACTGTGGTCGTCGTTTTTGTTTGTATTGCTTAAAATGTGGTGTTGTACTCTTATCAAATTATCAGTGAGAAAATTACAATAAAATCAATTGCAATATTTAATTCAGTTTTGAAGAAATTTTAATAAAATGTTTTATTTCAATATTATAAATACCACGAGAAAAAATACCAATAGAAAACATTTTAAAGATCCATATGAAAATAGGATATAATTTTTCTAAGTGTGGACACCCTACAATTATGAAGGATAACCTCAATCTGGACTGTGATTGATCGAATAGTCCTTGAGATATGACGTCATCGAACTATTCTGTGCTTCAGGTACCTCTACAAGGTAAGCAATCCAGATAGTGTAATATATCCATGATAACACCTTTTGTATGAACAAATGGGTAGGTACCATAGATATAGTATATCTATGGTAGGTACCCTAGGAACCCCATCTATAGACTTACCTAAGTGTTATAACGAGTCTTTCTTCTGCGGAAATGCTGTTGCGAAATCGAGTATCACGGCGTTGAATACTACTCTCAAGAAGACGTAATAATTCGCCGAAAGACTTTCTTGACATTCGGACGTAATTAAAGAATTTTTTATTACTACCATATTTCAACACTTTGAATACTGTCACATAATCACTATTCACATGCTGATTTCGAAATAAAGGATCAATCCAGTAAATCCTTTTTTTATTATGAATGCGACGTCGATGGCACCGAAGGAGAACCAACAAAAGCAGGAGCAACAAAGATGTTTCCTCTTTGGAGTCCATTATTTCAATAAACTGGCCACCCTGATCTAAGCAAGTCGCGCGGCTGTATTTGTAATGAGAAGGCATCCGCTGCTGCCGCGCTGCAGCCGCGCTGCTGCCGCACTACTGGCGACCTAATGTGAAAGCGCCCTAAAACTATGTAGATTTCCATTCGTTTGAATCAAATGTAATTACTTAAGGACTCGTAAGTATCACGAGCTTTTAATAACAAATTAAGCTTGTTTGTTATAGTAAACTTTTGTACCTACCTACATGACTGTATGTTTATATTTTTGTGGATGCTTTCGTTGTTTTCTCACCTACTAAAAGGTATACTAGCAGATAAATACTCTTAGCATTAAGTTCGCCTTCTGTTGCAATACTTTTGTTATTATTATTTCCTATAATGCCTAATTTCCGATATAGAATCCTACCAATTTTCATTTGAAGTCACCATTTTGCATTGTATACAAGGAATGGATACCTATAAAAGGGAACCTACTACACTTTTTAGAGTTTTTAGGTACTTTATAAGTGGGTAGGTCTAGGTATGTGTATTTAGAGTAATTAAAGAATAGGAATTTGTAAAAAAAATTCAATCCACATACGGTAAATAGCCGACAGGTGAGTAGACAACCACATTCGCTAAGAGGTCAATGTCGCCCGCGGACACACGGACAAAATAATAAATACTTAGTTCGTCTGTTTTATTTAAAAGCAATAACGACGTCGCCATGGCAATGATCTTCAGCTGACCTCGGAAACTAGCTAGTTCTAGTAGCAACGTAACTAGTAGTAAAACGGAACTGGCTAGTTCAGTGTGAAAAATGCTTAGCTACAGGAAATAATGTTATTGTGCTGTGTTTGTACTCACTCACGTCGTGGCTGCCGTCGGCGATTGGCGCTAGCGTAGAACCACCAAAATTGTAGCACGCTCCGTAGTATTTTTAGTATAATTTAAAAGGATTTTACAATGTTAGTAGATTTTCCCTGCTTCCATTTTGTCCGACAACGCATCCGTGAAACCTTTGGTTATCACATGTGTTTTCTAAAGAGCTCTACCGCGTGTTTTACAATCCTTATTGTTAATGGCAGAGTCGTCAGTGATGATGACTAAGGTCACAGCTAAGGTTTTGTAATCATTTAAAATATTTTAACACTGATTCAAAAATATATAAATAGTAGGTACCTACACAATGATAAGAGTCACTGGCCCCAACACCTTTTGAACGGTAATATCCAATATATCATGAAGTCACCGCAAGCCACGCCTAAGCACATACTCCATGCTACCGATCACCTATATCTAATTACGGTAAAAGGAGGCAAATGACCAATTAGTTGGGTGTATTTAAAAGTGAATTGTACAAATGGGCAGGCTATATCTGGCGACGGGCGGCGCTGACAGCAACAAGCGAGTGCATTACTCAAACATTTTGTACAGCGAGTGATTTGCACCCGCTCCCTGTATGTCTGCGAACACTTTATTATTATTTTACTGTTTTCTTCTTCCAACATGTGTTTCACGCACAGGTGTCGGGTCACGGGTGCGCTAGGTGCCATGCCGCTGCCAAAATCAATATTACAACGCCATGCTAACTCAAACTAACCCTTATTGCTATCGGTTGAAATTCTACTCTATCAGTGTAAAGTAATGGTCGCATCAGCAGCTATAAGGGCAGTGGCATTACAGTAGCAGTTCTTGCTAACAAATTCCTGGCGAGCAGATATTATTATGCTACTATTATTCTGAATTCAAAAAATACTCAAGTTTGAGTGTCGTATTTGCCTTTGAAACGTGACGTAGGTAATTAGGTAATGACTTACGAGACTTATCAGTGGATTATAACCTCACAGCTTCAGTACTTTTCAAGCTGAACCTTGCACGAGCCGTGTGCGATAAGCGATAAGCGATAAGCGATAACCGGTAAGCGGAAAGCAGAAAGCCGGTGGGCGCGGCGAGTAATTTGCACCTCGGGTGATATACGGCGGGCGCGGACATCTCGCGCTCGTCTTGTTCCATTCCCCGCCGTATCTCGTTATTCCAGGCGCGTGACTGATGCGCCCTCATTTGTCTTCGGCTAAAATTAAATCGATTTTTATGGATTTTCAAGTTGCAAGCGTTTACCGACATACCAGGGACAGCCCAGCTTGGCCAGTTGCAGTGTATCTACGTATGAATTAATTCGTGTCACTACTTATCACTTATTACTTAACGTAAGATTTAATTACACAATGGTTCATTTGGTTTGGAAAATACTTCTTGTTCTTGTTGATTTAACTATTGTTGTTTAACTCGGAGTTACCATACAAATTCTGTAGCAAGGAGCGATTTAAGTAACTCAGAGTCACTGAGTTGGGGCTTAAGTGTTGATAAACTTAGCCTACGCGATCGTAGCTCATGTTTTCAGTGCGGATTTATTGTGTTGCACAAGTTTGATGTCGGCATAGTATTTGTGAAAAAGGTATGTAACAAATATTGACACGTAATGTAAATCATACTTTGGTTTGATAACATTATCAACTGCAATTACTGTAGGGGTCACTCTCGCTCGTAGCCACCCGACCGGCGACCCGGCGCGTAGGCCGTAGCTCTACAGCTGCTACGATACGATATCACATTTATAAAGATCAATTAATGAATTAATACCGCGGCCGCGCGCCACCGGTGATACATGTCTAAGTTTCAGTGGACACACTACACAACTTTACTACGAGTTTTTGTTTATTGGTCGTAGCACACATATCAACTCGTAAACGGAACGTAAACGTATCAACTCTTGCATGTCAGTATTCTTTGTATGAAACTCCCTACTGTAAAGCACACTTATCGGATTCGTAACGTAATCGCCTCGCCTCGAGACAAGCTCACGAACCGCGGTACGGTGCGTGGACGACTTGCCGTACCCGCGCTTACGTCTCACCGTACGCTATCCTTCGACTTTCCGTTTCCTCGTGCACGCCCGCGCCGCGGCTACCGCTGCGTCGGCGAACTGCTGTCATTCATTCCGTCAACCAGCGGCCGGCGAGCCGTAAGCGCGGCGTCGCCTAGCCGTAGCCGAGCTTACGTTAGGTTTACGGCGAGGCGATCCGGTGCCGATCCCTTTCCGAGTTGATATGTGCGCTACGACCATATATTTTACGTCTCGATTCGTTTCCTATTCTAAATTCTAAAGCTGGGCTTACACAATGAAGTATAGTTGTCAAGTTTGCAGTTTGACTTGATGCGGCATCCAGTGTGCATGAGATAGCTATTACGGCCAGATAGATACCGTGGCCATACACCGTCAAGTTTACTGGATGCCGCGTCGAGTCCGCTGCAAACTTGACAAGTTTGATCGTGTATACTCCATTAGTATGCGGGATCTTTGCAACATGACGACGAAATGAAGAATCAGTCAAACACATCACTGCGAGAATTCTAGTTGGTCTGTTTAGAATCTCTGAAAAGCTAAGCTTAACTGTTACAATAATTCACAGATCCACTTCAAAATCGCATTACCTCGACAGAAATATGAGCCACGTTGAAACGCGATATAACTCACAATCACTATTAATAACAGTGACTCCGTAGCGTCGTCATATTTAAACGTTCCTAATTCTCGACAAACGCTCGCCTTTCGCCGCGCTGTCACGACGTGACAGCTGTCACTGTCCCGTCCCTGTCCCGTCCCGTGCTCCCGCCGCGGCCGTCCCGTGTCCCGGCAGCCCGTCAGCCAGTAACGCGATCCGTGCTCTCCGAAGTTGGTATTAATTTCCCACTCATGTTATCTGTCGCAACTTGTTGGTGACTGTTTGATTGTACACTTTGTGTCACATTATGCTTTTATTGTTAAGTATTTCGGAGTGGTGTAAGTTATTTATTACACTCAGATGCATACGTAGTAATGAGAACAATCTTACTGTTTCTAATTACTGTCATACTTTATTTATTCGAACACGATTTTAATAACAGCAAAAGCGCGCTACGACTGCTGCCAGTACGCCGCCGTGGGGCGCATACACATTTTATGTCCGACGCGATTAATGTGTCGTTCGGTTTAGTTAATTTTATTTTATATAAGTTTGAGACCTGCTAAACCTGTCCTACAACTTGTGCACAGTTAAACTACAACACATGCTCATTAAGGACATCATTGCAGACATTGCCTCTTGCAGACAACACTCAGGCGAATTTTCGCAAACAGATTCAATATTATCTACGTTGAGAATTATTTTACCAAGCAAATTAAAACGACTTTTAAATTAATAAGACTGTAGTACTATTAGGTATGAATAAAAGTACCAACCTCACATATCCGTAAGCTCCATACGACCTAAAACAAAACATTAAAGTAAGCAGTGGGACAAAGTTATAATTTGGTCTCCCGGCACAAACAATATAACTAATCGTATAACAAGGAGAACTCAGATTTCACAAGGTTTACGAGGTCGACACTCGGCTCTCGGCACTCGGCAGTGTCGTGTGACCGGGACAAAAACCGAAGGACGAGATCAAAGGGCCGCCGGGTGTCGCATGGGCCGCGCGGTCACCGTGACGTCACCACCACCACACGTGGCTAGCGACGAGCTGCTTCCTTTTGCAAATAAAATTATAAGAAAATCAGCGCATGTGGCTGTGGAGCGATCAGCAAATTATTTTTTAATTAAACATTTAAATGCGATTAAAAAGAGAGGCCCTACAGTTTTTTGGCTGACAGCCACAGCCATAAGAAAAAAGAGTAATTGCTAATCCAAGACATTACCAGCAAATCTTCCGATGTGCAAAAGACATTAAAAACGAAATATAAATAAATAAGAACTCAATAAAACTTGCCATAATCATAATATGTTAAATATTATATTATTTTACGTGCTTACTGCATCTATATTGGCCAACAATGCCTTGATGATGTTTTGTGTTAAAGCACTAAATTACTACCCTATTATTATTATAAAATGTGAAAGTTTGTTACTATTTCACGCAAAAACTACTGAACGGAACTAATAAAATTTAGCACACAGGTAGACTACGATATTATCTTGAACTCCTATGGTACTTATAATCCCGGATGAGCAAAGCCGCGGGCAGAGTAATAGTGAGTTACTTGTGTATACTAATATTATAAAGAGGAAAAATTTTATTGTTTGCATTGAATAGGCTCCGAAACTACTGAACCGATTTGAAAAATTCTTTCACTGTTAGGAAGCTAGACTATCGCCGGGTGACATAGGCTATATTATATTTAAAAAAAAATTAGGGATCCTTAATAAAACTCTAATAATGTAACCCAAGGTGTAAAAAAATAAGAAAACCGAAGCAAAGCGAGGGCGGTTACTCGTATAATATAAAAGACATTGTGTTGTGCAGACCCCACGGGCGCGATGGGCAACGCGGGCATGGCGGGGGGCGCGCAGCAGTACGGCGAGGTCAACCAGCTCGGCGGCGTGTTCGTCAACGGCCGCCCGCTGCCCAACGCCGTGCGCCTGCGCATCGTCGAGCTGGCGCAGCTCGGCATCAGGTCAGTCCTGCCCGCTCTCCTGCCTCACTCGTGATGTATACACTGTACATGATGAGAGGCTAGGAGCTTTCGTGGTTACTGTCAAACATGAGCCAAGTAAATTTCAAATCCTCTGAAAACAAGTTCCATTGCCGAGAATTAGGTAGGTCGTGAAATCAGTCAAAAAATCTGACTAGTTGGATTATGTTGGTAGTTGGAATAACCGATGAACGAACAGATATTACGATGACGATAAGTTTAGACTGTTGCCCATGGAAATCGAAAACATCAAAGACATCATCGGTGCATTTTTGGCGAAGAAAGAAAGTCTCTAAAAGGAATTGACAGTGACCCATCTTCTGACTCCCTTGTGTGTTGTAAACCTGTCGATTTTTGTATCTCAATACAGTAACTAATCACAGTAACAACTAATATCTGCAACAAAATTCATGTTATTGCCAGAATTTTGAACAAGCCCAGTGTCCTCTTGTCCAATGTTTACTGAAAGTATCTGGTGGTTGTCAGGCCGTGCGACATCAGCCGGCAGCTGCGCGTGTCCCACGGCTGCGTGTCCAAGATCCTGGCGCGCTACCACGAGACCGGCTCCATCCTGCCCGGAGCCATCGGCGGCTCCAAGCCACGCGTCACCACCCCCAAGGTAACCTAACATGCCGCTGCCGTATGCCATTCAATCATACCTACTCACAATATTTTAAAGGGACTGTGTTTGAACGACTTTCTTTTCGCTATTTAATTTTACTTATAACCAATTGTACGTTAGTATATTAGGTCATTGCTAATAGGTATGTAGGTACGTAACTATGAATTCACCAAGGATCATCTCTTTTTGTGTGTAGGGTGGTCCAATTGATTAACCGTAGTTAACAGTGTGTCGGCCGTCTGTGCGTGTGCAGGTGGTGTCGTACATCAAGCAGCTAAAGGCGAAGGACCCCGGCATCTTCGCGTGGGAGATCCGCGACCGGCTGCTGGCGGACGGCGTGTGCGACAAGTACAACGTGCCATCGGTGTCGTCCATCTCCCGCATCCTGCGCAACAAGCTGGGCGGCGGGGGCGCGCTGTACCCCGTGCCGCCGCTCTACCCCGTGCCGCCGCAGCGCTGCTGGCCGCTGCACCAGCCCTACGACTACTACGTCTATCTACAGGTATTACAACTCACGGCTATCACACAGAAATCATGCCTATAGTATGTTCGTAAAGTGTGCTCCTCAGAATCCTTGAGATCCGCGCAAACTTCTCCACTTTCAATGATCTTTTCTATTGGTTGGGTTGAAACTGGTATTTCTCCCACCCTTATATCTCTGAGAACTATCTCCACTCTTACTTTCTATCATCATCTATACTCTGAGAATGAGTGAATGATGTGAAGTCTTCCAATCCAATTCGTCGGGGAGGAAAATTGGGACTCTGGGGAGATATGTAATAATTAATGGGTTGCATAGTTGTAATAATATGGTGACATATATATTTGACATAAATAATTGACCATGATTATGTATGTTGTGCAGGGTCGGCAGCACTCAGCGGGCGCGGCGCACGGCCTGCCGCACCCCCACCAGCCGCACCCCGCGCCGCACCACGCGCACGCGCACACGCACGCGCTCTGACCCCCCGGGGGCACTGGGCCTGGGGGTCCACGCAACCCACCTCTACCGCACTACAGGCATCGCCGCCGAGGCTGCTGTTAACTCAATGCGAATGAGTTGACGATCCGATCAACTTAGACTGCTCATGTGCAGTGGATCACGAACCTGCTGTACAATTCAGAGTGCAAAACGGCTCAAGGCAATGTGAATCTCGGATACTCGAAGGAAATAATAATGCCACAGTGACACATGTGACGAAATTATAGGAGGCGTAACATCGGAAAATGAGGCAGGATAGATGGACAGGACACGAAAGATATTGAAACACTGGATATGATCTGAACACCAAGTTGTAGCGTCACGAACGAATGATGTACAATGAATACATTACTTGTATTTTACTGATATAGTACCATCAATAGGAGTTGAAGTGTGCAGCAAGATGGTGCAGTGTGGTGCAGTATGGTGCAGTGTGGTGCAGTGCGGTGCAGTGACAGTAGTAGTACGAGTGAAATTGACTCACTATAACTGACAAAGTATTAAACGTTGTATATACATATTTTATATGCAGGTGTGTAAGATAATAGTGTATTAGTATTAATGGTTAGGATACGTTTATAATGTGGGTATACGGCCAGGGTTGCTGCTCGGAAGACTTCCTAATTATTAAAATTAAAATGTACTTACATTCGAGGTTTTAATGTACAATGCTGCTTGTTTATGGATAACTTATTCATAGACTCTGGCCTACTGGTTACTGACCCAGTCCAAGAAGATGTCTATAACATGCATGAAAAACTTATACCTTTTTAATTTTAAAAAACATGAGAGGTGTCAAGGGACACCCGGATGGAACGAAGTTCCTTTCGATTTAAGTATTGTTGTTTTGTTGTACAGCGCCATCTCTGTAAAACTTGATTGGCAGGCTGTTGTACAGCGCAGCGCCATCTCTGTAAAAGTCTCTGAATCACTTCAAAAAAAGTGTCGTCATTCGTAAGAATCAAAAAGTGTCGTAATTTTCCGTCTAGCCCCCTTTCACAACGCGCGATAAGGAACTACGTTACAATAAATATAGGACCATTAACATAATTGAGAAATGGGTAATGGAAAAAAGGCTTAGTTCATTTGATTAGAATTTATAAGGACACTAACAGCGGCAACCCGGAGGCATGAGTTGTGTATTTGGTGCAATGTGTAAATAGTTGTAGTGATAATGGCGAAATGGGTACTTACTTAAATAATACTGTTGTTAATACACTCCGCTGTTGTACCATACATGTACTTATTAGTATACTGACTAGTTTAGTGTAGTGAGAAGTGTTGATGGCATTCCGAGCGCTACGTTTATAGTTATACTGGGTGTGACAGACATGGGTTGTGATACGCAAGGAGGTGGATGTGACCATCGAATTGAACAACTTTCTCTCTATGGGAGTTGGAAACAAAATGTAAGGTGAGGAGTAACGTACGTAGAAAAGTACTTCATAATACTTAATGCTATGTACATCACTTCATAAAGTCGAAATAATAATTAAAAAAATTGTGTGTCAGCTCTGACGCACGACTGGAGTTTACTCCTCATGGACGATTATAAAATAATTAGATTAGTAAATAAATCATGCTTGATAAATTAATTTATATTAATATATTAATTATTTAATTTAACGTGATGTTTTTATTTACGCAAATTTACAATAGTAGATTTTGTGTTACGGATTACAAACATAACGCATAACGTAACGGAGAAAGTTTGATTTTACTGCTCATAAATTATCATACCGGGGGCTTAAATATGAAAATCGATTCTAAAGGAATCGATTTCAAAAATCAGGAGTCCCATACATTTGACTCGAGTAGAAATGAGTTCTAGGGAACAACTGATATTTTTTTACGACTTCGAAGTTGGTTCGATAGAGAAAAGCGTTTAGTTTGATGGTCTAATTCACCCCCATAAGTATTTATACCCATGTCTGTTACAACATGTATATTACAATTAAGTATACAAGAAAATTTGTTTTAAAATTAATGCCTGCCTGTGAACATGATAAACAGACTTTTTCTAAACTATTTAACTTAAAAAAATGCCTTGTAAGTAAACCACCGTTGTAAGTTATTACTTATCTAATAGTTTTTGAACAGATTTAGAAACATTTTAGACAATTTAAACTATTAAACCGAATCAAATATTTTCTCTCAATATAACTGTCTCCATAATGCTAAATGTTCACAAGATAAAAGTGATTTAGATCTCCAGATGAAAAGAGAACCGCCGCCGGCACGCCGTTAGCAGTCAGTTGACACGACGATACTTATTACCTACTTCCCTATCACTGTTGTACACATGTTATATAATATTAATTTAATTTAAGTATTTATGTCAAATTGTATTTTAGTTAGGTACATATCAAAAAATAGTTTTACGGACATGTCTATGAATAAATCGGTACTTATAATGCATTTGTAGTTTTTATCAGCCTTGCAAGTATACGATAAATGTTTACCAAAACATCAGAGTATCTCCTGTTGTAGGTGCAATATTACTGAACGAGGTTACGTTTTATTGAGTTAAGTAGATCATACTGGAAAGATGATGCAAAAGTATTTTAGCCTAGCCACAATAGGTAGAGAGAGTGCCTTAACGTACCTTTTTATTTATTTATTAAGGTTTGCCAACGAAATTACATTGTTTGGTATATTGTATGAACAGGTAGGTATGCATAAAACTAATGTAGGTACAAGTAATTTCATTTACAGACAAACACAGTTAATGTTAAAAACAAGGGCATAAACATTACATTAAAGTAAAGCTACCTACTTAAATAAACAACTATTATGTAATAAAAAAAAATGAGAGGTGTCAAGGGACACCCGGATGGAACGAAGTTCCTTTCGATTTAAGTATTGTTTTTTGAAGTAATTCAGAAAGTTAGCGTGATTCAGAAAGTTGTACAGCGCCATCTCTGTAAAACTCTCTGAATCACTTCAAAAAGTATCTTACCAACATTTCGTAAGAAAATTTTCCTTCTAGCCTCCTTTCATAACGCGCGATAAGGAACTTCGTTCCAATATTTTCATTAGGATTTCTTGTGTCGTGGGTGGTACTGACTACACAAATACGAAGTCACTATAAATTCATGACGCATAAGTACAAAGATTACCTGATGCCACGTAAACGTCTGCTCCAGCCGAGAATCGAACCCGGGACCCCGTACTTCGCAGGGTCACTACCACGCTGCTATGATTAACTCACAACTCCTAACGCACCCATTCTCAGGAGGTCACAATTCTTTTTTTCGACAATTGAATAGGCGAACCGATTATGTATAAATCGAACATCAATGATTAAGTATTATTAATAATAATAATAATAATGTCCTCACACGCACTTTATTAATGTTCTCAAAGGGGTCTCTGCGTGTTGGACCTGTGTCCCCACGCAAGCCTGCTAATGTACCGGGCCCACTTTTACATCTAGGACCCGAGAAATTTAAGAGATACATATTACATAATAATAAAAACTTGAGAGGTGTCAAGGGACACCCGGATGGAACGAAGTTCCTTTCGATTTAAGTATTGTTTTACGCGCTCAGCAGTGTGATTCAGCAATATGAAACGAGCTCACGCTACTAGCGTGATTCAGAAAGTTGTACAGCGCCATCTCTGTAAAACTTTCTGAATCACTTCAAAAAGTGTCGTGGCAAATTTTCGTAAGATTTTTTTCCGTCTAGCCCCCTTTCATAACGCGCGATAAGGAACTTCGTTCCAATAATACTTTATTTCAGACCATACAGTCCATATATTTGGTATTGAAATATTATTTAATTTTTTACCAACTTATGGTAAGTGGTTACCGGCTGCCCATCACATACAACACACAGCATCATAGGCGTACACAAAACGTTGACATATAAAATAGAAGAGATAAGAAAGAAAGAACCTACTCTTAAGCAAGAAGCTATCCGGTCAGGCGGGCTACACAGAAAAATAATAAAACATATTAAAATTATATTCAGCCGTTGTTAAAATTTACGTAACGTCTCACGTAAAACAATTGTATCAACGTATCGACATCACGAAGCTACCAACTCAAAAAGTGAAGACATATCTAGAAATACAGCAAAATAATCAGAAATAATTAATCCGATTTTGAAGGTAGAGAATACCCCTCTCATGTGAAGGACCTTTCGTAGCACGTTAAAGTTAATTCTACAGAGAGTGCAGAATGTTGTCGTAGTTCTGGTTACTTAATTGATTCCCTCTGGCACACCGGCCACCGCACACCGCACAGCCGTGGTCACAGAAAGTCGACACGTCTCCCGAATCGACTTTACAACCGAAAACAATAAACGGATATTGCGCTGCCGCGGCCGCCTGGACACGAATTACCAATTAAATCCTTGCTTTGTTTCGAATTTAATACCACCTAATCCGAAATTTTACTGTATCAATAACAAAGTTTACGAGCGCCCGCCCGCCCCGAACCCGTTATTTCAAGTTCTTTATGATATTCTGTACCTATTCATTGGCACTTAGTTGACATTTGTTTATAAATTATTGGCTTCAATCTATGAATGACCACACACGGGTCTCATAACTGAGAAGGTCTAGCTAGAGCCACTCCTCCTCCTCCATGGTCCAGTGTAGATTAGTGACTTACCATACAGTGGCGGTACAGCCATACAAAAACCGAAAAGCCCAGCTTACTATCATTGCTTTACTATCATCACTCTGCAGCTACACTCATTATTATTTGTTTAAATATTATACGCATCAAAGATGTTTAACTAACAGATACGTTATGCCCTTACAAATCGACCGAAAAATCTGTTCCGACCGAGCTACAACACACACACGTTTATCTTTTGTTTCCCTACACCAATCACTAGTACATTGGCAAATTATGTAAAAAGGATGGCATTACTAAAACCATAATAGTGAAAAAGACAGCTAGTGTTTGTCGCTCGCGTCAATCTATATACGCTACGGTCTTTATCGCTCTCGCGTCAAAACTAGATCGCTATCTCTTTCTTCATCTGAATATGGCGTCTTTGCATGATTATTAGATTGTTTAGAAAAATAATTGAAATATACTAAATAATCTAAGTATCTTAGCGTACTCACGCATGGTATGAGATTCCTTGTGTTTTGTTGACCTTGGAGTCATAATTGGTGCACTTTCTAAACACACAGGATGGCATTTTGTTATATTTTCATAACTACGTATTAACCTACGATGCGCCACGCTCGTGATTGCGCTCGACGCAGACTAATCACAAAAGTTCCCAATTGGGAACTTTTTCAATCATCACAACGCGCGCGCTAATGACCTATCTGCCTCTTTTTAATATATAATATCATTGATACGCATTCCATAGCGTGTTCTTTATTTTCGGGCCAAAGATTCCAAGATGTACTGGGATTGTACGACACACCCGGGCTTGCCTGGTTCTGATGGCCTAGGCGCACTACTGTTACCATGGGTTGTCGATTGCTATCTGATAATAGCACATGGGACCGACGATTTTAAGTGACCTCTGAAGCCCTCGAAATTTTGAAACTAGCGGTCCATCTCGGTACCTACCGACTGGGTAGTTTACCCCTGTTCTTGACCTTGTTGATCACTAAGGTTTAACACGATATATTATTACAAAAACAATATCGACATAAAGTAAAGAAACCTAAGGAAATGAACCCACCGCGCGACGTGGCGCGACTACAGAAAAAGCGCGGGAGCAAAAAAGATGGCGGCTGTTAAAATGACATCCGACGCCGCGCAGCGACCGGCCTAATTAAAAAATGCGCGGCCGCTTTGTAACCGAGTGCCTCGGACTCCGCCACTCCGCCACTACGGCTCTGCTCGCTTTACAAAATGCATATTAAGTATGAATACGAATTGTTACCATGAAATGGTTTCTCACTGATCCAGCAGTCTTTCAAAAATCAACGCACGTCTGGATGGAACAAAGTCATTGCGATTAAATTAACAAACTATATATTTGTACTGCTAATGACAAGGATAAATACCTAATAGTATAATTTGTTCAATTTAGTTTTTTGAGTCATTTGTAAATATATAAATAACAAGATAACAAGAGGACGTCTGATGTGATTTGTCAGTGGACTTGGTCTTCGCTACTCTTTTCCAACCTCCTCCGTCAACAGTCTTCCTCAGTAATAAAACTATTTAGCATAGTAGATTTTTTATTTATAAAAATCAGATAAGTATCTAATGGCTGTCAACTGACATGATTGGAATAAAATTGTAGTTTACTTCTCACACTCTACCACACACCACTCTCAGAACAAAACGAAGGGGTTGTCGTGAAAATAAATTTTAATATTATAATATTAATGCATGCCGTGGTAACCTATAATTAAGGCAACATTTAATTCTTAAAATATTTGTCTCTTTTATTTTTGTATACTTAATGTGTGTCTTGTTGGTTATCCATAAATAAATAAATAAATAAATAAATTTAAATTATTAAAGAATAGTATAGTGCCATTTATCCAAAATTCTTTGATAAAAATATTGTGAATATGATAAAAAAAACTTTCCATAAAATTTGCTTCTAGGTATGTAGCTTATAATCGGACTACTAACAGTCCAGGTGAAATAAGTACATGTACATTCACATATAAATTTTCATCAATTTTCACAATCACCTGAACGAACTAAAGTGCCGAGTGTTGTTTCTATCGACGACCAGCTCCCGCAATCCTCGAGCATCAATCGAGCGTCGAGCGTCGACATACGATGACGAGGTAGCAACGAGCCATCTCATTAGCAAAAACTAATCCCCGGAACATCAAACAGGTCCTCGACGATAAATAACACCGCGGTGACACGACACGACAGCTGAGGCGCCGCGTGTCCCGACCTGCCCGGGGTCCGCCTGGACCCGCCCCCGGAGACCCCGGCTCTCGGTGACCCCGGCCATGCGCTGCGCCGACAAAGAAGATAGTTTACTAATTCGTTACGCATCAGAAACTGCCAGATATGGGTCCAATTGAAAAAATCACAACTCGCTACACGTGACATTTTTTGTCTCCACGTTTCATTGATGTACGTTGAATGTTTATCCAATCTTCTGAATGAACTGTAAGTTTTCATAGATGTACGACTTATCAATACTTGAGCTCAAGCCCTACTGCTTCTACTTGTGCTGCTGGAAAATCTCAGAGGTCATGGCGCCAGGTCCTTCCGGTTTCCAGCGCTGGACAAGTTGTCACATAGTCAGTACTGTAGTAGTTATTTACCTAGCTGGTAGCTAGCTAGGTAGTAGCTAGTAGGTACCATTTAAAAAGTAGTTAGTAGTTGAGTTAAATTTTTTATGCTAGATGTATTTTGATAGAAAAATGTTCTTTATATTTTACCTTTTTTATTTTTAACGTGGCCCGTGGTAAGGATAGTAGACGAGCTTACAGTGTCACCATCACCTGTCACCCTCACGTACATCTGTACATTATCAGCCATGGCAGCCACCACAGCGAAGCGGGACCGGGTTAAGCTGTGCAGTTGTGCACTTATAACAACTAAACATTTCATGTCAGATAGGTTGCCAACAACCACAAGCTTATAAATTATAATGCTTTCACTTTAAAATAAAATTCAGACTATTCATAAAGCCAAGCTCCTAACTTTGTAATGCCTGACTTGCAGAGTCAAAGGTACCATAAAGTTTTTTATAAGTCAAATAATACATCTTGGTCAAAAATTAAAAAAATCTTATGAGATATCGAAATAGATTTAGCCGTATTGGGGTGGCTTAGAATACTAACCCCAATCCCACCCCCGATGGATGTCGTAAGAGGCGACTAAATCCGACCCGCTTGTGGTAGGGCCCCTCGAGGGATATTATTGACTTTAATTGTTAATTAATACCATTATTACTATTATTATTTCTCCGTTGGGTGCGATTGGATAACTACCACCCTTGTACACGAGTCAGCCGCCAAACGACTCTTCGTGTTTCGGCTGGGGGCTAGAGAGCAAGTTCTTTCTTTCTCTTTCTTGGTCGGCAACTCATCAGTGAAGCTTTTGGTGTTGATGATGTCCATGGGCGACGATAGCCACTTACCATCAAGTGGATCGTCAGCTCTTTTGCCGGCTATTTCAATAATAAGTCAAATGAAAAAAAATTTTTTTTTTAAACGCTTTTATTTCAATAATGTTTAGTTTATAAAATTAGCTACAAGTTGTGAAAATTTTTTTTAATTTAATTATTTTTTTTTTTTTTTTTAATTTTCGTGTATTGTCATCGGAAATACACATGTCTGCCAAATTTCATCAATTTTCATTAAAGGGAAGTCATTCAAATTAACGTTACAAGATTTGATTTGATGCTTTGATGCTCCGAAGTGAAGCTAAATAAAAGCGTTTAAAAAAAGTCGGAACCGAAAATGTGCTGCTAAACCTTTGAATGTTTTATGTTATACAAAATTTCGAACCAGTAGAAAATTTCGTCCATGTTAATTTTCAATTATTAAAATTTTCAATTATTATGAACCTAACGATTAATAAGTAATATATTAAAGACTTTTATTACAAACAGGGCGCAATAAAGTTATTTAGGAAAATTATTATTTCTTTCATAACAGCATCGCACAGTGCCATCTAGCATCACTGTAACCAGTAAATTTTTGTTAACATTTCTGCTACTGCACGCTAGGTGGCGCTGGCAGTCTAACAACTGCAATGTGGTTAAATCATTACTGAAATTGAGCGCTAGTTTCGTAGATTCATGAAATAATAATAGAATTGTAACATGAATACACAAATCGTACAATAATAAACAAGATTAAAACAATCTAGTAGAACAATTAATCTCGGAAAAATATTATCTATGTGATATCTCGATCACGTCGGTCCGGCGTCGTTGACTGAACGCGACGCTTCACAATAATTATGAACAATAACGATCAATAAGATAACATTAAATTTTGAAAGCCTTTTTGCACACGGCGCTGATGAGCCGCGAGGTGCCGTGTGAACAACACTTAAGGAGAAGACTACGCGATTTGATAATTTTAATATTATCTAATACCATTGGGACCTACCTAAATTCCTATCTAACATGTTCTGCAATCACTATGATTGAATTAACATCTTTAAACAGGGGACGACGCCTTTTAATTTATTATAATCGAAACTAGACAGTAATGTAAACTGGAGAGTTTACACAACGTAGGTGTATCTCAAAGTCAAAGTCAAAGTCGTATATTTCAGCTAGGAGTGCCAGAATACTCTGAACTTACTTCCTTCAAAAATCGAAATGCAAAACTAGGTTGACCGTATGTCTGCATTGAAGAAGTTTTCAGACGTCATTGCCTCTCCTTTGCTCCATCAATCAGTAAACAAACTATAATAATGTGTAAGTAATTTAATAAAATAGTGAAAGTACAGCTCCTTAAGCTGCGTGCACACGGCCCCAGCGCTGCCCATTATCGACAATTATCTCCGATAGCCTGTCCGTCCGTCCTGCGGCTGTTGCCATGTCCCAGCGCCGGCCAGTGTTCTTCAAGTAATCGCGCGATAAACAACTAATCAACTAGCAACGATATTATTACTAACAATATTCAATACCCATTGTGCAAGCTTGCTGCTAAGTAGGTATACGAGGGACATCATAAATTAATGATAAATACCAGCATAAAATCCGATAATATACATAGTAGTAAAAACTATTATATTTCTTTGATATCTAAGCGACTTTACCAAGAAAAAATAAAATAATGTTTACATAGACATTTATGATTAATTAAAACTGCAGTTGGAATTCGTAGCAAAGGAACGGTTGCCTTTTGTTTGAATTGGTGGTAGGAGTGGTGGGTAGCCAAAATTTTCTTTAAAAGCTTAAATGACCTTCGTAAGCTTTTTGTTGGAATCTAAACATATTGGTCATCACGTCGCCAAATCCGTTGTATTGTATTATCCTAACCTTAGGACTTATAACAAAACTAACCCTAAATTTATCGATGTCTTGAAGCATTTCAATGATTTCTAAATAAAGATTTAAACTACCAAAATCATTAGCAGCCGCATTTTACATAGATAGAGAAGCAAACAAACACCTGTCTGTCCAAACTATCCAGCTCGGTGAGTTGGTGGGTCCACTACGTCCTAAGTGGCCATTTTCGCCCAATCTAAATTCATATTCAAGTCAGACGCATGTGACTGTCATGTTGCAACCGCTGCGTTACCAGCAACGACTGTAATAGCAACCAAACAACATCTACACTAAAATTACTACACTCCGCGAATCCAATAACAGTGCACCACTAGAAAAGTACTGATAACATAATGTAGCGCTCCATCTATCATCCATGGGCTGCTGGCGATACAGCAATAATACAAGTATATAATTGACTATGAACCCATTAGAGTCAGGAAGTCTGCAGATTCAATTTATAGGTTTTTCCAAATCCATAAAATAAATAGTTACCGATTACTAAGTATGTCGTTAAAAAACTTTTTTGTGATATATTGTAAAGGTACGTGAATTGATTTGCAAATAACTGTTTTTATCAAATGTAAATAAGTGTGATCAAATAGCAATTCTCGAGGCCATCGTCAATTCAATATTGTTAATATATCCAAGTTTTTCTGATACCCGCTGGATATTCACGTCACGTCTCAACGACGTGCGACGAACACAGCACACTAACCTGTTTCTATTTATAAAACTCATATATTTTCAACTTTTTAAACAAGAAACATTTAGTTATATTACAATAAAACATTTATAACTACAAATTATGTAACAACATTTTTTATTTGAATAGTCGACAAACAAGTAACCGAGCCGCGTGATGGTAACTCAGTGGACCCACGGACACCGTAACACTACAGGCGTCACCGCTGCGCCGCCGACCAAGAACGAAGAGACGAGAAAGATACAAATGATACTAAAAGCATTGCGTATAATGGTTTCTTGATTGATTTATTCCGAAAGGGATACCCCATCCTTTATTCGATTTCAAACAGAACATCTCCATGGACCATCATCCACCCGACCAATGGACTCTTTCTAAATCCAACCATGAATATTTTAAACAAAATGTCCGGTGTTAATAGCATCTCTGGTGTTATGCTGATGATGGATGTTATTGTTCCTCAAAATAAAAATAACTTCAGAACTTTATAATTGCTTCTTACGAAAACGAAGTGTTCGTAGCCCGGTGCGGTGCGGCGGTATTTTGTAGTGACCCAAAGTGATCGACTGGGTAAGCAACAGTGTATATTTGAATTAATTTCCGAGAGTAAACGGAAAATATAGCCAGATTTACAGGACTTATTTAATGCTTTGAGCAGGCAAACGAGCAGACTGGTCACCTTATGATAAGTGTTCACCACCACCCATGGACATTAGCAACACCAGGGGCGTCACCAACGCCTTGCCGGCCAAGAAGACGACGATAGACCCGATTCTTGAAGGACCCCATGTCATAGCTTAGAGGGAACACCGATGCAGGTAGTTTGTTCCACAGCTTTACACGTGCGAGGTAGAAAATGACGTGAGAACCGAACTGTGGACCAATGCCAGGTATCCAGGTAGTGTTGGTGAAACCTGGTACGTGATGTGCGGTGACAAAAATTAACTGCAGGTACTAAGCCAAACAGTTCTTCAGAACATTTCCCATTGTACAGATACGCAGAATGTAGAATGTACAATACGCAGAGAGAGCCTACATCTCTCCTCAACTCGAGCGATCTAATCCGTCTAAAAGCTTGGGATCGTCGACAAGACAAATAGCTCGCCGTTGAATTCGATTGGACGGATCCACTTGGCCAGCTGGGGCTCCGGCCCAAAGGTGGGAGCAGTACTCCATGTGTGGTCGAATTTGCGCCATAAAGAGCGTCAACCTGTGCTTAGGCGTGAAGTACTGCTTAGCTCTATTGAGCACTCCCGATTATTTTGTGTTGAGAGCGGAAATCCAAATCAAAATCAATCAAAACGGATTCCTACTCACTAAAACCCCCTCACATCCATCCGGCGGACGTGACGATTCTCCGAGACTTTGAGCGAAAGTACTGGCGCCGAGACCTCCCCTCTATCAGCTCAATAATTCTTTCAGTATTAGAATGGTACTCAGTGGTAGGTAGCTAGATGACCAGTGACCAGTGACCAGTGACCTAGGAACGGTGCGCTCTACGTGACATTCGTAATCATTGTGAATGTTATTTTGTAACCGCAGCGCGGACGAACGCCGCGGGGAATGTCCCGTTCAAATAAAAATATGTGCTTCTGTGGTTTACTGATACAGAAGTGTGTCACGATATTGCGAACTGTTACGGGGTCCCGCGATGGACGGTTTTTAAAAAAAAATATATTTCTCTGTTACACTAAAAACTTTAATTCACATTTAATTCACAGTTAATTCACATTTAATTCACATTTAATTCACGGACTTTAATCTTTGAAAACGTGTGGCCTGTACCGCGAGCGAGGAGGAACTGGCGGTCCCACCAAGCTCCCTGACCAACTAGAACTGGATGTGCTGATGCAGCACTTCGTCAGCAACAAGGGTTATCCGTAACAACCCCCCCCTTAAGTGTAAAGTTATCGGGTTTGTATCCGAGAAGTTTACAAATAATTATAATAAGAAAGTTAGATAAAACAATAAAATAAGGTTTACGCAATTCGTAAACGTGGTTGAGGTTGGGATGAATTTTGAGCTGGCATTTCAATTTCTTCGTTACCATCATTAGGCAAATTATTATTTAATTTAAGTTTGCGATAAAAAGCCACACATTTTCGATTACAAAAGTAGTAAATGACAAACAAAGTGAAAAAACAAAAGGAGACATAATATAATATCGATTGGGGTGACACGGGTTCAAAATTATCTTTAATATTTAATTTATCTATTAATTCTAGGACATCATTAGTTTTTGAATTAAGTTTCATGAGATTGTCAAGATTTATTTTAGAGTCTAATGGTTTGAAAGGGATAGATAAATTAAATTTCTTGAATTTACTTAAATTACAGCAAGAGTCATTAATTAAGTTAAAATCAGAATGTATTTCATTCAATTTAATAGTAGGGTTCACAGAAGCAATTAATTTAAAGTTACTACAATAGCCATTACATCTAGGTTTTAATGTTACAATACCAGTGCCCAGCAGGGTTATATCAAAATTAGAATTTTCACAAATTATATGTAGTTTTGTAGGAGTAGAGTGGGTGAAGATCCACCTGTTATTTCCAAGAGTTTGCCAAAAATGTATGTTTCCCGATACAAAATTTGTTTTACAATATTTGGGAAGCAATGATAAAACTTTAGACATGATATCTGTTTCGCAAATAGGATAATCTACAATATTGTGCTCTTCTAAATTGGAGCAGATAAAAACGTCATTTATTATTTCTCTACAATTATTACTTAAGTTATCAAAAATACAATATTTGGATTTGTCTTCGCTTACTGCTACATAATTAGAAGTAGGTATAATTAGGGCAAAAGAATTTGGAGACAAATTGTCATGAGGTAAAGGAATAGAAATTGTTTTATATAAAGCAAATTTAGAAATGGCTACAAGTGGAATTTTCACAGTAAATACCAATACATTATCTATGATATACGAGACGATTTGTGACATTTTTATTATAACATGAATATTTTCTAATTCTAGATCGACAGGAAATTTACTTAGGCTAGGGATGTGTTTTGAATTCGCAACGAGTTCATCATACAAATTTCTAGGTGTTATGATTGAAGGATGCAGTGTATTAGTTTTACCAAATAAAATAGCATTAACAATATCTTCCAATTTGTATGATAAATTTAAGAGACTCGATTGAAGTACATTAAATATTTCTTGAATTGTTGCTCTAAACATGAGTGTATTAGTCTTAGCAGTTAAGCTAGTCATTCGAGACAAAATATTTTCTACTGCTTCGTTTAGACGCTTTTCATTTTGGTCCACTCGGATAAGTGTTTCATTGAAATTGGATATAGCAGATTTTGAAATTAAAATATTTTCTTTTACCAATTCTAACAATTTTCCGTTATTATTCTTTAAATTATGAATTGCAGCACTATATCTAATCGCATCGTTTTCGTCCATAGTCCCAAATACATGTTTAAAAATAGTACCAATGCCAGAAAACCACGCAGTTCTTTTAGTTTTCGCGGAAATTAGATGAGATAAAGAGTTATAATCACGAATAAGATCCTCAAACATAGAATTAAGTGGTTCAAATGTATTTTGACATTCCGAAGGATTGATTTCGTTGTTTTTAGGACACAAGTGTTGTGCTGTATTAAGAACGCTTTTAATGTTATCAATATGAGGTTTGATGTATTCTATCTCAACAGGTATAATAATGTGAAAATAATCATTAATTAATCTAATGGAACCTAGGGGGTTGAAGTAGACTCCTGGACTCTTCGTAATTGGTTGGACGAATTCTTCATCATGAATGTGTCCGTGACATAGTATTACCAGGCTGTAATTGTAAATAATAGTAGGGATAATAATAATAGAAATAGAACGATATAATAAGGGTTAGTAATGTAGTTGCTTAAACTATGTTATAAAGACTAAATTTTAAAAATCTAAATTATTTATGACCTAATGTAAATAAAATCATTTGTATATAAAGTGATTATAATCAATATAATATGTATATAGGATGTTGTATTTATTTAATTTATATTGATTGGGTCGATGTTGGCGTGTTTTACTTCATCGTAATGATGTTTTACGTGACGCCGATTTATGAGCAGGGATAATGTGTTGTTTCCATGAATTTTCACGATTTTGTATGGTCCCTTCCAAATGGGTGAAAGCGCTTTTCGTAACCTGAGATGTGACTTTAGATATACGAAGTCACCAACTTTGTAAGTGACTGGACGAGAGTGATGGTCATAGTAACTCTTTGACCTTTCTTTGGATTTGGCAATATTCTCAAGAGCCTTGTCACGTGAGACTTTAAGGCGGTGGTTTAGCATCTTAACATACTCAAGGTAGGTGCCCGTAGGATTAAGTTCGAAAATTGAATTTGGTAAATAAGGTTTGTGTCCAAAAAGAAGTTCGTAGGGAGTAAATTTAGTAGTTGTGTGAACATTGGTATTGTAAGCCAACATTGCAGTGTAAACGTATTTATGCCAGTCGGATTGGTTTTCGTTTACATAAGATTTAAGATACTCTTTAAGAGTGGAGTGACTCCTCTCTAAAGCACCTTGAGTTTGAGGGTGATAAGGTGAAGACCATAATTGTTTAATCTTCAAGAATTCACAGGTCTTTTTGAAAAGTTCGGCTGTGAAGTTGGTGCCTTGGTCAGTCAAGATCATTTTAGGGATACCAAATAAGGAAATGAAATGGATGAGGCATTCGCAGCATTCTTCTGCTGTTGCGTTAGAGATGGGGTATGCTGTAGAAAATTTGGTAAGGTCGTCTTGTAAAGTGAGTATAAATTTTAACTTTATCTGGCCAGCTTCGGGGAGAGGACCTACAATATCAAGGCTTATCCTCTCAAAAGGAGCAGTAGAAGTGGAAGTGATCTGCATTGGGGCTCTATTTGTTTGCCGGAGTGCTTTATTGGATTGACAATGTGCACATTTTTTTACGTAATTTTCAATATCTGATTTCATGCTTCGCCAATAATATCTGTCTTTAATTCGGTTATACATCCTTCCTATTCCGACATGGCCAGCGATAGGTATATCATGATTTTCCTTGAGAATTCTTGGAATTTCATTTGGTGTAGGAAAGGTAAGTGTATTTCGATAGATTTTAACAGTTATATTTGTATTATGAAAAAGAAAAGCAATTATGTTATAAATTCTAGTGTATGAAAGTTTCACAAAAGGATCTTTGAAATCTGAAATAGCAATTTCTGTGGGTGTTGGCAAACAGCAGACTAATAATTCATTTCTGAGTTGTTTTAAGGATTCATATAAATCAGGATATGGCACGTCATCGAAATGATGGACTTTAGTAAAGAGAAAATAGTAGGATTTAGTATCGGTTTTAAGATTAAGGAATGATTTCAGTCTTCTTTCCTTGTTCATGAAATCTGTTATATCACTTTGACTGGACAAAACTTCTTCAACATAAGGATTTGTTTCGTCTAAATCGATTGATGTTGGTAAAATGATTACTTCGGAGTCGGCTGCTAATAAAGGATTTGTATATTCGTGAATAACGGTGTTAAAGGTAGGACTGCTATTAGACATGGACTTCAGGAAATCTGAATAGGAATCGTTGGACACTTCAGGACTTGGTAAGTTTGAAGGTAAGTTATTTGTATTATTAGTGTTAGAATTAGGATTTAATATATCATCGAGGTAAGTATCTGGATTTAGAATATCTTCACTATTAGGATTAGTACTAGGATTTAGGACATCGCGAAGGTAAGTATCGGGCAAGTTCTCGCCATCAGGAGGAGACGGATTCGGAGCAGGATCAAGGTAAGTATCAGTTGTGTTATTCGGATTTGACTCGGTAGGGCCTGGAACAACATTGGTATTATCTGGGTTAGGAACAATATCAGTCTCTAGATTTAAGTTTAGATTTTCAGGGTTAAAGGGAGTGCTTGGAAGTTCACTAAGTTGCTGTAAAGGTTCCAGAAAAGGTAAGTTCCATTCATCTGGATTTGGGGGACTCGACAGCATTTGTGTTTCCACATTGTCCGGATTTCTAGAAGTCGATGGGGTAGCGGAAGGTGAGATTCTAGTAGGATTCGTAGAGTTTGGATTAGAAGAGTCGGTGGATTTTGTACCAATTATATTTACAGGAGCAGTAGCATCATCAGGAGGGTGTCGAGACAGAGCGTCTGCGGCTGCATTAAGTCTGCCCTTTCTATATACGATTTCATATTCGTATTCCTCTAGCTTTAGTCTCCATCTTTGGAGTTTGCTGGAAGGATCTTTATGGTTGAACAGCCACTTTAAAGGACGATGGTCTGTTATTATTTGGAATTGACGACCATATAGATAGGGTCTGAAAGTTTTACATCCAAACAGGATGGCTAAAAGTTCCTTTTCCGTGGTGCTGTAGTTACTTTCGCTACGGTTCAGTGTTCGTGAGGCGAAAGCAATTGGCTTATCTTTGCCTAGGAGACCTTGGGATAGAACAGCGCCTAAAGCATAATTTGATGCATCACAAGAGAGAATAAAAGGTTTGGTAAAATCGGGATAGCACAAGATGGGAGCGGTCGTTAATTTTGTCTTTAGCTGATCGAAAGCTACTTGTTGTTCATTTAGCCATTTAAAGGTGTTGTCCTTTTTTAAAAGGTGAGTTAGGGGTTTAGCGATTCTAGAGAACTCAGGGATGAATCGACGATAGTAAGAGACGAGACCCAAGAACGATTTTATGTCTTTTGGGTTCTTAGGTGTAGGAAATTCAACGACTGCTTTAATCTTTTCAGGATTGGGTTTGACTCCGTTTTCAGTAATGACGTGTCCTAAATAAGCTACCTCTTTTCTTAGAAACTCACATTTTTCTGGCTGAAGTTTTAAATTATAATCTCGCAACCTTTCGAAGACAGCTTTTAAATTATTTATGGCTGTATGTAAATCATATCCATATAGGACAATATCGTCAAGATAAACGAAACATCGCGTACCTTGGAGACCAGATAAGGCCGTGTTCATGAGACGCTGAAATGTGGAAGGAGCATTTTTTAGACCGAAAGGCATACGCGTGAATTGGTAGTGTCCTTGGGGTACTGAGAATGCAGTTTTGGGTTTATCTTCTTCCTCGACAAGAATCTGGTGGAAGCCGGAAGAAAGATCTAGAGTAGAAAAATATTTACTTGAGCCTAATTGGTCTAAGATTTCGTTGATATTAGGTATGGGGTAAGTGTCTCCAATAGTAACATCATTAAGTTGTCGGAAGTCTATCACAATGCGCCATTTTCTTTGGCCGGAAGCATCTAGCTTTTTCGGAACTACCCAAATAGGAGCCGACCAGGGTGATTTTGAAGGTTCGATGATACCTTGGTCTAACATCAGGTTAATCTGTTTTTGGACTTCCTGTTTATGGACCTCCGGAAATCGATAAGATTTAACGTGGATCGGATTGTTCGAGCTTGTTTTGATGGAATGTTTAATGGCGTTAGTATGAGTAAGTTTTTCACCTTCTAAATGGAAGATGTCTGAAAAATCAGAACAGAGATTATAAAGAGCGTCAGCTTCTTCAGGGTTTAAATGTGACACACGAAGTTGATTAAGGACTTGTTGAGTTCGTTCATATGAATTAGAATAATTAATATTGTTAATAGGATAGGCTTGAGACGGATTTTGAATATTAGTTTCTACAGGAGTCAGAGTAACATTAAGATTTGAATTAAGGGATACAGCGTTTTCTGAAGTGTTAATTACTGAAAGATTTATTCTGTTATTACTTTTCACCTTTACTAGACAATTTGCAATTAGAATGTTCTCGATTTTTGGTTTATCTAAAATAATTCCTTCCTCGATCTCAGGGTTGGAAACAGAACATTCGATTACCATCTCGGATCTGGCTGGGATGGTATAGATTGGTTCGTGAAATAGGAGTTGGATATTAGTTTTATTTAATTTCAGAATACCCTGTGTGTAATCAATACTACAACCGAAGTGGTTTAACATATCCGTGCCAATTATACCATCGTAGGGGAGATCAATATTTTCTACGACGTGAAATTTGTGACTTATGAATTTTCTTGAAGTTTCATCTATCTTTAGCTTTAATGGAAAATGACCTAGGGTTTTAGTGCTACATTTAACGGGATCTATACCTTTTAAATTAATTTTTTCATTTGATAGTTTTGGTTCATGGTTTATGCTCGTTAATTTGATTAGACTTATCGATGATCCGGAATCTACTAATAAGGATAATGGTATTTCAGACACAGAGGATTTAACAAGAATGTGAGGGAGTAGAACTTTATCATGATTGGCATTTATCTCATAAATTTTCGATTCCGTGGATTCAGTGGACAAAGTAGGGGTTTCTTTTTCAGGTACAGAGGGTTCAGTGGAGACAGAGGGAGCAGCGGGTGCGGCGGATGTAGTGGAAACGGCGGATGTGGTAAGTTTTACAGGTTTAACGGATGCGGCGGATACAGCGGATACGGCGGATGTGGTAAGTTTGACCCTTTTTGTAGGTGCAGTGGATACAGAGGATACAGTGGGCACAGCGGATACAGTGGATATAGCGGATACGGTGGATACAGCGGATACAGTGGATACAGCGGATACAGTGGATACAGTGGATACAGCGGATACAGCGGATACAGCGGATACAGCGGATACAGCGGATACAGTGGGCGCGACGGGTATTGGAACAGAGGATATAGTAGAATCAGTGGCGTCGATTTTCTTGGGCAAATGGTGTCTCGCACGACACCGATACGAGACGTTATTTAGTTTTTTGAGATATCAACTTCATCGGTACCATAATCTTCGTTAACATAATTGACACGGGGTTGTGGCCTGAAACCGGATGTTGAAGGGTTGTTTTGATTGCGATTATTATACTCACGCTTCCTACATTGATCTATAGAATGTCCGATGGCTTTGCAATAGCGACATATGATCGGATTACGATTGGGAATTTGTTGGTTTTGGAAGTTAAGCCGGTCGCGTTGTACAAATTTGTTTTGATTGAAATTATTGGAAGAGTCCCTGGGTTTGAAAGATTTATCAGGCTGCGGGCGTCGATATACGGTTTGCAAAATGCGCTCTTCACAAATAGCGATATTGATAGCCTCATTAAGAGTTTGCGGGGATTTGCATCTAACGGTGAGAGATAAATTTGGTTTGAGGCCCATTATAAAATGGTGCAATGCTAGATCCTCCATGGCGGATGTACGACCAGGAATTTCGACAGCTGGATAGTTCCCTAAAGAAATTTCAGTTAGAAGTTGGGATAGTTGTGTTTCGAGTCTGAGTGCAAATTGGGTTACGTTTTCAGACGGTCCCTGTTTGTTTTCTTGTAATTCTGTAAGTAGATGTGTGTAGTGTTTCCGGTCTGAGAATTGATTTTTCAAAAATTGTTTTAATTGTTCCCAGTTGCAGAACTCTTTAATCGAGCAGGCTACTTCAGCCTTGCCTTCTAATTGGCTAAGGATGTATTTAAATAAAATCGGAACCTGTGTTTCTGAAGCAAGGTCGATTGCATTATTACAGTTTATTATGAACGAGTTTAAAGTTTCCCTGGAACCATTGTATGTTTTGATAAATTTAAATAAGGTGCTCAGATTAACTTCTTCCTTTGTGTGTGCCATGATATGTGTTTTTGAGGTTAATTTCTGTGGTGTAAGATTAGTGGGTGATGGGGCGATTTCTAGTCCTTCTGGAATTTCTAAATTAAGTTTTTCTAGAATGTCAATTTTAGTGGTTTTTGGCATAATAAGATCGAATAATCAGTTGGATATAAGGGCACATAAAGACACAAAAGAAATGCAATTAGAAACATACACGTAAAATAAAATGCTGCAAAAGAAATACAGAACACACACACAGAATACACAAAAAATACAATACGTAGAACAAAGAGCTCAATAAATGTTCGCAGGGTAACGACGACACAGTGATGATATTCGATATGATAGATAAATGTTTGTTATGACTACGCTCACTTCGTTAGGCTAAGTTATTATTCATTGTTCATAGAAGAGATAAGCTGAAGATTGTTCTGGAACACTTTCGTTAACTTAACACTTTTGAAACTTGTATTCTGATGAAATATGTTTAATGTTCACTTACAGGGCTGCTGCTGCGGTGATGTAGGATAGCCAGGACATTACGGCAGGAATAACGGCGATAAGTATTATGAATACTTTACGAGATGCGGCGCAGTGATGTCCTTCGACAGGATACAGGGGTGTCCTCCTCGGATGCAGTGTTGGGTCCTCTTCGTGGATGCAGCGATGCGGTACCAGGTAAGTTTTCTTTTCAGGATTCAGTGGAGATTCCGGGGAGAGACTCAGGTAAGTTTTCTTTTCAGGATTCAGTGGAGATTCGCGGAGAGAGACTCAGGTAAGTTTTCTTTTCAGGATTCAGTGGAGATTCGCGGAGAGAGACGTTCCGAGGATTTTTCAAAATCCCTTTACGCTGCCACCAATGTTACGGGGTCCCGCGATGGACGGTTTTTTAAAAAAAATATATTTCTCTGTTACACTAAAAACTTTAATTCACATTTAATTCACAGTTAATTCACATTTAATTCACATTTAATTCACGGACTTTAATCTTTGAAAACGTGTGGCCTGTACCGCGAGCGAGGAGGAACTGGCGGTCCCACCAAGCTCCCTGACCAACTAGAACTGGATGTGCTGATGCAGCACTTCGTCAGCAACAAGGGTTGCAGGTGCTATCCGTAACAGAACATTTACTTTAACTTAAGCAAGGACGTACCCAGGGGGGGGGGGGTCCGAGGGGTCCAGACCCCCCCCGAAAGTGTTATGCCTACAGTCTAGGGTTTGGTTCCCGGGACATCTCGTGTCTCAAAGTCCCGGGACTTTTCGTAATTTTAGTTGTCTCGAGTCACGGGACTTTCCGGTCGAGACTCGAGACGAGACAAGATTGTCGAAATTATTATGTAATTATTTTTATTTTCAAATCACTGAAGGAGCCTAGTGCCATCTGTTACATGAATGACTTGGTCTACTACGTAACTACTGAGCATGTAACTAATGATTAGATAGTAGAATTATTACTAGATAATAGTAAAGTTATTAAGAATTATTATGATTTTTAGCTAAGTTTGTTTTTAACTACAATCTACATAATAAGAATTAACTGCTTAAAACGAATCTGTGTGTGATTAAAAGAAATAAACAAAGCAATTATTAAGACTAAAATTAACGTTAAAGTTATTAGGATTTAACTTTGTGTTTAATAAATGTTGATTTGTACAAAAATTGCCTTTTTAGGGTTCCGAAGAAAAATTGGAACCCCTATAGTTTTGTCATGTCGGTCTGTCCGTTTGTCCGAAGCAAAGCGCCGTGACCCTTAGTGCTAAAAAGCTGTAATTTGACATGAATTTATATATTTATTAAAACTCCAGAATCGTAGAATAAAATATTGAAAAATATTTTTTTCAGGGTACCTCCCCAAATAGGTAACGTGAGGATGAATTTTTTATTCGTCGCGTACCCTATAGTGTGGGGTATCGTTGAAAGGGTCCGTTTGCCAAATTGAAGTGCTAATTTTGGTCCCTCCACCTGCTGGCTAAACGGTTGGAGTTGGAAAAGTGAAAAAAAATCTCAAAAAAGGTTAATGAAAAATTTACAAGGAAAACTATCACGGCTATGTTAGCAGAAGTAGTAAGTGAGTCCATCCATCCATCAGCCCTTGGAGGTCCACTGCTGGACATAGGCTCCCCTAACTTGCGCCATTATATAGTATTATAATTTTCTGAAACTGATTTATGTTGTACCTACCTGTATGCGAGGACATTAAAAACAACAAGTCTCCCCCTCCCTCCCCCATCCACATCCCCCCTCCCCCCTTGAAAAGTGTCCCATTTTACAGATAGAAATTTAATGCTGTAACATTGTGTCATTTTTGAAAATGTCTAATAAATAATTATTGTGTGATATTTTTATTGATTTCCGAGAGCTTTTACGTGTCATTTAGGTACTTTAATAATTTACCCAAACGGACCCCCCCCGACAAAAAATCCTGGGTACGTGCTTGAACTTAAGTACTATAATATTTTTTCTTTTACTTGCAGAAATCATAAATTAATTATTGTAGGTTTGCAACTGCATTAACAGTATTCTAGAAATCTAGAGTCTCAAATAACAAAGTGAGAATAATGCATTTTGAAGAGATTGCTAGAGTCGCTACGAAGCATAAGAGGGTTACCGTTTCTGTTATGAAAACGCATCTCCGATTTTATTACACATTTGTCCATGGGTATTATTATTAATGCACATCCCATCAAACAACAGTTGTGTTGTAATGTTGCCAACAAACAGTGTTGTAAAATATTCATACCGGTCCCAATCCGAAGTGTGACATATCCATCACATCACCTGATTGTATCATTGAATCTTACCAAAAAAACTCCAATTTATCGTATTGCCTGGCCTGTGGATATCATCAGGATATCATCTTAGACAACAGGATAAAACCTAGAAGAGTAAACAACGTAAGCAAATTGTTTATTTACCAAAATAAGTATTTAACACACAAGTCCCAGCGCTATGATAATGTGCTGACTGGCTTATCTAGTTATCGTGATACACTCGTAATACTCTCTCCACGCCTAATTACTATTACAGATATGGACAGATGATTTTGATCATATAAATACTTTCAGCGGGTGAATTACAGTTGCAAATACGTTGTCGCCGCCGACTACCCTGTGGCGCGTGAGATACAGATTGCAGAGGTAAGTCTGTATATTATTTACGGCAATATATTCACGATTAAAGATATAGTAGGAATCGAGATTGAAAATGGTTAAATAAGTCTTTAAATAAGTATTTGTCCAGTGCTCAGATGAACCTGTCCTTATCACAACAAGTAGAGAGGCATAATTATGTTCCAATAATATTTGAATAGTATTTTAAACAAGAATGTAAAAACAAATAATATCCTTACAAACCTTATCAATGTAATATTGGATGGATGAAAGATTCACAGGTATTATAACAGATGCTAGAAATGAACAAAAACTGAGAAGTTAGAAGCTACTACAGTATTAAACGTCCATAATATTATGTGTAATTCATTGAAGAAAAATATATGTTTGGTCCTCGGAACCCATTCGTATAGGCAATATTATGTTTTGGATATATGAGTCGTCGTAATATAGAGTCAATAGCACTCCTATTGACTTGCTTGCGTGCTTGGTCACCGCTGCACTCTAGTCGTCCGGTGACCTGTGTCCCTTCCATGACCCCTGAGAGATATCTAGTAAGTGTTGACCGCTATCCGCTATGTGAACATGGTGTGGATAGCTGGATATCTTATCTTTGTACACTGCAACACTGGCCACATCCATATTTAATATTGGAACTTATCATAATACCTATTTACTCAAGTTCAATCTACATGCAACTATAAGTGAAGGTGTAGTGATATTTAGATAAGTAAGTAGTTACATTGTTAATTATTATGGCTTCATTATTGAATTTTTTTGTATTCAAGTGAAGGATTCGCTTACACGTAGCTAGTCTGTCAGAAAAAATTGAGAAGCAGGCAGGCAGGTAGACATTCAAGAGGATTTCAAAGTCAAAGACACGTTATCTAGCTGTGATACACAATAGATACAGCGCTACACAAGTTGTGAGCTACTTGCCAACGTACATTGTCCCCAATAAACAATATTACCTGATATTCCATCAGATAAGCAGACGACAAATCTAGCGGAAGTAGCCGTTGAGACCTTTGATGACAGAACTTTATGCACGCGTGTTTCAAGATAACTAGGTACTTTTCCAAACAATTAGTTAGGAACTCCCTATAAAACTTATAGTTTGTTAATGACTATAAGATACGATTTAGGTTGAAAGGTGTTGTATCCATCTTCAGTCAAAAAAGTCCTACCCATTGTTCAGTGCACGGCGAAAAAACAAGCATAGATAGATAGGCATAGATTTCCGACTTTATAAACATATTTTCATTAATTGATTGAATATTTTTATTAGTAAAATTGAAGATGTTTACCTAAAGAGCAAACAACTATTTTAAAGTTAAAGGCGAGAGTGTTATACAATCCTGAGACAGAGAGATAGAGAGAGATTCAAAATACTAGCTACGTCACTACGTCTGCTACGTCACTAGTGACTAGTGTGCTCCCGTACCAGCGGGTCTATTATGAACTCTTAATTCCAGCCAAGTTCCAGTGTAAACGTCAAATTCGAATTACCAAAGCGGTCAAAAGCGGTCACGTGACACTTTTTAGCCAATCATACGTCGTTCAAAGCTCGAGAAATAAATTGCCTGGAACATGAATGGTTTTATAAAAGTTCATAATAGGGCCGCAGGAACAGTACTTTTCTTTTTATCGCCCACTTTAAGCAAATAAGTAAATGCATCTAATAAAAAAGAAAAGTAAGTTTATTCATGAACAATAATTACGTAAGATAGAAATAAATGTCGGCCCGTAACTGTTCATACAATGTTCACGATTGATTTCTTTGGTCATTGGATGTTTTCCCTCTCCTATTGTAGTCCCTGTTTACGAAGAGTAAACTAGGCTTTTTTCGAATACTTAGATGAAAAAATGTATGAAATAGGCCGCAAAAATGTAAATGAATATTCGTGATATTTTAAAATATACAAGTTCAAGAAAGTAGTAGGTAGGTCTGTAAATGTCTAGAAAACCTAGTACTTAATTAGGTATATTTTCATTAACATTTTTTACATATTATTGAGTCTTAAACTTAAACAGTACGTGCAGTAATATATTTCCAATCATTCCAAAATCAACGGGTTCGATTCCTGGCCAGGAATGTTAATTTTTCAAAAATCTAATGATTCAGTTTTAGTTTTTATCAAAATCGGCCCCAAGGGAAAATTCACCCTGTATATAATTCGGTCAGTAGGTCATCGTAATCCATGATGCATTGAGCTGCAGGTTACATCACTTCCGCCCCGCGAGCCGCAGCCCGCGAGCCACGAACTGCGAATTTGCGCGTACGCATTCCTCACACGCGCTAATGTCACGAGTAATCCGATTTATTGCGGGACATAATGTAATGAGCTAGGGATGGCCATTGGCGATGTTATCGAGATCCATTTTATCGATATTACATTCCTTGGTGTTACTTTATTCGGTTTTACGAGGTTTTAAGACTACTGCCCTTAGACATTAAGAATTGCAAATATGTAGAGTCATAGGAAGCGCTCATAGCCCTGCGGCTTGTGTCGATCCTAAGTGATCGACAAGGTTAAGCAACAGCGGGCGCGGTCGGTAGTTGGATGGGTGACCGCTAGTGGCAAAAAAATTCTTGAGCCTTTCCGTGCTTCGGAGGGCATGTAAAGCCGTCGGTCCCGGTTGTTATCATATGATAACAGTCGTTAAGCCATGTCGGAGGCCCTCAGGCAGTTTGAAAACTTCCGACACTCGGGTTGGCCACTAACCCCTTCACCAATCCGCACTGGAGCAGCGTGGTGGAGTATGCTCTAGGCCTCCTCAAGAGGAGAGACCCGTGCCCAGTAGTGGGCCATTAATGGGTTGAAGCCAGCCAGCCAGAGTCATATTTAACGTTCCTTACACATATCGCTGCTTCTGAGGATCGATTTAAATCGGCTTGTTTATATCATATCGATTACGACACAGAAAACTTTATAGTTAGCATTTCATTGGAAACACTGAATATTATTCACGTTTTATTTCACGAGAAACTAAAATTTCAACGTCATCAATATGAAAAACACATATTAATGTAAGTAAAAAGTCAGTAGACAATATTATTTATATCGTGTTGTTTAGTGCAGTGTACAATACGTTATATTCGAACAATCGATGTACTCATGCGAAGGTCACTTCAAACATAATTTATTAGTTAATTATTAACCTGTTTTAACGAAACTTGCAATATTTTTAAAGATTCCATGAATATAATTTAACTTAATCACTGTGCACAGTGTGCTCTAACAAAGACTCGTTTATTCCAGCGCAATTCTAATTAGTATTGCGTTACGGATGTCATTTAATGAATTAGTTTGTATGGAATATTGAATTAGTTATTGCAATCGAAGTTATTTAGATATTGGACTACATAAAACTACACAGTTTATTTTTATCGATTAGATGCTTGCCTAAGCTACAACCTCTAGAAGCAAATCAAATCGTTGTAAAACCTACAAGTAGATTTACCTCATGATTGAAAAACAATCAGTTAATATGGAAGAAACAAATGATATCGAATATGTGTGAATATGTAATTGTGTACAGTATAAGTGGTTTAGGTCGAGAAGTCCTACGCGTTCTTATTTTTCGATATAAGCAGGCGTAGCCATTGAGTTGCTAGGCGCACAGATTATTTTCCTCTTATCACAATCATAAACTAGAGAAATAAAACGATATTATTAGTACAGAAATTTCACAAAATACACGGATATTCTGTAATAAAATGTTCTTATATAAGTAAACTAAGTCAATACGCGAAAAACAAGTAAATTTGCCAGCAAAGCTTGCAGCATATTGAATTATTTGAAGATTATAATAAGGAAGAAATAGGGTTTAGAATACATTGTACCTATTTTTCAGTTTATGCAAACACTATTTCGATATTTTCGATGATGCCATCGTACTTAGTAATTTGTAAGTGGACGATGAATAATTAGAGATGTTTATCCCAATACTATAACATTTATAAACAGCTAGGTATCTGTGTTATTTGTTCAACCCGTACTTACAGGAACAATCTATGTTTCGGACACTGAGAAACTGTTACAGATAGATCTATTAATATATTTATTTATAACCAAAACAAAAGCTATAAATATAACTTTGAGAGGAAATCAATGATATTATAATGTTTAAATATCATTGGAGGAAATTAACAAAATTGGTGATTGGTGCAGATTCGTAACACATTACAAAGAGCTAAAAACAGTTGAAACAGTCACTTGAAGTGAAGAGTAGAGTTATTATGATAGCGGGTGAAATTGCGCGAAATGTATATGGACATCTGGACATGGATGGATACATTGCTAGAAAGAGCTAGAAGTGGAGAGGTCCGAACAATAATTGGACGTAGTTTCAGAAAAACGTTCCAATCCACAATCATAACATTTTGAGAACATCGAGTTTTAAGTTCAACCCTGTATTTACTTCATCAAATTACTTTAGTTTTATCTTCAAGTATTGATAACCTGTAGATATTAAGCGTTTTAAAGTTTTTAGTTAACCTTATTTAAGACTTGCAAGTATTAACTCAATTTCGACCTAAATGTGGATTGGAACGTTTTTCAGAAACTACGTCCAATTGTGCTCCGTTATTCCACTATATTATAATTAGGTACACCAGAACTAAAATAGATCAAAGATTATCCCGTTACCCGTGTAACTCGTGGGTATTAAATAGAAATAAATTTAAACAGGCACTAAACTCAAGTAGGATATTAAGCAGCTTGCTACCAACAGCAATGATAATACAAACAAATAAAGAACTGCAGGCCCGCACAGTGTAGATAATGAACCAGTTTTGCGGCTGCATGACGTAACATAATACACAGTAGTAGGTACCACAACATAGAACCTGTCACTGTAGCGAGTAGCGCCACTAGGCGATCGGACGCCATTGCTCATTGCTGTTCGCGGTACCGCGTTAAATCGACGCTTCGCGCCTTTTTTATTGTTCAACTTTTGACGCGATCTTATTTACGCGCGAGTGTTTACATCCAAAATACAACAGAAAACTTGTGTTAATTTTACCTGTGATATTTTGTTTATATTAATAATTTTTAGGGTGAGTTATTTTCATTATTTGCCGTAATAAATTTGTATATTATTGTGTCCTTGCCTGCCAAATTATTGAGATATGACTTCATTGTATTGTACATAAATAGGTACAGTAGAAGGTAAATTGCAGACTAAGGTTATTATTAAAATTATAAGACAAGTCGTAATACCGCTAGCTCTACTTTGTAGTCAATTACTGTAGAAGTGCTTGAAGTATTTATTAGTAAAACTACTATTATATATGTACATACTATTATTTCCTCTGTGGTAAAACTACAGTTTATTTCAGTAATAGTTAATAGTTTTTATTTTTATTTTTTTCATTTTCTCAAAATTTTTTATCAGCCACAAATGAAATAGATCTCACAACTCTCCACTGTTTTTAAATTTTTATTTCCGGCACAAGTTCACAACATTTCTGATTTCACAGACAATACCAAAGACTTATGAGTACCTAGGTACTCACTTAAAGGCTCTAGAGCCTTCAAGGTTTTTATTTGCTGTTTCTTAATAAATTCATAATTCTTATTAATACAATAGTGAAACCAAGACTTTTCTCAAAATATCTTGTTTTAAGAAATTTTATTTTAGTAAAATATAGCTATGATATAAAAAAGACGATAAAGTTATACTGTGTACTTATAATTGTTTAATAAGTATTTAACCCAACGTTATTAGAAACTAGATTTTGATAAAAGAAACATGACTTTTGTGCAAAGTCTCGAAGGACCAACAAAACAGTATTCCTTCCACATCACGTAACTTAACGTCATCCATTTTTGACACAAGCATTATGGAAATATACATTAAGTTATTTCTTAATCAGCGGATAATTTGTTGATTACGAGTACATTAAAGCAGCCTCTTCTAGAACTCTACCAAAAAACAAGTCGTTTGATCGAAGGTAACGGTAACCCAATAGTTACGAGTACATGCATTTTCGTAATCTCACGCGACTCCGTGACCCTTGCCGCCGTCCTACAGGGGAACACTACTGTGAATAAATAGCAAATATACAAATTCTTTATTTACATTTTAAGTTTATTGACTCCATGGTTAGGGAGACTGGTAATCGTTCATTACTTATGTAACGAGGTGTAATGCCTCTTTCAATATTCCTTGGCTGGCAGATGCATTTTTCTTTTAAATTTTTAAATCTTGACAGTTCGGGTTGTTTATAAAAATGCATCTGTCAGCTGGGCTTCCAACAATATAGGAGGATCTGAATAAGAACATTTTTATGTTACTTAATAATAATATTAATACGTTGATTGTTTAAAACAGTTAGCTACTGTTTCATTAGTGCTGTGTATCCAATTACAGTGCCCTCCAAAAATTTGAAATACGCCTTATTATTGCACTTTCCTACCCTGCCCTGAGAGTGAGTTAACAGCTATTACTTGTGAAGGATCTAAACCCTTGCACTTACACGCATATTGTAATAAAGTCATAATGTAGTGCGGGTTTGCAAATAGTTAGATGATTAAGACTACTGGGCCCCCGACCGGACTTGTGCGGTTTTGGTGCGCGATTGGTGACAATTGGCTGATATCCGCTCGTCGTCACTAATCAGCCGCATCCCCCGCTCCACATCTATTGTTTATCTCGTTGGAAACAACCATTTCTAACTTATCTTCGGTTCCTCGATCCTTGATAGACGAGAGCGTCGATGAATAAGATAAAATCTTTTTTATCTTAACGTGATATTTTTATTCTTAGCTCCAAAAAAATGCATAAGCCTTACTTACAACTTCGTAATTTTATTCTTTATAAATAAGCTTCATGTTGCCGAAAGTTTGTTAATTATGTCCATAAATAATCCAAATTCAAAGAACAATAAATATAACATACGAGTTGAATCCGTGCAGATTTAGTTTCTCAAGTGTCGAGAAATCGCCGACATCCGCACCAAGTGTGATGGCGGTGGTGGACGCTAAATTGTTTTAAATTAAACTAAATGACTGCACGGATCGAGCTCGGATGCAGCATTGTTTTAGATGGGTGACCTCTGTCTACTAAATCGCTGGGACTTGTCTGAATTCTAGATTCAAGTTTATATACTTAACATTTAGGATCGCATAACTTGTCTCACTTGCACTTTTACCCAGGATTTTTTTAGACAAAGAACGACTAAGTATTAATTAATGTGCAACTGATTAATTAATATGAGATCTAGAAATTAAATGTGCCTTAGATTTTTAACACAGAATAATTACATAACGACATAAATACACTGAACAATTACATAAATATTTCTCAGTTCTTCGATCACAAACCCTGCTAGTTTAAAATAGGTACTGTTTTAAATGGTTGCGTAGGTCCGCAACGGTCTTTGTATCAGCTTTATGTTCATATCTCTCAGTTCGAGGATGCCGTTGATAGAGAGAGGTATCGTCATCCGATACATCAGTACAGGTACAACAGTCACTGTTGAGTGTTGAACAGTGGGAAGTGCTTCCGAAGTCAGCGTAGTTCGCTGGGCGTGCTGTGAAAGCTTTACGACGCTCCCGAAACTATCTCGTACCTTCGGCATTGGATATTGGGGATTGGGGACCTACCAGTATATGACCCTAACCTCCTCTTTCCATATTTTCGTACTGTACAATACTGTTTTTTATTATTTGGGCTTAAATATGAGGTACCTAATTTAAAATAGATACAGTTGGTCGGAACTATTTCCCCTCAAAATGCCCATCCGCGAGTTAAATTGTTTGTCGTATGTCACTTAAAATCATTTAAAAATATTAAGTAATGTCATTGTCACCTTTCAAACCGATTACCCTGTCTGCTCACTCCACTTATCACTAATCGGTCGTATTTAGACGATAAGCGCATACATTTCCGCCAAGAATTAAAGGTAAATAACTCGTAAACTTCGCCTCGTACAATTTTGTGTCTAGAAATCGTCAACAACTACTTCAAATTATTACTTTTTTATTTTATTGGAACGAAGTTCCTTATCGCGCGTTGTGAAAGGGGGCTAGACGGAAAATTACGACACTTTTTGATTCTTACGAATGACGACACTTTTTTTGAAGTGATTCACAGAGTTTTACAGAGATGGCGCTGTACAACAAAACAATACTTAAATCGAAAGGAACTTCGTTCCGTCTGGGTGTCCCTTGACACCTCTCATGTTTTATTATAATTTTGCTGTACCTAATGTTGTCGAAACATTGTAAAGATTTTAATGTCATTTAAATAAATAAATTATAATTTACATTGTCATCCATTGTCATGTCGCTTGACGATCTACACGCGACTTAACGGGCGCAATGAAAAATCAGAGGACGTAGAAAGTACCTGCTACTAGCTACGCCGTATTCTGAGTGCGACCCTTTTCCGGCATGTTGGTAGCTGCAACTCCGAACGCAATTACATAATAATATGTTTGCAATACCTTTCCTTCCTAACATTGTTGCAATACCTTTGTCGGAATAAATGTTTCTTTCCTTCTTCTTTCTTTCTTCTTTCTTTCTTTCTATCCATCCATACCATAGATAATACAATGTATAAATCATACATCCATCAGCCTTCAGAAGTTCAGACGTCCACTGCTGGATATAATCGTCCCCAACATGCGGTCCTGAGTCTTGCATCCAGGGGATCCCCGCTGGGTTCTACAGGTCGTCAGTCCACCTGGTCGACAGGCAACACATTTCACAAAAGTTAAATCGTCACTCTTGACTTTGTATGACTGACTGACCTTGTACAATAACATTGAACACCCCAGAGCATAATTAATACAGGTAGGTATGCCGGGCATTCACCGCAACAGGATTAACTCAGACAGCCATTAAAACCTAACATAAACAAAATAGAGTTACTATTTTCCTTGTGTTCATCAAACATGTGATGTTTTGTCAATATTATTTATCGTCAACACCATACTGCAATATGCAGCAATATGTTAGTGTTTTGATTTGAACAGCCAGATTTTTGCACTGCAATACATGTCCACCGTATGACTAAGGCTTGACCCACTGTTACGTATGAGATGGTTGCGGTAATCAGAAAACAAATATGACCTGCCCAGCTAAGCCACTCCTCAGTAACGAACTACGCTTACTTCGAATTTATGTTGTCTATCGTCAACCGTTGTAGCTAGGATCGGCTCCACTCGGCTCCAGGTCGGCCTAATGGCGAGTCCGGTATAACTGGTTCGCTGCAGCGATCCCACCGCCGCTCCCCGCGGGCGCCAGAGGTCACTCACGTAGTTGCACTATCGCCACTGTTGTAACAGAAACTGTTCCACTAGCATCTCGACCGGCGTGATTTGATTATGTAAACAAAGGGCTCAGCAACTAACAAAATATCATGTCTACTTTCGCCAAAGGCGCCAAACATGACAATCAATCCCTGGTGATACTGATAAGTGATAGCCGCCGCGTTGTCGTCCAAGAAGAAAGCTTGGCCCTCGCTATTACTGGGTCTCTGATTGCTCTACTCCGATGCTTACGTATAAGGCTTGTTAAAAGTTTGTACGTTTTGGTTAGCCAAGATCCTTCAGTCTACCTGGGACAGTGTTTACAACCGTAGTCTATCTAAGAATATACTCCAGATGGTTGTAGTCTGAAGTATACTCCGGTTGATACACCATCCTTGCTGCATGCAGTACGCCTAATAAATTAACTTTGAAGATCTAAACTAAAGGAATTTAATTGTGTAAGAGGACAGAATTTATGAAATTATTTAGACGTCGCAGCGCCGATTAATCACTAATACGGAATGCGATTACAATAGGTCAGGCAGGACGATATTATTAGAGACAGGTATTAAATAAAAAGAATTCTATGTTATTGTTAGCAGGCGAGCAGCAAGGTATAGTAAATTAATAACTATTGGCCGCGTATTATGTAGTATCAACGGATCTATGGAATATCTCGCAATTAAATTGTACGAGTATGCGATTAATGCGGCAGGCACCCGGTCTATGCGCATGCGCTGCGGACTTGTTTGGGAAACCTGTTTGGTGCAGAAAATGTATTTTAATGTTCGGGAAAAACCTTTGTCGGATCGTTGTTATGTTGTTTCGTCGTCGTCATTATACATTTTCCTTGTTATTATTAGCGTAGTTAGTTTTGCATGAATTTCTTTTCAAGGTGATCACGTTAGAAAATACCAGTTTTCCACAAAGTTGTGTTGTGTTATCAGAAACCTGATTGGAAATTAATGTGCCAAATGTTAATATAATGTTAATTATTATTTGTCATTGTTTCAAATTTTATTAGCCATAGACAGATAACTAAAGTGACTTACAAAATACAATTTTCTAATACTAAACTAGAATATCTATAGTATATTAGCAGTTTGTAAGGATTTCAGTAAATACAGGTGCAAAAGTAGGGGTCATTCCATTACAAGCGCTGATTTTCCTGTAACTCTTTTGTAAAGTGTAAACTGACTAGTGCATATACTCCTATATACCTATTCATATAGGTATTACGTTTGTTCTCTTGTCCTCCCGCACTCGGCCATTCGGATGATGTAGTCATCATGACACTGACAAGTATTCAAAATGGCTTGACCAAATGCCAAGCGATTTAGTTGTGTAATAATGATTACTGTTACTCAATATCACCGGATGTATTTTCGATAGCGAAGTACCTCTAGCTTTACTTAAGACATGTTTGTGTAATGTTTGAGGGGACATTACACAAACATGCGGGGGCATGGAGGCCAGGGGGACAGGGGGGACAGGGGGGATAGCGGGGCCAGCGGGGACATGGGGGACACCTAGCTACCTGTGTCGGTGTGGGGTCGGGGAACTGACTGCGGTTATCTTAAAGTCAAGTGCGATGATAGTATTTGATAAGTTCTAGTATAGTATCTCTTGAAATATTTTAATATTGTTCAAATTTTAAATTGTTTAGCTACACGCTACATATACAAATGAGATAGTAGACTAACTAGACTGCTATCTCATCTGTATTAGTGCTAATTACTATTGTTCTATTATGTACCTAACATAACAATAGTAATTCCATAATATTATAATAATATCAAATATCTTATTCCTTAATAAATTTTTGAACACTGCTTGTCATGGGTGTTCTGTACTGGACTTAACGGATGTTATTTTTTATAACAGTTACAATTTAATAATCAAATTCCCTCTTTAACTCTCCATCCTGAAATAGGATACATCACCTGCCAACACTAAACGCGAAATACCTCCGGGCATGTCTATTTAATAAAAATTCGTAATCCCCTTAACAGAAATCAAAGTTAATAAAGATACATAAAGTGGCATTGCGAGGCCACTGTGCCACGGACGAGGTAACCGCATGTTATCGCTATCTCCCACACCGCTGCCACCGCCTCTCCCGCCACTCCCGCCAGCGACCACGATAAGGTCCTGTGTGTGCTCCGTGGCCATCACGTGCGACACTTCCGTCGTCAGACACACTGTCGTTCCCACAATCCTATAACCACAGACTTACAAAAAGAACCAGACGGATTGTCAGCTACAAATTTAGTGAAGCACCCATAGTAATACCAACTCCTCTACAGTGGCGGCCTTAGGGGGTGGCGAACGGGGCCACCGCCCGGGGCCTCGCGCTTGCAAGGGCCTCGCGCTATCATCCGAGTTCAAAAAAACTTTGTAGACCAAAACAAAAATATAATTACGAACTACGAACGGAATACTATGATATACAGTTTTCGATCAGGTGTATTATAGATCGATGTATACACCAAAATAACAATAAAAATACATAACAATGTTTATTTTTTGTTATTTGTCTGTATATATAACAAAACCGAAACCTTTACAATATGCACCTAAGTTGTACCTCTAGTATTCATTTTAGTTTATCTCTGGTTTTCTGTCGTGATCGTAAAGCGCGTCACACATGGCGAAGATACTATAACATTTCAGCTTAACATAAAATATCGCTCACTATACATTTTGTATGAACCATCACACACGGCTAAGATACGATAATATTTTCATATTACGCATGTTAAGATATCGAGCGATATGGACATTTTATGTTAAGATGCTTAATATATCGTAACATGCCATGTTAAGATCCAAAATATATCGTAAGCTCCTTACGCAGTGTGCACAATATTCGATGCAAAATGGAATGAAATATATTAATTTTACTTCTTCTTAGCCGTGTTGGTGTTGGCGGCTTAGAATACTGCCCCTAATCCCGCGCCGGATGGGTGTCGTAAGAGGCGACTTAATCCGGCCCGCTGGTGGTAGGGCCCTCGGAGGGATTATATTGGTAGTATTGATTTTAATTGTTTATTAATACCATTATTACTATTATAATTTCTCCAGGGGTTCGCCTGGATAGCTACCACCAGCATGAGTCAGCCGCCAAACGACTCGTCGTGTTCCGGCTGGGGGCTTGAGAGCCAGTTCTTTCTTTCTTTTTCTTCTTTCTTTCCTGGCCGGCAACGCATCAGTGATGCCTTTGGTGTTGCTGATGCACATGGGCGACGATAGCCACTTACCATCAGGTGGATCGTCAGCTCGTTTGCCGGATATTTCCATAAAAAAAACCTATTCTCTCTGTTTTTGTTGTTAGAACGAAGTTCCTTATCGCGCGTTGTGAAAGGGGGCCAGACGGAAAATTTCGACACTTTTTGATTTTGCGAATGACGACACTTTTTTTGAAGTGATTAAGTTAGTTTTACAGAGATGGCGCTGTACAAACTGCGTAACTATATAAGGTAAATGAAACTAAGTATCCATAGCGAATTCAAAAAATTTAATAGTTTCCTTGAACTTACGTATGTTACAAGTATAAGTTGATAGCGTGATTCAGAATTAATTTACTAACGCCATCTATCCGCAACTAACCAAACTAAATATCTTAAGTCTGAACAGGCGCTGTACAACAATACAATACTTAAATCGAAAGGAACTTCGTTCCATCCAGGTGTCCCTTGACACCTCTCATGTTTTTGTTTTTATTATTAGTAAGCAAAATATTGGAAACTATAAACTTTCCTTTGACTTTTTAAAATATATTTGAAACATTTTCGATGAAAGGTCTTCGTAAAGATTAAACTCACCGCGGTCTTTCCTAAACTTTATATGATTAATTTCTACCCAAATTGTTCGGAAATGGCAACGTGCGGCAGAAATTTTTAAGTCATATTCGAAGTCAGAATCATCATCCGATGAGCTATCCAATAAATGTAATAGTAAGGCCGTATTATTAATATTAGACTATCCTGTATATAGATTGCGGGGAAATAACCCCAGTGTGACCCAGAGCTATTCGAGCGGATATAAATATTATCGTATCTTAGCCGTGTGCGATACCTTAAGATACTACAATATTTTATAGCAAGGCATCTTAACATAAAATATTATCGTATCTTCGCCGTATGTGACGCGCTTAATAGGTTTTTTGTGAATCTTACGCATTAAAAGTAATAAAATGATTATTTACGTGATCGTGATTCTGGAAGAAAATTTAAATAGGGCAGTTCGAAAAGAAAACCAGCTCTCAAAGGAAAAGGGTAAATTTATACGAGCGAGTTCAAGGTCAAATTAAAGGTGTTAAAAAACTGAATAATTATTATTAATTACTACTGAAATTCAAGTATTAAAAACGGTGACTTGAAAATACTTTGTTTAGTTTGTATTGAAATTTTGACAACTCATATTATATTCAAAATGCATATAAATTTAGTCTGACTACGTTTTGCGAGGTCCCTCCCAATTTTATGCGTAAAATAAAATTATTCAACCTAATAGTCCAGTCAAGGTATGACTCAAAAGAGGGTATAGAGAAACTTATTCAGGGTGCTTAGGGAGATAACATACTAAAAGTCCTGGCGTCTAGGAGGCGAGCCGGAGGAAGGGAGGGGACAAAGGTCCCGATTTTAGGTTTTTCGGCAATATTTCAAAAACGGTGCGTCGTAGCAAAAAATGTTTTAAGATGAAATGAAAGCTTATAAAATTTTCTATAACTTTAATTCTGTATACTTTTTCCATATCCCCAACCGTTTTTGAACTACACGCTCCTGTAAAAAAAAATTGTAAATGAAGAAATTAAAGTTATTCAGCGTGATGACCATTATCTGATGCGAAAATTATCTTAAAATTTATTGTAACCTAAGCTGGGAGTACCTCCAAGTGGTGGCTGTAAAAATAAGAAATTGCGTTTTTTATAACAGTGGAGAACTGAACAAAGACGGGAAAACAATCATGATATTGACGAAGCTGAATAACTTTAATCTCTACATTTCTAGAGCGTGTAGTTCAAAAACGGTTGGGGATAGGGAGAAAGTGTACCGAATTAAAGTTATAGAGAATTTTATAAGCTTTCATTTCATTTTAGAACATTTTTCGCTACAATGCACCGTTTTTGAGATTATTTTTTTTATAGCCTGAAGGGCAGACGAAAAAGCATACGGGCCACCTGATGGTAAGTGGTTACCGTCGCCTATGGACATGAGCAACACCAGAGGAATTGCCAATGCAACGCTGGCCCTGAAGGAGAACTCTTTTCACACCTTTTTTGAAGAACCCCATGTCCTAGCGCTCCGGGAATACCTCGGAAGGAAGCCCATTCCATAGTTTGCACGTGCGTGGCAAAAAAGTTCGTGAAAATCGGGCTTTAGAAGTACTCGACGAGTCCAATCGGTGTGGATGGAACTTCAATCCTCGGCGAGTGGTGCGATGATGAAAAAGAGACGTAGGCATCAAGTCGAACAATTCCTCGGAGCACTCACCGTTGTAAAGTCGGTAGAACACGCAGAGAGAACTGATGTCTCTTCTGAGACTCAGGTGCTCTAACCTGTGAGTGACTCGTGGGTCGTTGACAACTCGGACCGCTCGCTTCTGTATGGCGTCAAATGGGTTAAGCTGGAATTGTGGAGCCCCTGCCCAGAGGTGTGAGCAGTACTCCATGTGAGGCCTGACTTGAGCTTTATAAAGCATAAGCAGGTGCCTCGCAGTGAAGTACTGTTTAGCCCGGTTCAGGACACCAAGCTTCTTGGAGACCAGCTTAGCGTTGGCTTCTAAATGACGCCGATACTGTACGTCACTCAAGATGTCAACTCCCAGAATCCCAACACTATTACTCACGGTGAGCGCGGTACCCTGGAATTGAGGCGCTATGACAAATGGGGTTTTCTTAGCGGTAAACGCGCAAACTTGTGTCTTCGCGGGGTTGAACTCGACCAGATTGAGTCGACCCTATTCCGAGACTTGCTCCAGAGAGTTCTCGACTTCAGACACAAGTTTTATTCTGCTATCCGCCATTTGCAACTGAGAGGCATTAGCGGGGGCTGTGTAGTAGGCATCCCCTGTACTATCATCCGCATAGCAATGAATGCCACTTGTATGCTGCAGCAAGTCATTGATATGCAGAATGAATAGCGTAGGAGATAAAACATACCCTTGGGGAACGCCAGCATTTATAAGTTTCATATCTGAGCAACAACCGTCAACTACGACTAGATATTGCTGAAATAAGTATAACCCTGAATAATTTTCTGAAGAAATCGCTTAGGTTCCCGCTCACGCACTCTACAACTAGTTTATTGACTGAACTATATAACCTAACATTTCCCTTTTAAATTTTATATGCTAAGTTACAGCAATGGTTTACAGTAATTTTTTCGCACTCAGAAGTGAATTTTCTTTTTTCTAGTGTTTATGAACGAATATTCACTATCGCCAGTTAAGATATTTTTCGCAAATACATAATTTCCCCGCTTGGCTGAGTATACATATATAACCTTTAAGAGTTGCGCATTTTTTTATTATTAACCCGATTAATAATATCTCAAAACAAAACAGCTTGAACATGACCTACGTGAATCCGCGTTTTAATATCTGAAATATGTTGATCGGGAAACCTTTAAAAACCTAACACAGACTAAAAGTGACATATTGCAATCCAATCCTCATTAAATCCACGGGCGTGCGGGGTTCGAAAAAGCATGACCTGTGCGGGCGAATGTGGGCGAATATCGCGGCATTAGGTACTCGTGGCGACGGCGTTCACCCATGCTTGGAATGCACTGCCCGCTTTCATTTGAATGCGCTGCCGAGTCATTGTGGTGGTTGGCCAAAATAAAAAATTCTCAAATCGAATCAAAACACACATTTTACGGAACGGACAAGGGCCTCGCAAGGATCTGCTGCCCTGGGCCTCGCAATGACTAAGGCCGCCACTGCTCCTCTATTCGTACAAGTATCACACGCACACATTGACACCATGATGTTATAACTCGGCCGCCATCACCGCGTCGGAATGGTCGGACCGCACCATAGATATAGTACTCATAGATTTTGCCACGGCGTGGCCTCACATGAGACAGCGCTAGTATACTATACATATATTAAATAGTTATGCAAGAGTTTTTGTAGTGTTACCAGGTTGATGAAATTTCCCAATGCAAGAACAGTCACAGAGTTTTCTTCACAGAACTAGTACTTTTACGCCCCATTTACATACTCGGAGTGTATGTATATGTAACCATGTATTTGTCGGGGAGTCTGAACCTGAACCCCATAAAAAAGGCGCGATCTGTAGTTATATGGGTGATCACTAGTGGAAAAAAAATTTCGGAGTCGTCAAGCCATATCAGAAGCCTTCGGGCGGCATGAAGACTTCCGACACTTGGATTAGCCACTAACTCCTCCAAAAATCTGCATTGGAGCAGCGTGGTGGAGTAGTCTAGGCCTCCTCAAGAGGAGACCCGTGCTCAGTAGTGGGCCATTCATGGGTTGAAGCCAAATAAGTACGACTTTTGATTTTAGATAATAATATAATTTTCAAATAAAACAACCATAATATCAACGTAACATTTAATAATAATAACATACAATAATTTAAAAAAAATTGTGGTCTAACACGTTCTTGTAGTCCGTAGTAGTCGAAATTATAAAAAAAATATTCATAACGTTTGCTTGTCAATAATTATCAAACATCATTGCCATACGGCTATCAAATACCTACATATTGTATTTTAATTTGGCCCTACTATAGATATGCTTACCAAACAATGCATCTTTGTACATTTTTATCTTCTTGTACAACATTATCACGTCACTCATGATATTAGTAGGACCAACCTAAAAAGAAATTAAGGGTATTAAAATCTATGTAAATTTTATTAACACACTTATATAAATTAATATAATTATATTATATATTTTCTTGTAATCGATACATGTACTAAGACTGTGACTGATCAATTTGTGTACATGGAAGATTTGTGAAAAACTTTCACAGGGTTATTTATTAACACAATGGATCCCGTTAAAATTAGTTTTACAATTTTTGTCTGTTTATCTTTGTTTGTTCCGGCTAATTTCAGAAATTGTTATGAGCTTGGGTTATCATTTAGTGCTTTTTATTCTTCAATCGGTTAAAGATAGTAAAATGTCAATTAAAACAATATTGTCCATACATTTATGGAGTGTGGGTTTACCGAAGCAAAGCCACATTCACTAGAGGACATTCACTAGTATTATAATATAATAAAATATATTTTACTATAGATGTACTGCTCACCATACTTAGGATCTCGGGTTGAACATTCTGTACTTCTTGTAAGATATTACTGCTTCTTTTCTCCGAAGAAGAAAAAAGTATATATTTTTCCGGCACTCCGTTTTGCTTCAATTTAGCTCTCATTTTCGCTTTCTTAAACGACTTATCGATAAAATGAATGGAACAGATTCTAGAGTAAGTAGATTAGTTAGTTGGTAACCAATTCGGGCGTCCAGCCATTTTTTTTATTTCCTCAAGGTGGGGAAACCTGAAAAGCAAAAATATATAAAATCACTGCGTAATGTTCATTTATCTATAATAATGCATATTTTCTAAATCACACCAGTATAACCTCATCTTGAAGCGCACGCAATAGCGCACATCACAATTTTGCAATAAAATGTTTTTAATGGGAAACTTGGGTAGTTTATGTTCCTTTTATAAGGCAACACTGAATTTACTTTTCTTTTAGGTTATTTTAAAAGAAATTTATCAAACGTCTCATAAAATCTTCTTTTCTTAGTGTAAATTTATCTAATTTCATTTCAAAACATTAAGATATGAAAGCTCACAGCATTACAAATAAAATAAAACACTTTTTTTCATACATACTGGTGGAACGTTATTCCTTCAACTTTTTTGTCACTGCGGCTTTTGCAGCTCAAAATACTGCAACCAACCATTGTTAACCAACTAAAACAAAACAAAACAAAACTATTTATTGTCTCAAACCACACTGTAATTCACTAAAGTTTGTGTAATTGTTCAAAATACGCCGAGTCACCTTATCTATGCCTTATCACTTTCAATGTTTGGCACCTCACTAAGGTGCCAAAACTGCTAAACACACTATACATGTATAATAAAATCGGCCACGCTGACGGGGACAAAAAATAACATTTTTGTCTTTGTCTTTCACGTAGATTTTGTAACTGGCGATCTCGCTCCGTCAAATGTATGGGATAATCTATGAGTACTATGTCTATGGACCGCACTACAAATTACGCACACATGGTAAGCGGGCGGCGTCCGTCTCGATAAGACAAGGTGACGTCTGGTTCTTTTTTGAAGTCTGTGCCTATAACATATCTAACTACGTTCTATTTTTTAGAAATTTTCCCTAGACTCATGATACAATAACCTTTAATGAATGATAAGCGGGTACTTCCCCTAGCCAAACGCATATTGCGTTGGGGAGCAGTCTGAATTTTCCAACTCCTTCCTCAGCGGTTACTTCCCATCAGAGGTAAATCACTGAATTAAAGCACGATATACCAATATGTTACGCTCTGACGAGTCACGAGACCTTTTTCTTCTTTTTTTCGCTGTTTCCCCTCTTCCATGTTATAACACATAAGAAGAAACGGGTTGAGAAGCTGCAAGGAGTAGAGACTATTTTGCCATTTTTGACCCCCCCCCCACCCCATGTAAGAGCTCATAAAATTTATCGGACACCCTTCCCCTTCTTACGTAAGATTTTACCATTAAGAGCACGATAGAACATACTGATGTAAAATAGGTTTTGGTGAGATATTTACAATGTTCTATTAACTGCTTATTCTCCATAGTGTAGCGTGAAGGCTCCACATCAGCCACGGCTCCGGTGAAGCCAATCACATAAGAGGCCCAGCACTGCGACGGCAGCGCGTGAACTTTATGCCAATCACATAAGAGCGTTATTCATTTCATTACAGCGTCGTCCTGAGATGCAACTTGTGTAATGGAAACATTTTACGAAACAAAAACATTTATAAATTAAGGGAGTTCCATATCATGCTTCAATTGAACATAAATTTACTTTTGTGATATTCGAAAATACCTGTATCTTTCAATTTCAATAATAAGTGATGTTTACAACAAAGGTTTGTTGTTAGAAAAAAAACTTTTTTAATATAATTTCTTAGTTTGGTTCCCCGATTTATGAATTATTTTAACATCATTATTATAAATCAGTTTCTGAATTTGATTTACTTTAATACTCAATTTGATCCAGCCCCCAAGATAATAAGCCTAGAGAGAGTACAAAAGGAAGGCGTTTCCCATTACTTTGTGTTGCAGGTCCACGTCTAATGCTATCGGTGATATCTCGCACGTACTAGGAAAGCTAGTTGGTTTCCTCCAACACCACTCTCGGTACTTACTACTTTCTATTCTATTTACATCGTTAGCACATCGCTACCGCCGCAAATAGCCAGTAGCTGCAGTATTTCAACAGTACAAAGCCGAGCCCAAGTCAGCCCGACTGCCCGAGCTCCGAAACCGATTAGATATCTTGTTATCAATGGCAGTAGCACTCCAAAGAGACAAATCTCCTTTGGCAGTTCCTTACTGATGTAGATAGCATATCGGTCGGTGCTAACTGAAAGGCCAATCCATCTGATATTTATAGATTTGCCCATTTAATGTGTAAGTACCGGCCACAAGTTCATAATGACATAAAAAGCTTGTATGTTTTTAAAGTTCCCAAATAAATTATAAAGAAAGATATCATATTTATTAGTAGTATATATGTAAATAACTAACATTATCTAACACTATCATTAATTACTAATACTAGTAAGCATCTTCCAATATTGTTGTTGAGCCTGCTCTGTGGCTGGTGTCTGGTGCCATGACAGTGTCGTAACGGAGCGAGATGAATCGCAAGTGTTGCCAACACTGGCCGCTCAGCTGATCGACGATTACGTCTATTTAGTACTAATGATGTACCGCCGCCACGCCGCGCGCTGGGACGACTTGCACAAAACGATCAAAGCCACTTATTGGAGATGAGTGAGATGACAAAGCACATTAGAGCGATTTTAATTTCATATACTTAGTACTATTCACACAGACATGGTTACGTAACTTACCAGTTTTTGTGCTGATTAGGTAACTTATAAAATACTTAGTAGTATTCCCATGTACATTTGATTCCACATTTTAGTTTTTCATAAATGTACCAAATAAGCAAGCAAACATAGTTAACTTAACTTTTAACTAATAATTTAACTAAGAAGGTAACTTTTCCGTACGTACCTACGTATCATTTGTGGGTAAAGGTTTTTAACCCCCGACGAAAAAAGACGGGTGTTATAACGTGTCTGTGTATCCCAAACGGATGAACCGATTTTGATCTATTGTAGTTTTTTTTGTCTGAAAGATGGACTTAATCGAGAATGTTGTTAGTTATGTTTAGTGTAAATAAAGCTGTCGGGTTTTTTAAATTTTAATTTAAGATTATTCACCCATAGATAATATTGCGTTTCAAAAAGGAGAGGGCTAGACTAAACCATGTGTACCGAGGTTCGCTGAAATACATAGGTATACCCAACCACATAGACATGTGAATGATATTAAATGGAATCGTAAAACTATATTAATATAGTGTTGTTCTACATATTGAATAGCTACAACGGCCACTTCACACAAGGTGGATCACCTTTTGTGTCAATGAAGATAATGGAGTCACTTAGGTGTTTGACTAATTCGTAACGAATCCATCATACACACAGTTACGCCGAAATAGTATTGTTCTGGCGGGCCGTGTGTGTTTACAATGAAAACATATGTATGTAGGTTTTGTTGAACGTTTAACTAACTAGGCGTCACCATCGCTTTGTTGGCAGTAACGAAATTGCCGGAAACAACATTAACAGGAAAATTGTCCGGTTACGCTCGCTGTCAAAACTATGAAAGATGTTTAACATAAACTCATTTTCGTGTATGGTCTGTGGTATGGTATGAGTCAACAATATTGTAAAGTATGAATGTGTTTGTCTCAGGGAATTAAAATGCACAAACTATAGAAACGTTTCTTTAAAACGCCATAGACGGCATAGACGAAACAAGTCGTAGAACTGTCCTTTATTATTCAGTTTATAGGTTTAATAATAACATTTACAGTGAGGTCAAACGGTCAACCACCTCTGAAAAATTACGTGATCTGTTATATTTGTTCAGTTGTTTCTACTCGCTTAGGGCGCAAAGACAGGCCAAGTGCGACATTTATCATCCCTTTCTAGTTCGAATGGCATTTTAGACATGCCTCGTTGGGAATCCAACCCAGGACCCTTTGAACAGCGGTCCGGCATGGCAACCATTACACCCAGTATACAGTATTTACTACCAGCGTGAATATCTGTTACCTATTTACAATCCGGTCAAGGCATTATAGCGGTGTTCCGCATCGTACGGTGTTTACCGCAGCACCGCACCGCCCCGGCGCCGCGCCGTCAAACATCCGCGTTGCCTATCAGCACATTGTGGTCAATAAGTTTACAAAATATCTTACACCTCACTTGCAAAACTTGTTATGTTACTACCCAGATGTGTGACGGTGGTAGTACTACTGTTTCAGTTTGTAAAGACAGAAGAACGATCGAACTTGCCTGAATTAGGTAAGTACATATCGTTTGCGATTCACTCGATTGTGAAGGAGAAGCTATAATATTGCAGATATGACAGTTCTGATTTCGACACACTTCCCATTATATCCCATTAGCCGGAAAAAAATAAAACTAGATATCCTACAACAAAAATGTAAAGCCCTTACGGCTTTTTTGTAAAATATTTTATTAGGTTTGTTGAATATTTTAATAGATCATAGTCTCATAGATATAGCCTAACCTAGACTTAAACAAATATTTAAGAACGCGTATCAAACATGTTTGAAAATGTCCTGATTTTATTTTCTGAATACAAAAGCCTCATTCCGCGTGATTAAATGGTGGTAATAAATATGAAATGTACTTGGTATGCGACAGCAGGTCCGGGAACCATTCCTTCCCTCGCTGACTTGCAGGAAGGAATATATCAAATCCTGGACAGACCACTTGTTAATAGATTTGTATTTCCAGATTGTTTGCATTCGTCGTGAAAATTCAAACATATAATAATTGTGTAACGCGTCAGATCACTAGAGTTTGAATTTTTATTACATTAAATTGAAGCAAATAATATCTATTCATATGACTGGGAGCATGTGAATCCAAATTTTCCAAGATTTTCCACATTTGATTTTCCTTCAAGTCCAAAGATCGAATTTTGGAGAGCTATTTTGATGTTGATGTATTGTGTCTGTATATGAAACCCCATAAATAAACATTTTCTGATGAAAGTAAACAAATTAATGAAAACGAAATTATTCCTAATTAAGGGTTTATAAAACAGAGTTTCGTAGCCTTTTAATGTAGGCATTTCTATCCGCTATCAGTGCTATCTCCAGTCACGAGGCGCTTCCCAATAAGACAATTGCACGTATCCGCTGAGGACTGAGGCCCAGGTGCCCAGGCTGTACAATACATTATACCGTATCTTGGGTCGCTATTGCTTTGTTTGTCTGTCACTGAACGTTAACAGATCCCATAACGAAGTAAGTTGTTTCGACAAAATCTGCCTCTTCCTCTAACAGCTAACTATACTTGAGTGTTTATACTTTATTCTGAGACTTGAATGGTAAATTTCCTTGATGCAATGCGAAGTATTACTGAGTTAGAATTTGCGTAACTTACACAAATTCTAAATTCTCACAGGATGTTCGATAGAGTCCAGATAGTGACTATACCCTTTCTTTAAGAAAATGACTAGGGAAATTTTGTGGAAATTTCCTATCATCCGATGGCTGCAATTTATATCCGACTAGTTAGTTATACCATTAGTTTTCAATATATTCGACTGATTCATATGGCCAAAATTTAATTTCACTTTCAGCTCTAGTAGTATGAAAATAGGTGTGCCAAATAATACATAATATATGAAGGACTCATTTTGACAAAGTAGTTTTCAAGATATCGACGTTCAAATATTGTGTGCCCATATCAATCAGAATTTGTTACAACTTCAAATATTTTTATTTTATACTTAGACAGCAAATATTTCAAAAATATCATTTATCACAGTTAGGGATCAAGTTAAACTTTACAAAAAATACATGTTGTTATGTTAGTTGGTTACAGAAATACATCGAAAATTTTGTCTCTGAAGAACTGACCTTATCAAAATGTTGCGTAAGTCCGATAGCAGTAGGTAGGTACTAAAGTTAATTGCCCAATCAACGCGGTTAATATCCAGCGCCTTTGAGTTTCTTGGTTAATTTTATTCAGTTGGGTACCAAAACAGTATGGAATACTAGCTATAAATATGTTAGACCTATGTTACTTAAATATTGCTGACTTGCCCATTACTGACTTAAAGTAGCTGTACTTACCTGTCTCATCCTCATCTGTTATTTGGAAAGACGCAGCCACGGCCAGGGGTTGCCTTGGACTCGATGACTATAGTATACTTTTTAAGAATTCTACGTAGTTTTTTAGATTTAAAATCAATCTCTGACTGATACGGTGATCAGTGATAATTGGTACTGTGGCATCGAGCTGTTAAATTCGCGACAACTTACCCAGTGGCCAATGCCCACCGTTACAACGTGGCAACGACACAGTGATTATAGCTCGCCGAATACAAATCGGGTGTCGAACACCGAACAATAAAAATCAGGAGGAGACAGATAAAAGATAAGCACTACCTACACATTTTAATTTTGACACCCGATACTACCTGTAGGCGGCAATATCAAGTATTCTATGCCGATACACATCGTCGCCGCGACCTTCACTGCAGGATATCGATATAAAATGTGCACTGGATTGATTCGTGTGGTGTGACACACTGACATCACTTTCCCTCGTAAATTCACACAAACCGTATCGATGTGACACACAAGAAAAAACGATGACTGCGCGTGCGCAGGTTTCGCGCTACAGAGTGCGCTGAATTTTTTGACGTCCCTGAAGTATGTTGGCACTAATCTACATAATGTCAGCTAAAAATCACGGCCATGTTTATTGTATCCGGAATTGTGTAAGTACTAACTAATGTATATTGCATTTTGTACCTATGTGTTCGCACTCTACCGAGCAGTAGGACGTAATATATCCTAACCTTGACACTGCGCGCAAGGCCACCTGTAGGTATATTAACATAATTTTCCTAACATTCAAATTAGTCGACTATGAATTGTATTAATGTTATGAAAATTTTTGAAAGGCTTAAATTATTGAAAATACTAAAAATTTGCATCTCTCTTGTCTACTTCATTCGCAAGCCGCAGACTATCAACAAGGTCGGGTTTCTTTAAATATTTAATCTCTCGGCACACGAGATGAGACGATGTTTAATCAGTCGGCACACGAGACGAATCAATCCAAGTCACCGGGCGGATTATCAAATTGATCAGTTCATTTTTAAACAACACTGAAATCAGATAAGATGGTTTGCACTCCTCGTCTATCTGCAGACATTTAAATTCATAAAAACGATATTTTTTTACTAGAACGTAACTTACTATCAAAACTCAACAGGCGGGAAAACTTTTCTGGTAAGGTGAGTTGGCTTCAACCCATTAATGGCCCACTACTGGGCACGGGTCTCTCCTCTTAAGGAGGCCTAGAGCATACTCCACCACGCTGCTCCAGTGCGGATTGGTGGAGGTGTTAGTGGCCAACCCGAGTGTTGGAAGTTTTCAAACCGCCCGAGGGCCTAAGACATGGCTTAACGACTGTTATCTTATGATAACAACCGGGACCGACGGTTTTACGTGCCCTCCGAAGCACGGAAACGCTCAAGAATTTTTTGCCACTAGCGGCAAGGCGGTAAGGTGAGTTACTAGACATTAATTTTCAAAACACGTATTAATAAAATTGGTGGACGCGCGACGTAGTCTTCAAGGAAGAATAACCTCTATTTAACATCAGTAGGTGCAGTAAGTAATAAGTTTTCACCCCTCTCACGGACTAGAACTAAAAAATAAATGAGGATGAGTCCTTAATGATCAAGTTATTGAATGAAAACAAATTCAGAAGGCTGCCGTGATGGCGGTTGGGACAGCGAATGATTGAGAAACCGGTGCCGAGAGGTAATTGTGTTTTTCAAGACATTTCTCATTCTGAGGCAATCTCAATTCACCACGCCTGCTCCGACCGACCTCCACTTGAAAACCTGCATATCGGCTATCAGTCCCTGAGCGAATATTCGGTGGTGCAGTTCAGATATCTCTTATAATCAGTCAAGATCATATAAACGTTGCGTGTTGTATAAAAAATCCGGGTGTCAGGTCACGCACAATCAATGTAGGGTTCCGAAGTAGTAAGTTTATCGACTGTCACTCATTAACTACCTACTTATGTTGACAGAGCCGTAATAGTTTCCCTATAGTGCATTCTGAAAGGTACGCGACAAATAAAAAATTCATCCTCTTATTACCTGTATGTGAGATACCCTGAAAAAAACATTTTTTAATATTTTACTCTACGATTTTGGAGTTTTAATAAATATGTATATCAATGCCAAATTACGTCTTTTAACCACTATTGGGTCTCGGCGCTTTGCTTCGGACAGACGGACGGACGGACATGACGAAACTATAAGGGTTCCGATTTTACTTGGGAACCCTAAAAAACTAAAAATAAGATAAGTTCTTCATTTCTGGAACAATAGATTCTATGAAATAACGTAGACAGTTCCAATACCCACGACGATTTTTTACGCGGCGTTGCAGTAGCACGGTTACAAAAAAGGTCATTACTTCTGTTTTGTCATAACTTGTACTGCAACAGTTATTTACGATAACTACTCATTTGAAAACCAGTGTAACCAGAATACTTTATTTGAATACTTTACTTGAACATAAATACTGAATTGAAATTGAATACATTTTTTACAAACTTTCCCTAATTTCTTTAAAAGAAAAGTGGAAGAAAACCAAAAAGCATAAATAAAATCAAACAATCTGGCATTTTTGTGAAAATTATCAGTATTTTCATAAAATCCACTGTATCAAGTGGTCTTCGCATACCTGTAGTACTTACCCAGTTCCGTCAAGGTGAACAACATTTGATGCTGCCATTGTAACGCGCATGCTATAAATATAATCAAACAATACCGTAGTATGACAGTACTGTAGTGTTAGTATATCTTTGTAATAAGGTGCTCAGTAATAAATGTTTACACAATCACGTTTTCTCATCAGCAGGCGTCGAGGCTTATAGAATGAATACTACGAGTATATCAGTTCTGGCCGGGTATCGATCCCGAAACCCTTCCTTTAGGAAACATGGTCACCTAGTCACGTCCGGACACGTAGTCACTTCAGTTACGATACGTTGAATATAGTCACATAATACTTAATAGTGTAGTCAACAATCAGGAATAGGATTGGAAAGAAATGGGAGGCCTTTATCAGAACAAGGACAGTTGTTCAAATGGTCGCAATAATTCACTGTAGAAATCGGTGCTTAGTAAAACATAGTTTTGCTTCACTATATTATTAATATGGACGGTGGAATAACATATACACTCAAGGCTCTTTTCTGTAAGCGTTCACAAAAAACGCTGCCTTTAAAATGTATGGGAATGACATTGGGCTTCAACTCATTAATGGCCTACTCTTGCCTACGCCTACTGAGCACGGGTCTCTCCTCTTGAGGAGGCCTAGAGCATACTCCACCACGCTGCTCCAGTGCTTATTGGTTTTCATGACACCCGAGGGCCTCCGACATAGCTTAACGACTGTTATCTTACAACCGGAACCGACGGCTTTACGTGCCCTCCGAAGCACAGAAACGCTCAAAATTTTATGCCAATAGCCGTCACCGTCACCCATCCAACTACCGACCATGCGGCCCGCTGTTGCTTAGCTGTTGTTTAATTCGCGGTGTTCGTTCGGCTTGGATCGACACAAGTCGCCGGGCTATGAGCGTTTCAAATGACGTGCGGAAAAATCACATACTCGTATGCTCGAGGCAGTATACGGCGTAAATGAATGCTTACTGAAAATATTTTTTTAAATGCTCAGATATGTTTAAAGTTCGATTATGCGGACTTTTACAGGCAATCCCTAATTTTTACACATTAATATTAATTATTAAAAACTCCATAGCGGTTGTTCATCCAGTGTGTGTAACACTGTGATGGGCCAGGTAGAACAGTTATTTAGAAAAAAATCTTGCTGTCAAACTTTGTACACAGGTAGTACTTATGTGAAGTACTTATGTGAAGGTTAAGCAACAGCGGGCGCGGTCGGTAGTTGGATGGGTGACCGCTAGTGGCAAAAAAAATCTTGAGCGTTTCCGTGCTTCGGAGGGCACGTAAAGCCGTCGGTCCCGGTTGTTATCATATGATAACAGTCGTTAAGCCATGTCGGAGGCCCTCGAGCGGTTTGAAAACTTCCGACACTCGGGTTGGCCACTAAGCCCTTCACCAATCCGCACTGGAGCAGCGTGGTGGAGTATGCTCTAGGCCTCCTCAAGAGGAGAGACCCATGCCCAGTAGTGGGCCATTAATGGGTTGAAGCCAGCCAGCCAGTACTTATGTGATAAGATAATCGAAAGTTGTTCCCGATTTATGGACCAATGCTTCGTACCTCGGCCACAGTCTCGGCATTGAGCTCAAGGTCGCATACTTTTCAATTTCTTAATCATTAGTATTAAATATCAGTTTAGTTGTAAGCAGATTTTTTCATTTAATCTGTAGCGATTCGATCATTTTAGCTATCTTTTCTTAGATAAGTGAATGTAAGAAAAGATAGCCAATCGTGTAGAGTCCGTAAGATTTAAAGGTGGAGAAGTATGACTGCATAGAGAAAAATTACCAAGTGTATGTTGGACCGGTTCCGTATACTTGCATCTACACCAGTCTACTAAATAATATTTTATTCACGTTATGTACAGGAAAAAGTTGTAATTTTGTCGGCAGACAACATTTATAGCAATGTTATGTAAAGCTAAGTTATTTCAGAAATAGCACCTCCGACAACTAATGTATTTAAAGCTGTAATCTTAGTGGATTTGCCTCCAGGTAAGTAAGACCAGTAATAGAAAACAATCTGACAATAGGTTGCAAATATAGTAAATTACTGTTGAATGCAAACGCCTTACGAAGTTGCGCAAGCACCAAGAACAGTGAAAGCTGATCTCGCGACTAGGAGCGAGGGGCAACCGACTCAATATGGGCCTTATGACTGTAAGCTTTGCAATCTATTTCCCGTAATCAGGAAAGATCCTGAGCTGTTCGTAAGGACTGCAGATGGAGGCTCATGCCTCATGCGTTTACTAGCTCGTAATTTTATAAAACATCCCAAGAAAGCTTGTACAATCTGGATTTTTCCGACACAATCTCAGAACGGAGTAGGTTGTTATCCATCTTAGCGGACTATGACTATGCATGTAATAAAAAATCCAAGTTTAACACTGCAGCAATTACGTGTTGTATGATGAGCTCGTACACCAAATATTTACCTAATTGTCACGTTGCACCGTCCCTACCATTCAACTGGGCTCTCAGGCTCAGCACTGAAGTGACTGACAACGTGTGCAGTTGAGTAAGGGAGCTACTGACATTAAAATGACATCACACCACTGTCCACGTAACACCGACTATTATGGTGGCATTTGCAGTCTGTTTAAAGAGGGCTTCCTGTGGTATCGTAAATTTAGCATGACCATTCAAAGTCACCTTAACAAACACATTAGATACTAAATAATTATAGTAGCCAACCATTGAGGTAGCCAAGCCAACAAAGTTGAAGCCTCATAATGTATGCTTTCATGCATGGTCCATGGACATCCATATCTGTTACGTCATAGCCTCAGAAAAAGCTAGTGATCTAATTGTCCATCACTAAAGTATACTCAGTGACACTTTAATAACATGAGTAATGTTACTGAAAATCTTTGCCTGAAGCACCGGTTCATGATCACTGAAGTATGTTGCCGACATTTATTATCCTAGAAGCATTAGCTATGCAATTATGATGAATGATGAAGTTATGGAATCGCTTCTTGATCGACCCTGTGACATAACACCAACGATGATTTACAACGACGAGGTACGTTCTAAAATTGACGAACAGACTTAGGACTTAGAAGGTGCAGTGTTAGACGGCCCATTAGAGCAATATGAAGATGAACATATAAACGAGCGTGACCTGCAGCAACTGCAGTGCTTAGCGGAACAACATATAGAGCGCGACGCGAGGGCCGCTAGCCTGCGCGTGCGCCGACCGCGATCATAAGTTACGATCCGCGCATCATGTTACACGACTGCCACGCAACTCAACATGCAAATGTTGAATCATTTAGCATAATAACTCGCAAGTTATGCTTACGTTTTGTAATTAGAAGTCGTTGGATACGTAATGGCTAGAAATGCTTTTGATTATACCCGAATTTATTGAAATTTTATTATACCTAATAACTGAATGTAACCTATGAATGCAAATGATGTCAAGTGAAATAGTACCAATAAATTATGCGTAACGAAATTCGCATTTTACTCCCAAACCACTGGCTCTACAAAAATAATGTATTTGACATAATAATATAATGTCAGTCTCTCTATGGGCTACCACTTTTATTGAAATAATTTTTCTGTAAAATCAATATTTTGCCAAATAAACGTAAAAATTAAAAGTTTGTTTTTACAGGCACACCTTGAAAATTAAATAGGCGGGTATTTTGCCTATGATATTCGTTATCAGCGCCTCGAAATACATAGGTATACCAAAATTCAGACCAATCGAAGGTATGGGCTAAATAGAACTACCCGCAAAATCCATCCCGTGGCTTAGCTTTGTCAACTACGTTGTTGTCAGAGATGATTTAAAAACAAATAATCTTAAGTACCTAGTAAATTTAATGTCAAAGAAGCATTGAAGAAATTCACAATAGTTTTAATATAGATATACAATACATTAATATTGAATTATCATTGTAAACTGTGACTAATTTAGTACGAATAATAAATATCTTGCTGCACCTGTCCACACAGACTGCGAAGGTGACAAACAGATATTGTTTGTTGGCGGTGTAGACTGTAGTGGTAGCTGCTGGCGTCTGTAGCGGTGTGATGGTATGATGGTGTGATGGTACTGAGTCATTGCGAATTGTGACCGTCATAACATCTGTAATTGTACTGTTTTGTGATAGTTTCAACATAATATTTAACATTGTTATTTACTAAAAACACACACGCCAAAGGAATCTTCTAGAAAATTGTTGGTAAAAACACATTACATAAATAAAAAAAAACCTTATTGGAATAGATTTATGGATTTATCTTAACCGCAAAAATAGTTCCAACACTTGAATAAGCCATTAACCCCTTCACCAATTTGCATTAGAGCCGCATGACCCGTGCCCTTTATGCCATTAGAAGGTTGAATCCATTCTAGTTTGATAAGTTAGGAGACCGTTATTTTCAACTGGACTTACAGCCTTATCTTCCTTTACAACTTCACGTGAAGAGAGTGAAGGAGACAGTAAACATAGACGTTTTGAGACCAATGGTGTATGTTGGGTTGTTGCAGGAGCCACAGCCATGGACCACGGAGCCCACCACGACCACGCCGTGCAGGCCACGCACGACCACGGGGACCACGGCAACGACCACTCCAGCTGCTGCCACGGCGAACACGGACACATGATGGTGGTACGTACCTGCATACATCCATCAGCCCCAAGAGCTGGTTAACTGCTGGGCACAAGAAATAACTATTACAACAATGGCTTGCAGTATGCTTTGGCGCTGCTTTTAGTACTGCAGGCATCTGTTATAAATAAATAAGCCTATTTATTAGGCTGCGTAGATTCGATATTGTTTATTATTGTTTCTAAATACGACAGCTATCTAGTTATACCACCAACATCGACCTCCCAGTCAATCTCTAATGTTTAGTCTACAGTAATGTTACAATGTATCCTACTCTCGGTTCATAGAACGAGACATCTTACGTTGCATTTCTGCAACTACGAGTACATCCTTTGTTCATTAGAATAAGCAGTCGATTGTTAACCGCCGATTACAAGAGTCTCGAAATTAGTCTTTTGTATTTTTTAAAAGACCTCGACGCTTCCTCAAAACAAATCTGGCGCAGCCGGTAGGATCCGCCGCAATTTTCCAAAATCGAAAGCCGTCTTTACGCGGACGCGGCGGAAGCAAACCAAATAAATAAGATTTTTGAGTGGTGAAGTGCGTGACGTCAGTGGTGCAATCGGCTCATGAAGAACATGGGATTGAGCAGTAAACTGTGAGTAAACCTTTTCACATCCTGTTTTATATTCCTGTGTTTTTCCTTTACGAACAAAAATTTTCGTAATAATTTTTCTGATTTTGTTCACACGAATAGATTTATACAAAATTTTTAAATCAGTGTGTTTCAATTATTCTTATATTTCTATAACAATTTACACAAAATCGGTAAATCGTTATATTTTATTAAGTGTGTGTCAATCATTTGAATATTTCTAATAAATAATAATTTACACAAAATCGGTAAATTGTTATACATAATTATTATATTTTATTAAGTGTGTGTTAATCATTTTGAACATTTCTAATAAATAATAATTTACACAAAATCGGTAAATTGTTATACATAGGATTATTATATTTTATTAAATGTGTTTTAGTCATTTGAACATTTCTAATAAATAATAATTTACACAAAATCGGTAAATTATTATACATAATTATTATATTTTATTAAGTGTGTTTCAATTATTTGAACATTCCTATAATAGTTTGCACAAAATCGGTAAATCGTTATAGTTATTTCATAAAGTGTGTTTCGTTTATTTTAACAATTATAGTTTAATAGTTTATTAATTACCATCGCGGTTAATTATTATAGTTATTTTATAAATCGTGTTAGTGTACCATGGAAGTTAAAGCTATTCCTAAGGAGACTTTGTCTCTCGTTCCTAAATACGACGGGGAAGAGAATTTACTTAATCTTTTTATATCTAAGTGCGAGTATGTGGTAAACGGCAGTAAAATTAAAGGTAATTTGGAACAAGAACTATACCTATTTCATGCTATATCGAGTAGATTAACGGGTAGAGCCGCAGCCTTAGTAAGCGATCGACCTAACATTAAATCATACGACGAATTAAAATTATTACTTACTCAACATTTTGGAGATCCTCGTTCAGAAGAATGTATAGCAATTGAGTTGGAAAATTTAAAATTAAAAAGCCAAGAATCATACATCCAATTTTGTCACAGAATACAGGGCGTCAGAAGTTCATTAATTGCAAAAGTGAATAGACTTACCGACGAAGGAGTAAAAGCCGCAAAAATGATTGTATATAATAATACAGCGCTAAATGTTTTTCTGTATAATCTCCCTGAGGATTTAATTAGAATTGTGAGGTTAAAAGGATGTTCTAATTTGGAAGATGCCCTCAGTATCGTAACTGAAGAAGTAAATTTTAAATTCCAATATGAGGCTAAAAACAAACTAAAACATACTTCAGCCATGCAGCCGCCCCCACCATCAAAGCCTTTACAGATTAACCAGCCTTTTAAACCAACCCTTAATTCAATGCCTAATAATAATTTTAAATTTAGCACTCCACATCAACAAAATTTTAAATTCGGTGTTCCAAATCAGTCCAACTCTAATTTTAATCAAAATTTTGCTGTACCGAAACAGCAAGAGCCCCTGTTACAGAATACTGACGTATCGATGCGTACGGCGCCTATGAGTCAGAATAGGGTTAATGAATTATTTTACATTGAACAATCAACCCCCCGCGAGGAATACATTCCTAATTTTACAAATGATTATGAAGACAATTTTAATTGTTCTACATATATAGAAGATGTTAACACAGATAATATTGGCTCTGAAACAACACAGCCTGAAAATTTTCAGGAAATGGGCCTCAAAAGATGTAGTGCAGTGATAAATTTGAATTATGGTGACAGTGTTCTAACATTACCTCATATTCATATTCCCGAAATTAATTCAAAATTTCTCATAGATACTGGAAGTAGTAGATCTTTTATAAGCCCAACAAAAGCTGATCAGTATTTCCGTGAATTCAAATATATTGAACCGTTTACAGTTATTAGCACCCATGCCCAGACCATGCATAATGAAGTAATACACATTCCACTGTTAAGAACATTTAAAAGCACGATATGGCACAAATTTCACATTTACGATATAGATGGTAGATACGACGGAGTAATAGGATCTGATCTGTTAAAGAAGTTAGGAGCAAATATAGACATGCATAACCAAATGTTAGTAACACATAACACCCAAATTCCAATAATATATAATCCGCCTTATGAGATTAACGAAGAACCTTTTTACTCTTTCAAAAGGGAACTGTATTAGGAACTGTAAATTTTTGAATGCAGCAAGTACTGTACTTAACGGACGAGACAGAGCAACGGGAAGCGGTTCTTAAATATCAGTGCCGATCTTGGTGCGGAATTTAACAACACCCTTCTTAAAGAAATGTTGTGATTTTATAAAGTCGAACTCCATATTGGTACAGCTCATACGAACTTCTTGGGTATAGTCGAGAGGTTCCATTTCACTATAATATAAATTTAAGATTTAAGATTTAAAAATAATTATGTTAGAAGAGTTAGAATTAAATATTAATAAGTATGTTACACTTAAACAGAAAATTAGAAGTTGTTATAACGTAAAAGCTTTAGATTTGGATTTCTTTGAAGTAGACTCACAAGCAGATTTCATGTTGAATATCACTGTAGAAAAATATCGGCAGTTGATCCTATTAGTAAAAGTGAGACGCGGTTTATTAAATCCTCTTGGTACTATATAATTAAAACAATAACGTGTAATGACGATGCTTTGATGTAGGAAAAATTAATTCGAGAAGTAAATGCGGGACAAAATGCATTAATTAAGATTATTTGTGATTAAAATAGCTAATTCTACACAAAACAGCTTTACTCAGATAGAAGAGTCAATCAGAGATATTTACCAGAATTTAGACGAATTTGAGGTATTCCAAGTTAATAACAAATTAATTAATCCTTTATAACATTTTTATACATAATTTCCACACACTCTATTTTAGGCCGAATGAAGTTGAAACAGCTATTGCCTTCGCAAAGATTAAAATGTTACATGGATCATTTATAGATACAGATGAGTTAATAATATCATTATTTCAAATGATTGAAGCAACTGAAAACTTAGCGTTTCTCGTAAATATAATACTGTTAAAATTGAGCAGAGTATAGAGATTAAAGCTTTTATAAAACAAAATCAGATAAAATTAATTATGCATATTCCCATGAACAAATGAAACTATTATAATTTGATATCCTTACCCGTCCTTAATAAAAGTAATGATATCATTTCCCTTATCTTACCCAAATATCCATATATCCTTGTGAAAGGGTTGAAAACTAAACCGCTCTCCCATCCATGCCATGAAATTGAGGAAGGCCGATTCCTGTGCTTGGAGAAAGACACTTCACCACTGATCAGAGATGATTGTATCACCGCACTCATGACATTCTCCAAGAACATATCAAACTGCCACCCTGTTCCTGTTATCCTCGATGATCTAAGGGTAGATCTTATACAACCCAGTCGCTGGATAGTCTACGCAAAAATGGAGACCTTCTGTTAACCTTAGATGATGACTGCCGAGTGGAGATAAGAGAAATCATCCTAAAGAAACATCAAATGCAAGGAAAGAATGTAATTTATACGAGTGTTCCAGTTGTCAACTTACCCAAGATTCTAATCAGTCCATTGGATAACCTGAAAAGACCTGTTAAACTTGATGGAATCGATCTTTCTGATATCCGAATCCTGAACTATTTACTACAAAAAGTGGATATGAAGATATAAGTGTACGTGAAAAGTATAAAAGTGAAAGTGTTAACATAGGATTAATTGTGTTCAGTGCTATTATAACTATTTGTATTTTAGTATTAATTGTTCTTTTTATATTCAAATTTAAAATTAAGACATTGTATACTTCTGGGAAGGTTCGAGACAATCCCACCCAGGATAATCTCGAACTTGCGGAGGGAGGAGTTATACCACCAACATCGACCTCCCAGTCAATCTCTAATGTTTAGTCTACAGTAATGTTACAATGTATCCTACTCTCGGTTCATAGAACGAGACATCTTACGTTGCATTTCTGCAACTACGAGTACATCCTTTGTTCATTAGAATAAGCAGTCGATTGTTAACCGCCGATTACAAGAGTCTCGAAATTAGTCTTTTGTATTTTTTAAAAGACCTCGACGCTTCCTCAAAACAAATCTATCTATAGTAGACTGTTTTTAGAGGTCATTATTTATCTATATTTAGGTACATATTTAATTATGTTTGTTTTGATAATGATATTTAATTTACTATCTATGTCTGTGTATTTAATAATCTTTTGATAGATTATTTATCCAACTGAGCAGCCTCGGTCGATATCTACAATCTGTTTATGGTAATTAACAACTAATGACGATACTTCGTCGGTAATGACGGCAATGATCCAAACGTCGCCAATCAGGCAATGCAGTTAATGTAACCCTTGTCTTGATAAACAACTTATTGAATTAATCGATCAATTGATTTGTACTGAAACGTAGTTGATTTGCTCCCTGTAAGGACGCCTTGTCTGTATAATTAGCTTTTTAGATCAATGGACCGTACTCTGCCACATCGTGTTGTAATCTCATGAAATGTGACATTTGATTCCATCATTTTAATGTTATAAGGTAATTTTCACTGCTTGTTCATTTACTTAAAGTAGTATTGGAACGAAGTTCCTTATCGCGCGTTGTGAAAGGGGGCTAGACGGAAAAATACGACACTTTTTGATTCTTACGAATGACGACACTTTTTTTGAAGTGATTCAGAGAGTTTTACAGAGATGGCGCTACTAGCGTGATTCAGAAAGTTGTACAGAGATGGCGCTGTACAACGCTGTATACTTAAATCGAAAGGAACTTCGTTCCATCCGGGTGTCCCTTGACACCTCTCATGTTTTTTTAAATTTTTATAAGTACGTCAATCTAATGAAATGTTTTAAGTCAGTGCTATTATTTTTAAAATTACATTCCATACAGAGAAAGGGACGTAGTAGACGACGTGGTGTATAGTACACCAGCATATTATGATACAAACCTGTGATACAAACAAAAATTGCCTCGAATTTTCCAAACGGTTGGATATACCAGTAATCAATTGCCGGCGACAAAAGCAACATGTCATATATGGAGCAATTAGAGAAATAGTTGCCGAAATAATTGCCGCAATTTTTATAGATTGCTCCAGATTGCTCCACTAATTGCTCCATCGCCGGGCAGTAATTGCTAAACAAAATAAAAGAAAAATGCGGTGGGATAACACGGTTTTTAGATATTATTATTAAATATAAATTTTTAATATCAGAGGAAATTGTAAAATCCATTAACAATGTTTATTTATATTAGTTTTTATACGTCATACGATCTTAATGAAAATTAGAAAAAGGGATACACAAGGATGGAACTATTGCATACAGGTACAACGCCATCTGTTAGCAAATAGCTCGTATATAGTAATTATTAATCTATCTAATAATTATTATTCTTTTTAACAGACCTGCAACTGGTGCGGTGTCCCTAAGTGTAGATAACATGCACATATTCCAAAGCAATAAAGCTGTAACCATTTGTTTGTTTATTAATTCCTCTTCAAATTCAGAACATAATGAAATTTTATTCATACAAAAGTGTCAAAAATAGTAAAGAATAAAATAGAATGCACGCTTGTAGGTATAATGAATAATTACGCGTATAACAGTGACATTGTTCTTGTTATCTGAAATAAAACCGCTTTGATATAGACTAATAATTTCCCACCGACCATAATATTTTTTTGTTATTGACCTACACTTTTGTGGTTAAGTTTGATAAACTAGGAATGCACTGTTACACAGAATTGAATCAGCCACGTATTCTGTCATGTTTGCAAATAAGTACTGTTGAAACGCGTGTAACCTACATTTCTGATAACCTAGTTCGAAAAATTACCTGACATTAACTAGCAATTTATATAAATAATATTATTAGCTATACACACTCATTGCCCCACACTAGAATTCATGGATGCCATGGACAACAAAATGTAAAAACACACAATCATACCGAGAACAAAAATTCAAATGCATCATTAGAATTTCTGCCTCGCTGGGAATCGAACCCAGGACCCTTGGCATGGCAGTTTTGCCATGACCGTATTATTTTTCCACGTTGTCTACTCTGATCTGATCAATCAAAAATTTGTAACTATTTAATTTCAAAATCGTCAAAATTTTTATTTTATTCGCTTCATAGAGCCAATAAATAATTGTCTATTTTAATATAATATTCAATAATTCTGGACTTAAGTTGATGCATTGAAAGAAAGGGTTTGGTGCACATTACTTTTATCATAAAATCTCATATTCACAATCAATTGACAGTTGAAAGCCATACAATGTGGATTGTGGAACACGATGTGTGATGTCTGTATGAGTGTGCCAGTCAATGTGCCAGTGGATTAGTTTACACTTTACCATTTTGTGTTGTGCATTCATAATTCGCGCTTCCTGCGACACCATTGTTTTGCCGCTCGGTCCGGTCTTTCTGACGCGACGGTGTAAATATCAATCTTACACAGAATATATTTAATTTATTTACTGATTTTATTTATTTTATCTCGCGAACTATCACCTTGATAAATAGATAGGATGGGTAGATACAATAGACGTTCCGTTGTAACTGAAGGTGAGATGGACACCTCACCGACTTTCACACTTTCAAAAGCGGCACCTGTAGTTTATTGCAATAAGAAGTGAGGAAGATACTTGGGAGACGATAATTACCGTAAGACAAGAATAAAAAAATTATAATAATTAAACAAACAAAACACCCGACTGCGTACACAAACTAAAAAGAAAAAAAATAAGTCCAGTAGAATGTTTAGACTGTTGATCCTTATTTGGTGCAGTTCACAGAACATTTAATTTACAATGTTCTGTGATGTAGTTGTTCAGTATTATTGTAATAGTTCAGTTTAACAACATTCTAAGCTACTGGGCTTGTTTTTTTTAATTAATTTTATTTTTTTACACTTTTAGTTCGGATTCATTGAGTTCTATATTACTTAGAATTATTATAAGACGGTAAAATTCGCAGTGTTGTCATTTTATTAAAGGAATTAAGAAATTAGCGAGAATAGTTTTTAAAAACAACTAAATGCTTATACATATCCTAAATTGTTACTTAAAATGAAAAATTATGAAAGGAACCTAAATATATTAATATAATTTATATTTTAAATACCTATTCGACGATATCCCACTTGACTTAGTTCCACGATATTTTTTTTCACGTAAGAATTATCAAATCAGTGAATTTGGTCTCTACAACGCCACATAGGAACAAACATTTATTTTATTTATTTATTCATTCATTCCAAAATATTACCACGAACATACGAGTACATAGACTGATAAACACGTCATTACCCTTCTTTATATCGCGCAATCGGGTAAAAACTTTAGGAACCTACTGAAAGCTTTTCCACATTACAGGTATTAACCTACTTACGAACTAACATGTTATTCTCTTCGACCATTCACAGTTAGCCTCCAACCTGACCAAAATCTCTCCAATTCCAGTTCCACGCGAACGTGTGCCAAGAGATCCTGTTCAACGGGTGGATGACGACGACGGCGCTGGAGCTGTTCGGGTCGGCGGTGGCCATCTTCCTGGCCGGCGTGCTGTACGAGGGGCTCAAGTACTACCGCGAGGCGCTGCACTCCCGCGCCACCAGCCCCACCGGCGACTCGCAGGTCAACATCACCAAGAACGAGTGCGGCACCCAGGGACCCTGCGCGGGGACTGCGGTTGTTAAGTAAGTTCACCGTCACCACATTCTGGTTCATCGCAAACATCCGCAAGTTAAGAGGAAATACCAGCGCAGAAACATTTGAAAATCGTTTTTACCCGAGTGCCAGGAAGGGTTATGTTTCTCGCGCGTATCTTGTACCTATGTATATGTATGTATATGTACATATGTAATGCGTGTATGTAATATTCTTTAATACCTACCTCATATCTTCCAAACCACTGAACGGATTTATATAATTAATATACTATTAGATTCATCTTGATAATCCGAGTGTTCTTAGATAAGTGAAATTACATAAAAAAAACAAATATGGTGGCTGTAACATGCATTTGTCTGAAATATTAAAAAATAAAAATAAACTGAATAATGCAATACCTATCGGTATTAAATTAAAGAACTCATCGTAAGAATTTCAAAAAAGTACATCATAATAGCTTTTTGACAGCAAGCGGGTTTTTATTTATTTATACTAGTTTTATCGAAACTATTGCCGTCGCGCTCTGTAAATAAAGAAAATAGCTACTTAACTATTTATAGATTGTGATTATTGTGACATAGTACCTAGTACTTACACTGTACATTATTAAAATAATTATAAAAATAAATAAAAAATAAAAATAATTTATGCTGAACTAGCCACAATCCTGCGCGATTATGTCAATTATAGGCGGAGAGCCCAGGGCCGCCAGACCTCACGTATTTTCTGACGGACGAAATGTGGACGATTGAGTAGTGTTAGTATGCACTGTGATCGTATGCCTACTTGCTAACTTGGAAAAACGGCCAATTTCCAGGTATCAGGTGATCAAGGTACAAGAAATCATTACTAAGTTCACGTATTTTTTCATGGCTGATTTTCACGTATGTTCTCCAGACAATTATTTTAAAACCTTTGACAAGAAGACAGACCGATCCAAGGGGCCAATCATCCCCTAATAGACCAAGAGCCCAGGGCCGCCAGACCTCACGTATTTTCTGACGAATTAAATAAAGCACTATAAGCCATGCGCATTTTCCTGTTAGCAAGTTTTCTATTCATATCAGTTGGATGGATGTCACACAATTACACAACACAATACCATATATTATTGAGCGTGATGATATAATTACAAATGAATTGAAATTAAATTGTAAATGAGAAATCGATAAGAAATAATTTTTATAGAATGTTTCCTTACCTCATAGATAACATTATTATTTAATTGGTAAAACATTAAAACGATATGGAAACATTTTAAACGTTTGCGGTATAAATTACAGTGTAACTACGTGCTTAGTACGACGAGATAATTTTCTAACCGCCTGTAACACCTTTAGATTATTCACCAATCTGTAATAAAACTGATTGCTGATTTTAACTGATGTTCTTGTCAGTCTTTCACGCTAATGCCGCGTTTACATTCAGCCTTGTTGGGAAGGGAAGTGAGCAGGGAAGTGGGCAGCGCGTGTATGTAAATGGGTTACTCGCGCTGCCACTGCCCATGCCGCTGCCACTCGCGGCGCTCCCTCGATTGTCGGTTTTTCGTGCGGAAGTCAAAGGATTGGCAGCGCGAACGCGATCAAGTGTTTACATTCTCGCAACTCGCTCATTTGCCGCTGAAATTCAACCGAGAAAGAACGTGCTACACTACGTGTCAAACCTGACTACAGCAATTCGTTTATTAATCTGTCCTGTGTTATTAACTTATTATGCCACCGCCACAGGAGTGGAGTAATGATAAAACAATTAAATTTTTAGAACTTTACGAAATTGAGCAGGTAATATGGGATTCCTCATGAATTTCTATCATCCACCATCTCCTCTGACGACGATGTCTCTCTTGAATTCTATTTTGTTTTTAAAAACATTTAAATAATTAATTAAATTTATAAGGCAGAGCGCCGACGCTGCGACAATTTCGACGTCATCCATTGCCCAGAGTCGAATTGAAAATACACATGAAGCGACAATGTAAACACTCACTTCCCTTGACGTTGCCACAGCAATATTTGCGGAAGTATGTACGGCAGGGGAAGTGGCAATGGAAGTGGCTGAATGTAAATGCGGTATAAGAACTTTGCAGTAAACGACGATTACAATACTGAATCTTAGCAGCTATGTTAGTTACGGGGTTCCAATGGGACACAGGGTACATTGCGTCTTGCAGCCCACATGGCCATTGGCCAATGGTTTGAGCCATTCGATTAAATCAAATTAGTTCTAAACGTTGTTCAGATTCCTTTCGTTATCTGTATCGATTTAAGAATTTATAATTCAGAAGGCCTTGCTAGATCGGTACAGAAGACAAGTCAGGTTTCTTCACATAGGGCAAGGATCTATTGACGATTATCTTTCGCCATTTGTTGCCTTCATGTCAAGATCCCTCCGAAATGATGGTGAATCAAAAAAACTTGCCAGTGATGCTATAACATAAATGGATTATGATCGAAATATACTAGTTTATAGACAACGGCCCTGGCTGTGTTTCAGATATTCGATGGTGTCGTGGGGCCACATAGTGCAGACGCTGATGCACTTGGTGCAGTCGACGGCATCCTACGTGCTCATGCTGGTGTTCATGACGTACAACGTGTGGCTGTGCCTGGCGCTCGTGCTGGGGCTGGCCGTTGGCTACTTCTGCTTCGGCTGGCGGAAGGCCTCGGTCGTCGACCTCACCGAGCACTGCCAGTGACACCCGCCTCCCGCCTCGCATCACATGGATCACTCCACCCGCGTCCCGCTCTAACACGCCTCTGGGTATTCCGCTATTTTTACACGAGATTTTATACGAGAATTTGAAAGTAGACTGAAATCGATTAGGTGAACTGTTAAGGATACCTACCGGGACATTCGTTCCTATTAAATATTTTTTGTACGAAGGTATTTTTATTTTATAGTAGTTATTTATCGTTATAAGTTGACCTCGTGATATTCATTATTCGTACAATAAATACTGCAAGATCGTCTGCTGCAATTAAACTTTTTTATTGATCCTAATGTTGTATGATTTTAATATTTAGTTAGGACTTAGGAGACCCTTTTATTCTTTCCTACAAATTGTAATTATTTTGTGGTACCTACCAAGATGTTGAACGAATTGTGCTAAGTGACAATTGATAAAGTTTTACTCAAAAACAACAATGATAGTACATCACACTGTAAACTGCTAAATTTTTTGTTTGATTGGAGTCACGTATCAGTTTCATGTTTGTTTTAAAGAAAATGATATTATAACTTTCTTCAGTAAAAAACGTTTTATCTGTCAAACTCCGATGGCTGTTAAGTTCTGTATCTTCTCCATAAATTATGTACAATACAAATTGCTCACCAAGTTAAGAAGCAATTTGATGGAATAAGCCATGAAAAGATGCCTTCAATTTTCTTGATAGCCAGGAGAGGCATGTAGTAATGCGTGAAATAATGTATTATTGAAATTGTATCTTGCCCTTAAGTCTGTTTACACGTATTAATTTACCTAAAATTTAGTTATCTATTAATACGTCTTAACTACTTAATATATGTAAACCGAACATTATACCTTACACCGTATGCTTACATAAATGTACCTGACGCATGCGGCATGAGACAATTTGTCCTATTCATTCCATTTACAAGTATTGAACTAGTATTTTATGTTCTTTAATGTAATCATAATAAATTTAATCAAATTAAAATAATTTAAGTAACTACCTATGTAAAAAATACTATTAATTTTAAGTGTAAGTACCTAAGTTACTTGCTACAAGACGTTAAATATTTATGTAATATCATTGATATAAATATATTATTTAGTACATGTAAGATGGGTTATAATGTGTATTTTTTTATAAAGCTATTTGAAACAATTTTGTATTTTAAATGCATTTTGATACAGTCCTTTTGAATATTATATAATTATTGTACCTTGTGTGTTCCGAATTTTAAATTGTGAATTGTGATAGAATCTTATCAGTTATCACGTATGTTATGATAGTTATGATCAATTTTTTTCGCTATGTTATGCCGGAGCCACTTTACCTACATCACCCCTCCACCTATCCGCACTAGGCCTCCTCAAGGGGGGAGACCCGTGCCCAGTAGTGGGCCAGTGGGCCAGTCAATGTGATTTGTGAAATCTTTGGTTATAGCCTGAATAACCAAGAAGACTTCACTTACTGTTAGGTATCAGTCCATGTGTGTACCTCGCCTTGTAGATATCCGTAGCCCGTAGGTCGACTGAGTGCAATGGCTTTGCGCATCGGATTGACTGCGCAACAATGCGTCTTATTTTTGTTATCTCTAGATAGCAGACTCGAAATCCTTGTTGGAGACTTGTCAATTCCGCATATAATGTTTGCACCAGCTCGGTTATGTAACAAATTATGGATGAACTTTGTATTTACTATGAGCCAATATTTTTGTATTATTTTAAACCAACGAAAACTATTTTTTTATGAGATTTTAATCATTTATCATTTATATCTGAGTATGTAAGTATGTAGGTATTATTTTGTTCTATGTATTTATAAGCAATAAATGTTTTATGTGATATTACAAAGTATCGAGAGGATAATAATATGTTGTATGAATACTATACAAGTGATTGTTATTGTGTAAATAAACTTCTTACTTACTGTCATACCTACGTGTTTTTTCCCTTTCAAACAAACACTAAACTTTAATCAAAGCTTACCTTACCTTACATTTCGACAGTGATAATTTATAATCTACTAACTAGCTGTTGCTCGCAGCTTCGCACGCGGAAATTATAATTATTGATGAAACTGATATATAGGGAATAGGAAGCTTACTAAATAAATAAAACTGTGCGTGATATAAAACTTGTATACGGAGTACAAAATTACAGAATCATAGCAAAGAGCAGTGTACAAGTCAACTGTGAGAATATTCTGTCACATTAAATAGACAGCTATGTGTTCTTTATTTGAAGCTGGCTGCGTTCATAATTCATCATCCTCCCTTGAACGCAAGCCCATGCTTCCAGGAACTTATGATGCTTCGGCTCGGTGCTGTAGATACGTTTTCACACCAAACTTCCATGACGAGTAATTCGCTCGTCCCGTCAACTTCTCCAAGTTGAACGAACTCGAAGACATTTTTCGGAGATACTGTAACCGTGCCGGCAAATATCTCGGTGCCGGCAAATATCTCGGTGCCGGCAAATATCTCGGTGCCGGCAAATATCTCGGTACCGGCAAATATCTCGGTACCGGCAAATATCTCGGTGCCTGCAAATATCTCGGTGCCTGCAAATATCTCGGTGCCGGCAAATATCTCGGTGCCGGCAAATATCTCGGTGCCGGCAAATATCTCGGTACCGGCAAATATTTAACGGAGAAGATATTTATTTATCACTGAACCACGGAATAATGAAAAATAAAATACGTCTGAAGTATCTGATGTCTTATCCATTTTGTAATATTGTAATGATTTCTCATAGGACTATTATTATATTGACTCTGATTTTATTTACTGAATAATTGACGTGCCCTCTGTTGACACATACAATACTGACACAAACAATATGTAACCAATAGCAACCAACAATCATTGAGTTCATTCATTTCAAAACGTTCCAATATGCTTTCTATCTATAGTTCGTTTAAGTTTCTCTCTTCACGTTTGATCGACAATTATTGGATATGTGACCATATTTATTACACAGAAAGCAACGAGTTTCTTTTTCTTTTGGCTTATTATCCCTTCTGATTAATTCGTAATTTGAGTAAAAAACTCCGGAATCACCCACTCTTGTGGTGATTGTCTTGACAAGATTAGTACTTGTATTCACACCCGAGAGCTCTCTCTATTACCATTTTATAGGCTTATAGGATACGATATTTCTTATATAGAATAGCCGGTAGTAACCTGTTAAAGTCACACCTGAGCTCTCAATTGCCATCAAAGGCATTTACAAAGGCTTATAGGATTCCGGTAGTCCGGAGAAGAAGTGTACGTAGCCACTCAACATTGACTATGACTCCATCAATACTAATATTGATACCCAAATGTGTACAAGTACCTAACCACTTTAATAACGTAGGTTTCAACATTTCCACAATCCTTTTAGATCAGTGGTAATTAATAACATAACAAACCTACCATCTTGTCAGACCTGAATCATCCTTACGTAAATTAAGCCATACTTCCATAGCAATTTTTGCCTCCTCTTGTCCTCGCTTTCGTGTCTTCGGCCCTTTAAATGTGTCACTTTTGTTATCCACGCATTTTCATAGCTCCTCATGTTCCAAGTACGTTTGAACCGCAAAGCTCCACGTGGCATATTATCACGCCCTTGCAATTTTTCAATTTGAGCCATATGCCCATTAGATGCCATTTTTGTGGATGCTTTCGACCCTTTAGGTAAAATCCTGAAAAAGAGCCTATTCGCGAAAATACCGGAGTGAAAAAATTTTCCTAATCGATCGTCACTTGTATATTCGCGACCGTACTTGAACTAATACTTTTCCCTATATCTGAACTAACAGGCGTCTGGGCCCATAACCTGATGAAACTGATATATAGGGAATAGGAAGCTTACTAAATAAATAAAACTGTGCGTGATATAAAACTTGTATACGGAGTACAAAATTACAGAATCATAGCAAAGAGCAGTGTACAAGTCAACTGTCACCGCTCATTTACACGCGCGGCTCGCGGACCATCCCGTGGCTCGTCCGTAAGCCACGCCCCCTACGCGCGCGAGCGCTATCTTGTGTTTAGACGCGCGCGGCGTTCAGATGCGTTCGAACCTTCAAGGATGGAGCACGTTGACGTAATACATCGGCATCCAGTCAATGAAACCTTTCTACCATGATTTATAAGCAAAATACTCAATGTAGATTGTACTATGGGTAGATTTCTGTACATTAGGCTTTTTTTAGTGCAATAAGCAACTAATTTTTTTTTAACTAAAAGAACAATGCCCAAAAATTATTTTTTATTTTTTGTAGCGTCTTAAAACGTCAGTTATACCGAAGCAATTCATTTATTTTTTTACGTATTTTAAAATTAATACCTGTGCCCGTATTACCCAGCGTAAAATAATTTTATTAATAAGTGATGAATTGACTACAATAACAATTATGTCAACAATGTCCATTTTCATTCGGGCACTCACTTCGATACATAGCTTGTATCAAGCAAGATTAAGGGAGACTTCTGGCCAATATTACACACAGAATTTCGTTATAAATGTTGGTAACAAATGTAATGATGTCAAATTTCCATTTCCGGTTGTCAATCAAAAAAAAGTCAGAATAAAAAATAATGGTAAAAATTACGTTCTCCCCTACTCTATGACTCAATGGTTATAAGAATTCAATCTCAAAATACTTTGGTTCTGGGGTGTGTCTGCTGAAAATTCTTATATATCTAAGCTCAGAAATTAAAGGGGCTATTTTTAGAATTTTTTTTATTTTAAGACGCTAAAGTTGAAAATGAAATAAAACGATGTATGGCAGTTGGGCATTGTTCTTTGGCAGGAATTAGAATTATCAGTTTTAATTTTTGTTATTTTTTTCAGTGTCTGTTCGGTTTGCGTACAGATTCTTATTTTTAAAATAAAAGAGCATCCTAGTTTTGAAATCTTTCCAGTAGTTTTTTCATTACAAACAAAGGAACAAAACATCAAAATTATCTTCTTTATAATATTGGTTTCAATATACGAAGTCTAATTATTAGTGGTTTAAGGTTCATTATTATTATCATTCAGTACCATATTTTATTATTTCATATAATTTTGCGTAAAAGTTACTACGATTTCGAAAAATACGAATCCAATAGAACACGTACGTATGGCGCTAGTTGCCGTTGTTGAATGAAGCTCGCGCGTATGTGAACACCGCGCGAGCTCTCGCGCGAGCCCCTTTGGCACGCGCCCAAAAAACCGCTCCTGACGCGAGCCCTGCGAGCCACGACACGCGCGCGCGAGCTACCTGTTTACACACTCGGGCTCGCGTGGGTCTCGCGGAAAGTCTCGTGGCTCGCGCGCGCATATAAACGGGGCATGAGAATATTCTGTCACATTAAATAGACAGCTATGTGTTCTTTATTTGAAGCTGGCTGCGTTCATAATTCATCAATTATTATGTATAATTGCGACTATAAATAAAATTGAGATGTAAGCTATCCTATCTTTCAAGTTGGATCAAACTGCACACGGTGTGCAAAGATTAAAATCAGTTATGTAGTTTAGGAGTCCATCGCGGACAAACAACGTGACACGTAATTTATATAGGTATATTCAATAGGTATATTTAAATTATAATGAAATATTTTATCATGCAGGAAATACTTTTAAATGAAGTGTTTTTAATCATTACATTTTTAGTGAATGGTTGCCAACGCAACGCCTCGTAAAGTATAATAATTATGTAAACAATCTTGATATTAATAATACGAATACGAGCTGTAAATTAAGTAACTATAGTTCAATACTTCTCTCAGAGATGGCGCCACAGGTACCTGTCGATCAAAGTGATGATGGTGTCGGGAACTGATTGGTTTCATCCCATTTCAAAAACGCCCAACACGCCTAAAGAAGTTGTCACTTCAAAACTAAGTGAAATACAGATACAAAAATATTAATTTTTGTCCCCGTCGCGTCACCATGGCCTGATTTCATTGTGTGTCACAAGTACGAGCTGTGACAAACAATAAAGATTGGTTTGCCTATTGAAGATTTTGAAAAAATTCAGTTTTTTGACAAGTCTGTTATTATTAAATCAATTGTTATCCTTTTGTCATGAAAATTGATGTTTTTTTTTTTTTTTTTTTTTAATTTATTTAACCAACAAATGAGTGTACATATTCCACATTTCCATATCTTCCAAACTGCAAGCCAGTTTGTCGGCAATTACAACAGTTTCTCGCTTCACACTCCTAGTGTTACAATAGTTTACTTATAATATACAGTTACCACTTATAGGTATATATTTATAAATATATTATTTGTATAGTATATATATATATATATATATATATATATATATATATATATATATATATATATATATATATAACAATCTAATTCTCTACTTATGATTACCGTATACTAGTTCTTCACTTCTTAGTTATTTATTTAATTTTCAGCCTGTTATTATTTACTTATTATTATTATTATTACTTATTATTATTAACTTATTTAAAAATAAAAATTATATATATATAGATTTAATTGCTATGGACACAACGATAAATAGTGCTTCCGCAGCATACCTTTCAGTTGTGCCTTAGACACGCTTTCGTCGTATATGTCCGCCACCTCATTACACAAAGTTGGAGTTATCCATTTACGCGTACGCCGACCAAAGTAATTTTTAACCGTTGGAACCAAGTATTTCCTCCTTTGTGTAACTTGGCGTTTCGGCCGATTATATTTTTGGAGCTTCTTAAACGTTACTATACTATGCTGTTCTAATAAGATAGAGGACTTTACTTTTTTGTCTACAGGAACAATTTTACAAATTTTGAATAATTTTTCGTAATTATTATCTACTGATTTTTTAGTTTTAGGATCGACTAACATTTTTAAAAACCTAATTTGTAATGATTTAATTTTATTTAAATAAGTTGTGAAGGTAAGTCCATATGCATTTATACCTATATATTATATTATTATATTATATTATTATATTATTATATTATTATATATTATATATTATATATATATATATTAAATGATTATTTTTGTTTATAAGGTGATAATGAAATGAAACAATATTATTTATTACGGTACATTTTTTTATTTTAAGTGCACAACACTTATAAAAAAAATGAGAGGTTGGACACCCGGATGGAACGAAGTTCCTTTCGATTTAAGTATTGTTTTTTGAAGTGATTCAGAAAGTTGTATAGCGCCATCTCTGTAAAACTCTCTGAATCACTTCAAAAAGTATCGTGGCAACTTTTCGTAAGAAAATTTTCCGTCTAGTTTCATAACGCACGATAAGGAACTTCGTTCCAATATTTTAACAAAATCGAATGATATATCCTGGGACTATAGATAAAATGGACACAATACAAAAAAGGGCATTCTGTTGCGACATTATCCGTCTTCAGTTTAGAGTAATATATCCATGGGTACTATATAATCTGTGTTAGCCGCTATGATATCTTTCATGAAAGTCCTCAAATGTCAGTCATGTCATTTCATGACATGTCATGTGTCAGTCATTGAGTGAAGTGAAATGTGACGGGTGGTATTTCTATTCTACACCATACATGTTTTCTTTTGTACAAATACTTGTTGAATTTATTACTTAAATTTCGTGAAAATTAAGTGAATATTTGTAATATTGAAGCATTCCTAATTATGCTGTATTTGTGTGAGTGAATGCTGTTTGCAGAGCGCGTGGGACCGGAGCCAGGCGCCGCTGAGTGTTCAGGTACATAACGGTATTATTTGTTTTCGACAACGTCGATTCCATGTTTTACATAAAGCCCAATTTTTGTACCGTTACCGTTGCTTTGTATTCCCAAAAAATTGTTCGTCAGTAAACTTCGTGCCAAATAGTCGCAGGTTAGTTTCAAGTTGAGATCCAATTGTGTAGAACGTGGTAGCTGTCCCGGATCCGCATCGCCTGATGTTGACAGATGAAGCAACGCGGATGTGCCTTGCTCGCACTGTTGTTGCAGGCTCATGGAAATCCCACAGCTTTTTACGCTGTTTTACATTAATTTTGAGTGAAACAAATGGTTTGGTTTAAAATTTTGTAATTCTATTGTTTTACAGTGTCTATTGTATTCATTTTCTTCATAAAATTGCAACTTTTTGTGACATGTGACTAAGTTGTACAACATACTAATGTATATGAAATATTATAATTAATTGTTTGATATATTTTGCTAACTATAATAATTGATTGTGGTAACATATCATGAGTTATTTACATCTGTTGGATGGTATCCATGTTGCTTGTAAAACTTATCATAAATATAATCCCAGAATATGAGCTGCTGTCCCTGGGGCTGCATGTTGGTCATTGTCCTGTCAAACTGTAGGTAGGAAACTTTCCCAACATTCACCTTGCCGTCAACATGTTGGGCAGAGACAGGTTGCCAGATGACTGGTATCAGTGAAGTGGTGATTGGTGTAGGGTCCCTGAAGAAACAACATATTTTTCATTTCATTGTTATCAATATACTTAGTCCTAAAAATCTTGAAATGAGCACCATGATTTTGGCAGGCATAGTACAAATACAAAAAATAAAAATTTATAAACAAACACATAAGGAGTGAAGTTTTTTTCATTTTACATTTAACATATTAAGTAAATTAAATAAGGTTCAAAGAAAAGTTTTTTGTGGACACACAACTGTAGTGACCTCTAGTGAGTTGATACCATAACAGCTATGTAATGTTTCTACTCTACTTGTGTTGTAATGCATTAAGACTGAAATGAAGCAGGTGTAGCCAATAGCTAGCACGCTGGGACATAGCCATTTCAATTCTATTGAAAACATCTATGGCCTAATGCTAGCGCATCAGGTCTTACCAGTAAGATGCATTCCAGAGCAGCTGATGACATTAATGTACCGCAGATGTAATAGTATGACAATAATTGCTGATGAATTATTAACTCTTTTCAGAAAAAAAATCTATGTTACAGTTATTATTATACATTAAAAAAAATCTTCACTTGCACAGACCAGGAACAGAAATTCTAACTCATCATCCAAATCTGCCTAGCTGGGAATCAAACCTTACCCTTAGTGTAAAATACAAAACAATTATTCTTACCCCAACTTGACAAAGTTGCTCCACAAAGTTAAAAGTCTATTTGCAATTACTTCATCTGGGCCAGCCAAATTTTCATCTGAAAATATATAAGTGTAAATATTTTCCCCTGCCTCAGCCTCATCTGAAGCACTGCCAGTTATACCTCTCTTATACATATACTTCATAAGGTACACTGGCCATCGACTCTTGGCTGCATGCAGTGTCGCAGACTTAGCTATAGGGTACTCCATAAAAATATCATTTACGTAATCAATATAATTTTGCACAACACTTTCTGATAGTTCATATTCATCAAAGTAAAAATCTTTAACTAGAGCTGCCATCTTGTGCCTTATATCTTCAGTCTCAAATTCTAGGTTAGTCGGCAACAGCTGTTCAAAATTTGTAGGAGTTTTATTGAACTTTTCATTGTTTACTTCTACAATCTTTACTTCTTCTGCAGTTGTGTAGCTAATCAGTAATGGCACATGCTGATATATACCATGTTTCAATATATCCATGGGGTCCATATCCAATATACCGTTGGAAATTATATTATTTTCTATACATGGAAGATGTACAACTTGTGATGAGTTAATAATGTCGCGGATGGAAATGCTGCTATAAAATATTTCTAAATCTTCTGGACTACCTCCTTGAAATCCTAAAGTGATAGCTTCTGCTAGGCCTAACGACACTGGATCAGAGGATATTGAAGAGGGAGACAGAACGGCTCCTGACTCTATGATGGCCTTGTGGACCAAATTTGATGTAAGTTCCGATAATAGGAGCAATTCCACCGACACTCCGCCGCTACCGGTCCCATAGAGAGTAACGTCTCCAGGGTTCCCGCCGAACTGGGCGATGTTCCTGTGCACCCAGTACAGAGCGGCGATCTGGTCTTTTAGACCGGCATTTCCTGGTACGCCAGGCGTTCGAAGACAAAGGAAGCCTAAAGCTCCCAATCGGTAATTGAATGTGACCACAACGAATCCAAGTCGCAATAGTCGCACAGGAGGTGTCTGCGATCCCCATCTGAAATTATAATTTTATACAAAACAGCAACTGTATTCAGCAGTTGTTAATCTAGTCAGAATAAAAGTATGTATTTCGATAACCGTTCACGTGGCGAATAGAGCGGAAATAAATGTTGGTACTTTGGAGTTTGAGATTTATGAAATACTTTAACATAGGTTCTTTACATCCTTTATCCAAGTCCCAGTATTCGTGGCGTTAGTTCAAAAATCTACGGATTTTCATACCAAGGCGTTAACCCATATTTAAGCCTTTCAGGGTAAATATTTCCATAAATCCAACCTTTAAAGTGTAAAGTTGCGCTTAACGTTGAAAGTTTCACCTTTTTAAATAAGGGAGTTTGACCTGGGCGATGACTTGTCAATAAGTCAAGACTTTGTCAGTAAAGGATAACTAAATATTTAGAAGGAAATAGTCTAATGGGCTGTCATTCTAACTTCGGACGCTGAAACAATATCCTGTCTTTCCTGGTATGTTAGACGGTGACAAAACAGACAGCAGCATACATCACCCGCTCTGAAATCCTCCACCGTGTATGTGGACGACGACTGGCAGCGTGTTCGTGGGGTCGGGGGTGAACACGTTGAGCACCAGGCAGTCCTGAGAGCCGGAGCCGTCCGGCTGCAGGCACTTGACGCGGTGGGTCGCCTCGAAGATCCCGTCCCAGCTCGGTGGCGGACGAGGTGCCTGGAAATTAACGTCTTAACGATTTTTAGGTACAAATCATCTTCACTATTCGTACCTATAATTATTCCACTTCCGCGTTCGGGTCGCCTATCAGGGTGTCACGATGGTAGGGTTAACGGACATTGTACTGGATTCGAACTCCGACTCTCATTCAAACCATTGCTAGGCAACCTAGTTGCAGCTATCACCGTAAATTATTCAAGATAACAGAACATCCACGCCATCATTCATTTCCTTTTCCAAGGGAACAAATCATTTCCTAGGAGGAAAGTACTTGCTCATTCCTGAAAATTACATAATATTTAAGTTTCAAACTTTATACAGATATTCGTACTATAAATGCCGGTGGTTTTGCACGCGCTGAAGTAGGATTTTCATAGAAGTCTCATCATTTGCCGGGAAAGAATTTTTGAATCAAAGAATTTTAAGTATATGTTTAATTTGTTTTAATGTCGATAAAAAAGTGCCTTCATTATGTTTTAAAAAAATCGTGTAATCCGTAAAGACAATCAAAATTTTATTGTCATATCCACAATGCAGCAGCCCACGCCGCGCGCCGCCCACGCGCACTGCAGCCTCCCGGTGCAGCGCGGCGAGCGTGGCGGCGTGGCGGCGCGGTGGATCGATGCGTGCTTGTGCATTTAATATCGCGATAGATTCGCATCCAATTATCGCTCGCTCCCATTCTGCACGGGTCACGCGATGCCAGATAATTACATTACTTCATTGTTCATGGTAATACCTAGAAATACTCCCAATATTGCATAATCTACCTGCACGTTGAATTGAATTTACTTTAGACTGACCTTTTTCATAAAGTATTATCACCGTCGGCGATCGGTCAAAAACAAGCAGATAACTCCTCTCGCCTTTCGTTACGATGATTGCTGAAAAAGCAACGGCCTTCTGCCGTGGACGGCGCTAATCTATTGCGATAACGATCTAATTAGAATCCGAAAGAGATTCGCGTGCCGGGAAACGGAACAGCTGACCTTAAACCTGGCGTGTGTGGGCGGGCGCGCGTAAGGCAGGCCGAGGTAGGCGTAGTGCGGCGGGTGGGGGGCGAAGTACCCTCGCGCCGAGCCCTGCGTCGTCAGCACGTCGCGGTGGCGCGCCAGTGGCCCCCGCGGGGTGCGAGCGACCACCGCGCTCGCGATCAACAGGTGTGTCAGCAGCATTCTCTCCCGGTCGCTCGGTGAACGCGGCGTGCTAGGTATTAGAGTCACTGAGTCATCTACTAAGCCTTTGGCAAAGGGACACGCGGACAGGTAAGCTTTGGCCTGGCGCGCTCGCTTCTACACCGACTGGCGGAAACCCCTTCCAGTCGTTTGCGCTTCCCTTCCATCGCAGCTGGACACGTTATCATAACAATACGCTTCTAATACAAACAAGGCACATGTTTATCGAGTATTCGCGTATTATCAAAATACACTTCGGCGGCTAGATCCTATTTTAATTTAAGTGGAACTCGCAACACATGGCTTCTGATTTAGCTGTGAAGAAAATCGCTTCCAGCTATATGCAATGAACACAATAACTCATAATATGGTTACGGTTGACGTTTGCTACAATGAAAACAGATGGACTTCGTGCCCCTGCCGCACCTGAAATAAATAGGTCTTTGGATCGAATTCGCGGGGCATACAGTTTCTTACTGTAATGTTTGATAGGTGCCTCGGAACTTCATCATTTCGGAGAGTTCATTAGACCATACGGTCTCATCTGAATGATTGCCAAAGTAGACCAGCTTGGCGACTGGCTTACCTCAAAGCGGCTGACCCCCATCATTTATTTATCAACCGATGTGGATAATAATTATCTATCCGATTGGTATGGAAAGGTTATGTTTTTCTTCCCATTCAACATCGACTGCAGTTGGTTTTTTGCATGTCATAAACTCTATTAACACCACAGACATGTATCTAGATTAACACTATTAATGTACTCTGAAACAAAATCGCATTTTTTTAAGCACACTCATAGTCCCACAGCAAGTTTCCCTCCACTTCCTTCCCTGTCGCGGTCGTAGATGCCTTGAACTTTTCTATTTTACTCTAACTAGAAATCGAACCCAGGACCAGCGAACGACGCAGCGCCGGTCCGTCATGGCAACCATTGCGCCACACGGGTCATCTGGCTGCTAATTGTTTGTACAGATAATGTGTTCTGGTGACGCGGACGCTTCATTTGAACAACGTAATGGCCAATATGTTGTTTATACATTACTTTCTTGGAATGATCTTTATCATTGGGCAGAAAAAGCTGAAGATTTATTGCTGCAATTCGGTCCTCTTTTTACCCTCTACTCGATGGAACTTAGCAGGTTGCCATTTTTCTTCAAATAGACCGTTCTTCGTATAGGATTTATTATTAATCGGCCATTATTCTTAGGTCAATGTTATGATGGTAACTCCAGAGGGTGCACTGCAGTTACGCTTGCAAACAATTTTTTCATTTGTCTCTAACACGGTTAACGTTTCGTAGTCAAAACGGAACCATGTATTTAATCCCATTTATACTCGTATAATTCACGAGCATCTCCATGTTGTCTTGAAATCACATCCGCATCGCTTAAGTCACTTCCTTCCATTACAAGATGTTCATGAATAGCCATGTCCCCTTATATTTATTGGGATTCTTTGCTAAAAGCATTCTCTCCCAGTCAACCTTTTGGCAGTGGTAAAACAATGAAGGCGGTCACATAAATAAAAACTTAAATATTTGCTTTTTATTACATTTTACTCTTAATAGTCTAACATCTGAGGATAGATTTCAGGTTCAGGTACTAGCGCTCTCGTTGGCTATATTGTCATAATGAATTACGGAACTAATGGTCGGAACTTAATACAATTACGCGCGGTATAATCTCCCATATGCCTGTTGTTTATAGTTAGGTCCAATTCCAAACCTAACGTACGCAATTAATTATTTGAATTTTACCTAGTCAATCACCTTTGTCTTCGTATCGAAATGGTCGACTTGGTGTGCTGGACTTATCTATATGACTGATATGCAATCGATCCCGTAAGCTCCACTCGTGTGAATTACCTTCTGTTCGTAACCATACAGGATGATTCTTTAGGATAGCCCTTACAAATAAATAAAAAGACACCTGTAAGAAAATCGTTAGGTAATATAATAAAGTGAGATTGAACGAGAACGTTATTAAATTAATTCCGGATAACATTTAATGCCTGTATATCTTATATGTAACTAAGCTCACGAATTGACAAATCCAACAAATATAGCATTCACTGTTCTCAAGGCGAGAGGAGCTCGACCCCACTGATGACTAATAGAATCAGCTTGCAGTGACAATGTTTTTATGTTTTCTCCGAGCCACGATTCACGTGCCACATTAAGATAATGTAATTCATCGGCAGTCGGCACCCATTACATAAATTACATCATACATTTGTAAACTCATTAGTAAATGTGTTATGATATAAAATATATATGAGGAGTAGTGTTCTTTTTTATTTGGATGTTATTTGTAGTTTTTATTTGACATTGTTAAGGGCGACCGGCGCAGCGACCAGCGTGACGTCATGCAGGTAGCGACGGCATATAGAATTCTGTGTTTATGTGATCCTATTGTAAAATTGAGATCCTTATCTTATAAAACGATCGAACATTTCATAACCTGATCACGTTCCGAAGATAGAGCAGGATAAAACATAATATTGTGTTTGCTACGCACCCGAGTTGTATCCTTCTTCCCCCTGCTACAGTTGTGATTACAATGTTGTTAACGGAGCATTAAGCATAGGTACCATTTACCGGGATCAACCTTACAATTTGATAACCATGTTTAAGGATATACAATATCGGTGAATATTACTTTACTAGTAGATACCCGGCGAGTGCTACTACGCTAAAGAAAATTGTATGGGAAATGGTAATTTTGTCGTGTTTTATATACATGTATTCATTATTTAACGATGTTAACCACCGAGCACAATATCATTGTAAAATAAATTAATATTATTATTTTTATCAAATAACTGAAGTAACCTATGCTGTACTCGTACATGATGCTATCGAGTACTATCACCGTTCGAAGCTAAGATAACAGCCCAATTTAGACTTGATTCTAATCTCACCCCCGTATAATAAAACTGCAGTTAATAGCACTTACTCACCTGACATTTAACGAATCTAGGAACGAATTACGAAAGAATATTAGTAGGAAGTGCCAGAGTTAATTAATCGACAAAGATGAAGCACGTTGCATTGCATGTCACTCGTGTCAGGCGCTGTTCTGATTTTTTTTGCAATAACCGACAAACGAGCTGACAATCCCTGATGTACTTTCTTTTTTTTCTTCTCCCTTTCTTACCAGGCACTTACCATCAATGATGGTAAGTGATAGCCGCATCGCCCTTGGACGTCAGCAATACCAAAGATCACTGATGCGTTGCCTGGTAAGAAAGGGAGAATAAAAAGAAATAAAGTACGCGACTGCTGGTAAAATGGCATGCTTCTTGTGTATTGATGAGCTATTTGTGAGCTTGATAAGTTTTAAGATATCAATGACTAGAGTAACCCGACTAGGGTAAGTGTAAGACTATCGTAGAGTCCACACAAACCCTGTTTGTGGTACACCCGTTGTAAAATTGATAAGGAATAGGCACATTCAACTATTCCCGTCTATCCCACCCGTTTAATTACCGTGAGTACTGCACCATTGGTGCATTTTATTTGCAAAATTAGAAATCCCGCTCTTTCTAATTTATCGTATAGTATTAAGGTTGCGTTATTAATAAACAGCTAAACAACTAACTAAGTAGACGGCTAGTATTATAACATAGCAGGCGAAGCAATATTTTGATGCCATCCCAGGACCCAGGTCTGTTACCGCAGCTATTAAGACTATTAAGAGAGGAAGAGTCCCGAGAGTCCCGGTCCTTGCAATTAGCAATTGTGTTGTAAACCTATGGCTATGAAGATCAATTTCGACATATTTACGATACATTGTGTGTGGTGTCATTCTTCCTAGTAACAACAAACAGATCTCAAGTTGGTATCGATTACGATTATGCTTACGATGGCCGTGGTCGATTGAGAAGGTCACTCGATGTATGTAGATTGCTTCATTGATTGCAAAAGATCCATGTTGTTTCATTTATTTGCAAAAATAAAAAGTAAGAGCATCGTCGGCCGTCTGCAGACCTTTATTGTGTCGCGACCAATCCGAGCTATATTCGTAAAATTTATTTTGTTACAGGTAAGAACGAGCAGACAAAGACTCCGACGGAGATAAAATTAAAACAGATTTCAGTAAGTAAATAGCTTTAGTTACTATAGCGTTGACCTGCTTTGATGACTCTGTGATAAAATTTGAACTTAAGATTTCCGCTAGGGGGCTTGGATTCCATCCAATCCTGAGTGCAACTCCAAAATTTTTCAATTTTAGTTTCTACTGTGAAAATTATTACTAACTATTGGGTAAACTAGTATAGGTACAAACGTTCGTACTGAGATGCATTCATTCCTCACCTGCGAAGTTTTATTTTATTGATCTAAAAGATATACACTGGACCCTACTGTAATACCATTCTGCAATGACCGCTTTGCAGTGCGCGAACATAAGGCTTAAAATCATATTTCAATGATTAATTTATATTTAGCTTTCGATCTGTTTTCTAAACATAAAATATCAAGGTTAGCTAAACTGACGTGTTTGGGTTTCTAGTATAGTAATATCTCTCGTAGAGGTTCTCCCACATCTGAACGGCCGCCGTGTGGGGGAACTCCTTCATCTCTAGTTCCGTGTTGATGTCGAGAAGCCGAGCTCGGTGGGTCTGGTGGGGGTCCGCCGGCTCCCATTTTATGAGATTGCTCGCTTCTGGAGTCGGGTTTCTGAAGCCGACAAGATCAAGTTGAATATTTCGTTACATTTGTATATTTTTATTGACTTTAAAATAGGGAATTAAAATTAACGTAAGAAAAATGCATGGAAGATGATGATTAAATATAATGAGATTAAATCTCATCCATAACCCTCATTGTGATGAGACACGCCTCATTTGTGATGGTCAGTCGACGTAGCTTGTAAAAATACGAACTCCCGTAGATAATATTCCATGTGACTTTAAAATTGCCTCTACGTAAACTGATTATTTTTGGCAATAATAGTCATACTTCATGAAAATATGCTTTCCCCTACCATTATTTATCTATATATTCCTACTAGCTTCCTACATAAATGCAATACTAAACTTACAGATGCTTAACAAAGTTCGTCCAAAGCTGGACCAAGTGTTGTTGTACGACACCATCATCGTCTTGTAAGTCCCTGCCGTTCGCTGGGAATAAGTAGCCCAGTTCGTCAGAGTGCGCCGCTCCATTCTTTTTCAATCTCGGCTCCGGGATCACTCCAGTGTTGCCGGAATAGGAAAACTGGTACAAATATACTGGCTGGTGCGAAGCCGCGTGGAAACGGAAGCTCCGATAAATGTGCGATACGAAATAAACATCTCTGCAAAATGACGTTTAATGTAAAGCTATTGCCTAAAATATAAAATTAAAATTATATATGGTTTTTACTCAGATTAAAGAATTCTTTAATCTGAGGGTTTTTACTTACCTGTGGTACGATAACATCGCAGCCATGCCCGTGTTGTCAACGAAGTACATATCCTTCATTTGTTTAGTTATTTGAATAAGCTCACCCTTACTTATGTTTTGTAATTCTTCGGGTATTAAAAATGTCATATCTCGTGCAATTTTCGTTGTGGCCTTTGCTTCATTTAATTTTGAAGCAAATATGTATGCTTCATTGGTATTATATCCCGTCAAAACAGGAACTGCCGTCGCTCGTCTCTTCAATAACAGGTTAAACGGTGATTCCAGAATAATGCTCTCTTCGTGTCTGGAAGGTTTTTCTATGCATATTCCAAAAGGTATGTAGGGAAAATTTATTTTTTCGGCCTTCGTTGCAAGTGTTACTGTATCTGTTTTCATTATAGATGGCACCAAGTCTTCACTACTATTCAACATCTTTCGAAGAGCAGCAGCTCGAGCTTCGGCATCAAAGTTAAAAGTCCACGGACAAAGAACACTGCCGCTCTGCAGTATCACCCCATGATATAACCCTTGTGACGATGGTACCAACGTCAAGGCCTCCACCATAGCAGCTCCAAAACCTTGTCCACCTAAAATGATCCTGTGTGGGTTGCCTTTGAAGGCTACTATATTGTCTTTTACCCATCGTAAAGCTAATAAGACGTCTTTGATCCCAGCATTTCCGGAAATTTTGTCTTCTCTCGAACAAAGAGATCCTAGAGGACCTAATCTGGAATTATAAGAAAGTAGTAATTTGTAATTTTCCATTATTAATGTAGACAACTTACCCACCTATGTAAAAGTACCTGTGTCGAACAATAACAACAATAATCCCTTCGGCTACCAGCTTCCCAGGGTGATAGTGCCCGCTGCCACCTTTTACCCAAACTAACGTTGGTATTTCAAATCCAGTAGTCGGAACGTGCACATCTAGCTGCAGACAATCTTCCACTGGCGACATGGGCGTACAATGAGGCTCTCTCGACTCCCTTACATTGTTCCACACTGGTGCTGTGTCTGCTCGCTATAAAGTTTTGAGTTTGAATTTATTTTACTCGTTCCTTACTTCGAACGTCTACATCTGCATTAATTAGCTAGTGGAATGTTGGTCACTTAAAAAATCTATTTTATTTTGTAACAATAATTAGCCTTTGTCCTAAATAAAGTTTTATTTAAAATTTTGTTGTTCACATCATATAAATAATGCTTACCTTGAAACGTCCTACGCTTCCAATAACAGAGGCATATGGTATCCCAATATAAGAAACATAGCCGTCTTGAGGGATGCCTCTCACCTTTCCTTGAACTATGCTGAGTACGTTTTGTTGTGTCAATTGTATCAAAATTGCGCATACCAACATTTGAAGCAGTTCTTTACTTAAGTGCATCTTCTATAATTATCTCCTTCCAGTTTCTAATGCGGTTGTCGGTTGATAAAAACGACTTGTACTGCTATCTCCAAATTAAGTGTTATTCTCTCTATTTCTCTGCCACACTGACTTTATTTTTCCAGTGCATAGATATATACGTTTCCAATGAACGATTGAGCAATTATGATGAATGCACTCGCTAAACATTGTGCTAACTCTCGCAGAGTCAGCAGTGCATCACGCACGATTCAATTTTGGTTTCCGGTGGGACCGTGTGGATATGCCTATAAATTAATTTACTTTTAGTTATTAATTTAGTTACTATGTCCGCAAAAAAATTGAACTAACAAGAGGGAAGGAGGTATTCTCGTCAGGATGAACGGCGAAATTTCGAAGTTATTAATCAAACCATCTAATCATACAAACTTTTACTCCACATTTTAGTTCTCTAGAGGATGAATTTCCTGTCTTAGTACATTTCTTTTTATATAAATAGGCCACAGAAAATAGCCGAAAAACAAGCCATTCATGGTGATCACTCATCTCGGTCCATGGACATTCATATAACCGAGCGCTTTTGTTTTGCGCTGGTAAAAATATCGAGGAACCGCTTTTTGACCCAGAGGCATACAGTATAATCTTGAATGTTCTCTCATCGGAACAAAGAACAGATAATTAAACACAAACATAACGCACAGGAGATAGACATTAGGGCGCTTTCACATTAGGTCGCCAGTAGTGCGGCAGCAGCGCGACAGTAGCAGCGCGACAGACGCGCGGCTGTCGCGCTGCTACTTCTCTATACTAAAAAGAGCAGCGCGACAGCCGCGCGACACGTGATTTTCATAGTGGACGGCAGCGCGGCAGCCGCGTGCGATCAGTCGGCTTCAAGCCAGTGTTGCAATCGCACGTTCGAACACTTCGAACATACACAATGAGCGAATTTGACACAGAACAATTTATCGTTGAAGTTCAAAGGCGTCCTGCTTTGTGGGATTCGAGGATCGATGATTTTTTAGTTTTAGCTCTGTGCTAGATTAAATATCTGTTAAAAAAATAGACGACAAATATGTCTAGTCAAATTCGATAAAATATGGTTAAATGTCTTTTAATTCTAGAGATATGATTTTTTAAGTAATGAGGTAGCCACTGTCGCACCTACCTGCCCTTAATAAGAAAAACAATATATAAATATGGTGTTATAAATTCCAAAAATAGGATAAAACCCATGGATGTATTACTCTAACTGGATAAGTAATTTTGTAGAGGTACCTGAGGACGGATGACGTCATAACCTAAGGACCATTTTTCTATTGTGTCCATGTTATCTATAGTCCCAGGACATATGATTCGATTATGATTTTTTATAATGGTATAAAAACATATAGGTAAGATGAATATTATAAGTAACGTAATTGTGGTGTAGTTTGCAACACTACGCCAAAAAGTAAATGCAATTTTTCAATGAGGCGATTACGGTCATCGGGGATTTGTGAAGACTGTGGTCGTCGTTTTTGTTTGTGTTGCTTAAAATGTGGTGTTGTACTCTTATCAAATTATCAGTGAGAAAATTACAATAAAATAAATTGCAATATATAATTCAGTTTTGAAGAAATTTTAATAAAATGTTTTATTTCAATATTATAAATACCACGAGAAAAATTACCAATAGAAAACATTTTAAAGATCCATATGAAAATAGGATATAATTTTTCTAAGTGTGGACACCCTACAATTATGAAGGATAACCTCAATCTGGACTGTGATTGGTCGAATAGTCCTTGAGATATGACGTCATCGAACTATTCTGTGCTTCAGGTACCTTTACAAGGTAAGCAATCCAGATAGTGTAATATATCCATGATAGCACCTTTTGTATGAACAAATGGGTAGGTACCATAGATATAGTATATCTATGGTAGGTACCCTAGGAACCCCATCTATAGACTTACCTAAGTGTTATAACGAGTCTTTCTTCTGCGGAAATGCTGTTGCGAAATCGAGTATCACGGCGTTGAATACTACTCTCAAGAAGACGTAATACGGTAATAATTCGCCGAAAGACTTTCTTGACATTCGGACGTAATTAAAGAATTTTTTATTACTACCATATTTCAACACTTTGAATACTGTCACATAATCACTATTCACATGCCGATTTCGAAATAAAGGATCAATCCAGTAAATCCTTTTTTTATTATGAATGCGACGTCGATGGCGCCGAAGGAGAACCAACAAAAGCAGGAGCAACAAAGATGTTTCCTCTTTGGAGTCCATTTTTTCAATAAACTGGCCACCCTGATCTAAGCAAGTCGCGCGGCTGTATTTGTAATGAGAAGGCATCCGCTGCTGCCGCGCTGCAGCCGCGCTGCTGCCGCACTACTGGCGACCTAATGTGAAAGCGCCCTTAATAAACCCCTTGGCAGGATGTCGGTTTACCTGCGGCGCCGTGGAGACAGGATGCCAGTGGGAATACTTCCTCTATAGCCTCATAAGCAATAACTAATTACAATATTGAAACTATGTGTGTTGAGGAAGGTTTGGGTGAGAAAAAAAAAAACAAACACATTTATTTCAAGAGTTCTTTTCGAAAAGTAGAGAATATCAGGCACAACAAAGGCATCATATATTCTTATTCCAATGCAAAAAGTAACGATTTTGCCTTCATGAATACAGATAATAGAGAGTTGTCTAAGGCGCCGGCCACACAGAAAAGACGCAAGACACGGACCCGTCGCAGTCGCGGCGCCCGTTTAATCTACTTTCATACAAAATGTATGCAGCCGTCGCGACGTAAAACATACAGAAAAGACGGGACGCCCGACACGACGTTTTCTCGTCGGCGCCCTATTGGAAAACATACAGAAAAGACAGGACGCGGGCTTGCATAGGCGTCAGCGGGGGAGCGGAAAGGACGCGGAGAGCAGGTCTCTTAAAACGTAGTGATTAAGTACTCTGTGGCCGGGAAAAGCTCAGTGTGCACCGACCGTCACGCCCGTTCCTTGTCTTTTCTATATGTTTTAACGGCGCCCTGTCTGCGACGGGTCCGAGCCCCGTCTTCGTCTTACGTCTTTTCTGTGTGGCCCGCGCCTTACAAACGCAAACTGGATAGGAGTCCATCTCTAGGACGGGACTCTTTCATATCTATATTATCAGACTAGCTCAGTAGGTACCTACCTTATTTTCGCATTCTCATCGACTAACAAAATAGGTGCGTGTATCAAATTCAGCTTAATCATTAGTTTAGACAATCGATAGGAGTTACTTTTATTACACATTTAATTATAATTCAGTGCTGGTTACACTGATGGTACAGATCATTTAAAACGCTGACGTGTAGGTAGGTATCCTATTTATTATAATTAAATTAGTTACGTCTAATTACACTATAATCTTATGTTACGTTACAAATTACAATACAACAATTACAAAACACATCTCGTATGTATATACTCTTCCACCATGTACCATCGAGATTAAACTGGTGGTAGAGCATACAGGGACCTGGCATCAGAGCCTCGTCCGATGCCCAGCAGAGGGCACCACAAGCAGGGAGGTTGGTGAGGACTCGGAGATGTAGGTTCCTTACACTCCAAAATCTTTGTATGTAGGACAATTAGGTACATGGAAATACAATATAACGCCGTATAGCGACCGGCCACGGTGATATTACGTGTAATAGGTAACAGCTATACAATAATGTCACAAGTGCACAAAAAATTACAAATAAATAATAACAATAACAACCACCTCAGAAAACATAACAAACGCACGCATCAAACAATCAGTCAGTTTCAGATAAGCATAAACTCTGTTTTTTAATTCCGCAAAGCAAATTGACATTTCCAGTATTGCAAGTTTTTATTGTTGTCTAAATAGCGATGTCCCACAATCGTATTCAATAATTGTTCAAAACTAATATCGAGGTAATTAAAATTAAAATGCAATTATTTCATATGTCCCGACCCAGAAATTCAAATATAGTAATTTCTATCGAGCATAAATTTTTAAGTATTTAGTAGAAATATTTATGTCTTATATCTATAATTGTCTTATATCTATGTACATTATTATTGCCGCCGCCACTCATTGCTGAAATAGAAAACCAAATGAAAGATAACCAGCGTAAAAGACCTAATATTGAAAACGAAAGTGAGGCTGAAATGTCGGATGAAACCTGAGAATATTCAGAGACGTTGGGTAATAACCATCTAAATTATTTACGCTCCCGTTCAACTTAACGTCACATGATTCACCTATTTTGAGCTTTTACGATGTCTTTAGAATGCCTTTATGGTGCTACTTATATATTCAGCACATTTGTTTTAGCAATATTTATTGAACAGCATCGTCGACCTGAAGCAATTGCTACTCATTCATTCGATCGGCAATATTCAGCATTTACTATTGCTAGAGTTTAAATACGAAACACTTTATTTACAAATCAGTCCATTTGAAGGTCCTTAAAAGCGGTAACAAATATCTTGGGAACTGGACGCATCGCCCTCGTCGCGTACGCTGGTGCAGTATAACTTCTCAGGACGTGACACTTGTGTGATGTACACACTTAAGTAGTGCTTATGCCACTCAATAATGGTTTCTATGCACTCCATGAGTCAACTAGTCCTGTTCTTTAAGCTGTCGAAGAACCGGAGCATGTCCAATTGCTGCATGTTCAACTCGAGGGTGCGGTAGTAGGGCACGTTGATGCCCTGGTACTTCATGTCGCGCTTCGTCAGTGTTGGCCACGGCGTGGCAAACCTCGGATGTCCATCGGCCGCTGGGTCGCTGAAAATGTATAATATTCAAACGTTAGGGAACTTAATAGTAAGGCAAATTATACAAAAAGATATCTAATACATTATACTAGAATGCATGAAGCTCCTCGTCTTTAATTTGAGCACACTGTTGTTAAATATAAAATATATTGAACAATTTATTCAAACACACTACCTGTATTTTACGAAGTTTGTCACGAAATGGACCATCCAATTTTTCATATATTCGTCATTTCTTCTTAATTTAATTGTCCCTTCCGGATCAAGGATTGAATTGACTCGAAACACGTAAGTCACATCCTCCAAATGTCCCGCTCCATCGTAATTCGTCTTATCTACCTCTTTTTTGATGCTAAACTCGCTTTCGTAAGAGAACTCATATAAATATACAGGCGCCCCGCCCACAGCTGCACGAATAAGGGCCACTTTCATCGCTGGATATTTGAAATAAGAATCTGAACAGTAATTTATATACTGGTCCATTACTAGTTCACCTTGAAAATATCTATCTTGAACGATTCTAGCGATTTCTAAGGCGACTTCAAGTGGGCGCCTGTAAATCAGGTGTGGAGGTGTCAAAATTAAAGGATTTTCTTTTATGCGAGAAAGTATATCAATTTGCTCGAACCTCCGCAGAAACGCATAGCATTCTGCGTCCGTGAACCCAACAATAAGTGGTATATCTTTTCCACGGCCCATGACGAGTAACGCTTCTGGTTCGTCATCTAAGATGGTCGTAAAATTTGGATAAGCAGTTGACTCTACGACTGGGTAAAAAACTCCTAGTCCAAACTGGTCCTGCATGGCGTTATGGACCTGCATTATTTTCTCTAGAGGCATTTCGATTAGCTGTCGGTGGACTTCCTCGGGGTCGGTGGATTTGATGCCCAAACCTTCGAGGAACATGTTGGAAACGAACTGAGCGTACGCCGGAGCGGTCGTGTAGAACGTGGGAATGGCAGTTCCGCTCATTATCATTGATCTGAAATAGTCAATATGATACGTTATTTTCGATATAATTCAATTACTGATAATAGGAAAGTGTTCACAGATACATGCGGCTGATCGTTTAAATATCATCAGCACCATGTATATACCTTCTAAATAATCCTGTAGCCGCCTTGGACAGTGTGAGGAGATGAGCACTGGTGGCGCCGGCGCTGTGGCCAGCCAGGGTGACGTCATCGGGGTTGCCTCCGAAGGCCCTGGCATTGTCGCGCACCCAGCGGAGTAGAGTAACCATGTCCCGCAGCCCGTTGTTGCCGGGCACGTACGAGTTGTTGAGGGAGAGGAAACCAAACACGTTCAACCTGGAAATGAAAAGAAAAAGGGGGTCAAATAGGAAACAACATGTGGTTAACAGCACAGTCGCGGTGCTTCTTTCAAGGCTATCTATAATGCACCTGGCCATAATTTATGTCCATAATTCTCTAAAATGAGGTGTGTGTATTCCTATAATTTTCTTATTTTGTTATTTACAATCTTAATTGCTACGTATTTAAACCTCTAACATCAGCAATCGGCTGTGCGCGACTTCTCACCAAAAATATGATAATTGGTGTATCTTAATTATTTCTGAATGAAAAATTTTATTAATATTTAAAAAAATAGTCATGTTTTTATTTGAGACAGCTTTGAACATAATAAAGTTATTTATCTATTTATATAATGTATGTAGGTAATTAATTCATTCTAAATTAATTCGTATCGCAGAAGACATAATATGTTCATATTAAGATATTCAAATAAAATGTGATTTAAATAATTTAAATTTTACTGTCCCTATTATATCTATTTTCGTAATGGTTTTAACATAGGAATGTTAAAAAATTATGAATCCGCACTGGTAATTATCTGATAACTATCAGACGCCCGATATTTATCATGATAATTATCAAAGAAAATAAATATCTTGATGTAGACTCCTACCGGTAGCCGTACCGGTAGCGAGGTAGCGAGGTCGCGAAGGTCGCGGTAAGCATACACGTGTCTTAAATTAATGGTTTGAATCCAGTTGCTGAGACCGGTTCTTTTTTGTGACCTTCCATCACGGCACGCCCGCTCCTGCTACCAAGCACTGCGAACCTGCAGACGCAGCACAGGACAAAAAAATATTTTTCACACAGTTCTGGTTATTCCGAAAACAGCATCTCGGACGGTCTGTTTTAAATGTTATAGATTGCTCGGCGTTTCAGCGTAAGCTAAGCCCTTTGGATAACCCCACAGAAAAAAAGCTCCGGACTTTCAAATCTGGTGGTTTTGGAGACCATTCAATATCACCATTGAAAATATTTTTCTGAGCGTTTCCGCAACAGGAGATTGATTTGACCTTTTAATATATTATTTATAACGTTGTTGCCATACCTTATGAACACAAGATATTTTTCCTGAACAACTTTCAAATTACCTAAAAAAAGTCTGCAAGGATATCACTAAGCTAACAACCCCTTACATAAACATTAGTTAACTATGCCTACTGTTATGAACTTATTCAATCGTCATTTCGCGTACTACGTAATAATAATATCGGCACCGGAAATTTCACTTGTCGTAAAGGACAAACGAGTTTTCAGGGGAGACAAAAACCGAAAAAAAAATTGTTTTTGTTTCATATCTTTTTGAAACAAAGTATTTAAATAATGACGTCAAAAGAAACCCCAACATTTTTTTCGTGTTCTATCCGTATAAATTAATAAAATAAACCAATAATAATTATTGACGAAAATGAGAGTTCCTTGCAGCGCACGAAAATTTCACTGAAGTAATTTTTGATCACGAAAAATTGGTTATGATAAAATGAGATGTGTAACAAAGCACTAATCTTGATCATCAATGGGTAGTACAAGTCAAATCAGAGAAAAAAACTAAAGATCTAGTTAAGAAATACCTAGAATATGTAGTAAAACTAAGTTAAATTAAAGGTTTTTTATTAGTTTTTATTTATTTATCAAAATATTTAAAGTGCCAAAAATGTTATTCTAAGAGGAACTCGAAATTTAAACAAAATGTGATGCTCTTTTTTATTTAAATCGCAAGTTGTTTTATGCCTTAAGCAAACAAGCGGACGGGTCACCTGATGGTAAGTTATCACTGCCGCCCTTGGACATGGGCATGGCAACATTGGGGGCGTCCAATGCGTTGGCGGCCTCGAAGAAAACAATAGACTTGCTTATTGAAGGACCCCATGTCATAGCTTAGTGGGAACACCGATGCAGGAAGTTCGTTCCGTAGTTTACACGTGCGTGAAATTACGTGAAACATTAAAAAAATTCTTCCTGTAGGTATATAGCATAACACATGTTCGGCAAAATGTCTTTTACGACAATTGAAATTTCTGGTGTCGAAACTCGATATGTTTTGTCACGAATCACGATACATATTATGCGTATTACGTCAAAGTTGATCTTGGCCCACATTCGTTGATAATCTTAACAGTACTGCGTTACAGTTTTGTTTTAACCTGTGTCACTTAATTGCTCAATAAATAATTAAAATGAATTATTATCAGAAGTCCAGATAAGAGTACAGGAGTAGGCGCCCGCAACTTCGTTATCGTAAGCCGTAGATGTGCAATACATTTAAAGTCACTTTTAAGAAAGTTTGTGATGTCATATCATATCTTTAAAGTTTTGGGTGTATTTGTAAAATATGAAATTGTTGAGTTGTGTTCGTATAAAGGTTAATTACACGGTTAATGTGATGACGAACTGTAAAAATATTTTTGTTAGTTGTGTTCTCATGTAAGTGACAGTAATGTCTTTATGAGAATAAAATTTCTTTAAACCTAAACCTAATACAGATATCATCCGCCGTCACGCACACTGGAAGTTAGATATCAACAGTAACACCTTACGTGGACCAACCAGAATGAGAAACCTCACCTGTAGTTGAAGGTGATGACGATGACGTCATGGATGACGAGGTACTCCGGGCCGTACAGGTCGGTGTCGCTCGAGCCGAACGCGAAGCCGCCGCCGTGGACGAACACGAAGATGGGCAGGCCGGGGCTGGGGGGGCTGTCCTCGTCCTCCACCACCTTGTGCGGCGGCTGCAGCCCCCGGGTGCGCCTCTCGCGGCCCGCGGGCAGCGCGTGCAGCGGCACGTGCACGTTGGCGTGGATGCAGGCCTCCGTGAACTCGGTGTTCTTCGGCTGCATTATCGGCCCGTAGAATATGTCCTTCTGGGGGCAAATCGGCCCCTCCTGGGTGGCTTCGTAAAAGTCCTCCCACGGTTTTACTGGCTGCAGTTCCTGTTGAAGAAACGTCAAATTTACTATACTGTGACACATCGACAAAATCAAAATGCGTTTCTATATTATCTGTCCGTTTTCGAGATAAATGTATAATACATATATCATAATTAAATTTAGAAACGGAAGCCTTCAACCAGAGTCGTTAAGGGAATCATATCATCGCATCGGACGTAGTGTTGACGTTGCCATTTCCTACCAAAGCTGTCACCCGCAGTTCCAAATGAACGTGCAGACAAGTAAAGACAGATAGTAGTGACCTGAAAGCGCAGCTCTCCTAGCGGCTGTCGCGCGTACGGCACCCCCAGGAAGCTGGCGAAGGTGTGGTTCCCGGCGGAGCGGTGCACGCCGCGCACCCAGCCCGCCTGCAGCCGCGCGCACGGCCCCCCCGCAACCCCCGCGCCCCGCACGCCTCCCTCCGACCGCGCAGACACGCATACTGGAACATTAATAGGAGTATTGCAAGTGATGATACTCTGAAAGAAGACTGACGAATATTACTTCCGGACAAGACGAGTAGCAAGACGACTTGCCCAGGCGCACTTTTGTGCATAATATTGCCGCTTTTTGTTCATATTGCCTAGAAATTTATCAGAAGGCTTTGTGTAACCACGTCCAACAGAACAGCAAAATAATGTACTACGCACCAAGGCAATTGCCGATATTTTTTCCCTCGCCCTACAATCTACATACATACGGAACTGTAGGTCATCCGTAGCTCCTGCGTAGCAGGTCTACGCCGCTACGAGAACACTACAAATCGTACTAAAGCCCTACTAAGTAACGATTTTCCTCAATATTTTACAATAAATAATTATTTACGCACTCTTTGAAATATAAATGTTTAATAAACTGGTTTAACCATAAGTTACCCATGTACCTAAGTTTTAAAAGTACACGTTAATTAGGGATTGCAATTTCTGAAATTAGTAATGAATAACAATAACAATGTAAAAAAAAAAAATCATTAAACATTAAATATTTGAAAACGATACTGTACAGTTTCTGTACCAATTTCCAAAAAAATCTTAACAGAATTGACATTGAATTATATTTCATTATTTTAATTGTGGTCCGTCAATGGTATTTTAGGGGCTGGCAAACATTTGTTCGACCTAATTCCGAGTCGAAAGTTGATCAGATTTTCAGTAGATTAGATTTATTTTGTAGGACTGTTTCCTATTAAAATTACAATGTAACATCAGAATTTGTATACATACAATATCATTAATAACATCGTAGTACTATGCACTTGATGCGTTGCTGGATGGTTGCCGGCCAAGAGAAAAAAGAACACAGAAAGCAACAACAGACAAAGAATTAAGGCAACCAAAATACTATACTCGTATTAGCATACAAAACCAGTATCACTGTATTACCTTCCGCTGTTCTTTTTTATGTTTTTTATTTTTGGGTAATATATTCATACATAAATTAATAAATAAAGTACGTAATTATCATTGTCTAAATTATTCATAATGTTTTTATACGGCTGTTATGTAACACGTGTAAGAAACAAAAATATTGATTGCTGTTGCTTGGCTATTTTTTGTTTTATGGTCGATAATAATGGAAATACAATGCGGCTTCATGATTATCGCATGTTTATTTAGTTTATTAGCCGGTTTAATGACCATTAAGACGATACACGTTTTCTACCAATCCACTCTTATCGCAGGCCGCGCTAAAGAGCCTCATTTCAAAAGATCGTTTTAGGCATAATGTGATTAGATAGGATAATACGATTTTTATCATGTTAATATTAACATAATTACGTGTCGAGTATTTTTCTTAAATTTTTTCTTGCTAAATATAGAAATTAGTAACTTTCATGGGTCACCGTTAATGTATTGCGTTAATAAGATTGTTTTATGTATTAAAAGATCTACGTATTTGTGTTAAGTTATATATCACCGCTAAAATAACAAATAGCTGTCATGACTGTCATGTATGTTGTATTCCCACATGTTGTTAAAGAACGCTATCCTAATCCGATGTGACGTGTTAGCCCTGGTTGAGCTGGGACATGGGATGCTGTCGGTCGGGTCCTTTTGGTTCGCGGGTCACGGTGACCTTGCAGTCGTTCGATACTGTTGCGATCGGAACTTATTTGTGCATCGCGATATAGTGATATATCGCCATCGGTCGGTATGGATGCGGCGCGGCGCGTGCATTGTTACGAAGCGCTCGGTGTTATTGGCTGTAACTAATGGACGGCGCGCGTACGGTTACACTGATCAATTGTCGATACCTTTCTTTAAATTCCTATTCCTTATTTGCGTAAAGGTGAGCTTACAGTTTGTAATATTTTACCTTATAGGAATATAGTCATAGCTACTTTCTCAACTTCATATTTTCCCAATAGAAATTACAAGTTTGATAGTAATTGTTTTGTGACCGGATTTCATTCGAGACATATTTACTGTTCATAGTATTCGTTCATAATGTATTTTTTATTTTTTATCTTGAATTTTTTATTGGATTTTTAGAATGAGGTGTAATAAATAAGTCGCTTTTAAAGGCTAACTGGATAGATGGATGAATGATGCATCTCGAGTGGTCACACACACACACAGAACTCACGTCAATCATGTTATAGTTTTACCCCGGGAAGTATCGTCTTAGTATCGTTTGATAGCTACCACACTTTGATACAATGTTTCAATGTGTGTGGTCGCCGACACATAGTATAATATAATAACATAAACATTAGCAATTAATTATATTATCGCCTCTGGTTCCCATGCACTAAGATTTATTACTAAGTAAACTAGGTTGTTTCCACCTGCGGAAGAGTTTAAAAAAACCGAAATTACAAACCCTATTTTGTTGCCCTGGACATGGTCTATCCGTGTGACAATTTTGACAATTTTCATCTCAATCCGTACAACAATACATACAAACTTTCACTTATAGTAGGAAATTGTAATTGTCACAACACAACGTGTGGCGAAGCGCGCGGTGTATTTGTGCTCCGTGGGGTACATTTCGCGGAGTACTAAACAAGTAAGGCCTTTGTAACTTTCGATGCTAACGACTATTTATAACATAAGTTCTTTAGATTACTCTAGAAATCTATCTATCCTTTCAACAAATTACCTTGTGTATTTTACAATAAGAATGTAAAATGTCGTTTTAATTATTTAAAAAAATGAAACATTAAAATTTACTTTTAACTATTCAACTTTAACGGTTTTACTGGAATTTGTAGTATTAGAAAAATATGTTACTTTAATATCAAAGCAAAATTTTGTCACGGCTCTAAAGACTTTTATGTAAAGTACCCTCGTAAATACAATTATTGGCATAGTAATTAAGGAGATGAAATGAAATAATACTTAACGAATAGTTACGTTTTTGGTTGAACTTCGTCATAATATTATTATCAACTTATAACTGACTGAGCGCTTTTGTACTTCACCCACATCATGGGGATTAAAAGAAGCTGTTTGGCATAACACTAGATGCCATATATTATTTTTACAAAAACCAATCACTTCGATACGTAATTTAGTCCTGATCAACAATCCTGAATGCCATCTCATCGTCTGAGGAGTAGGTATTTACAACACTGACATTATGAAGTAAGTTGTCCAGGTGGTAGGCCAGGTGCCGGCGACTTACCGCGACAGAGCACCACCGCCACCACCAGCACCAGCGACCTGCACGCACCGCCCGACACGCTCGTGTGACCCGCCATCTCGCTCGACCGCGGTCCACGCACGCACTACTGCCCGCCGAGCCGCGCGCGCGTTTAAATACTTACCGCCCGCCGAGTGTCCACTCGACCCACTGAGACCCGACTTTCTTACCTACACCCTCTTAGGGCTTCCGACACAAAAAGAACGACGGATGGGCTCTCAATTGTTATTTGTTCCATGTAAGGTTGGTTGAAAGAAGTGTTCAAAAATTAGGGCGAATAAATTATTATATTAATCTCTTTCTGTAAAATTAATGATATCAGTTCTCCTAATTGGCAACGAAATCGTTAATTTATATGATTGCTATTGCCACATCGGTAAGTTGTTTGTTATAAATTAGCAAGCCGAACAAAACCTCGTTAGTTTTGTTAACACGTACCTGGCTGTTGCAATTTAATCAATTACAGCGGATGATGTTGATCGCACCAATTTTTCCACAATAACACCTACCTAGTAAACAGTCGGATTCTCGTTAATGTCACAATATTAAATTACCGTTAATTTTCACGTCAAACCTAATCATCTTATAATGATTGTGTACGTGACAATGAGTGTTTGCTCAGTTGTAAAAATAACAACAACAAGCTACCTGTCAGGAAAACTAGGGAGGTCGACTATCTAATAGACCGCGCGAGGCTCTGTTCGGTTCTTTAATCTACACTCGCTGCAAATCGACAATCAGCAAGGCAGTGCAGATAAAATAAACTTTTACTAGCGTTTTTTCTTCACTAAAGCACAGAATACATAATTATACAGAAGACATAATTGTACAAGACTCACTCCGAAAAATCATTTGAATGAATAGCGACTTTTGCTCCGAAGCAATAAAGAATGTATAATAAAATTCAGGTCGCACAGCGCTAACCAGAAACGCGTAATGAGTTGCCTCCCTTTTTAACTTTTTTAATCTCTTATCCTCTCTGGCAATGTGAGGGTGGTCTTTTTTGAAAGAATAAAATTAATCTGAAAATTTAATTACCAGTTACATGCCCATGCTACTCTTATGAACAAACGCAGTTTCAAATAAATCTAGGCTAAGTAATTAGGAATTTACTTAGTAGTATGTAGATCAAAAAACTATTTTATTTGACAGTATTTTAACCTAACAAAATGTACTTACCTTGTCTATGAAACAAATATTATCTCTAAGGTTTTGGACAAAAAATGTGAGATGCGGATTTTCATTATTGTTTGGGTAGCGGAATGCGTTGCAATATACTTTTGCCTTCATTTTAATTAATATCGTTTAGCACGACGCAGCGCGTTTTATTAAACTAACGTATGATGTGCGATGACGTCATGTGTGATAGATTACGAACGTGTGACAGCCCTTATCCATTTTCTGAATTAGCCCTTATTATCTGAATTAGCCCTTATTATCTGAATTTATCCCCCGACCACTTGAACTGACGACCTGAAGAAGACAGTGGACATCCGCTGGATTCAGAAGGCTCAGAACCGGTCAGAGTGGCGCAAGTTTGGGGAGGCCATGTCCAGCAGTGGACCTCCAAGGTCTGATGGATGGATGGATGGATGATCTGAATTTAGCCCTAATTAGCTGAATTATAATTCTAAAGTAAGTGCGCCAGGCCTGACTAATTGAAATTATAGCAGAACTAACCTTACTTCCCTATATTATACTTCCTGTACAGGAACAACATGTTTAATACGGATGGGTCTAAGACTTTAGTCATATGAGAAACAGGCATACTAACCTGGATACAGACCGAGTAGGGCTGGACCATAGAACCGACAGTCACAACATGCTATTCCAGTTCAGATATTTAAAAGAAAGCTCCGAAAACGATTTCATACTTTCGAAATTGTATCCCTCACTGTGATCCACCCACCAGCATTTGGAAGTCCACTGTGGGACAGGCTCCCCTAACTTGTACCAACCTTGTCTCGAGCCTTCTGAATCCAGTGGATTCTTCCTGCCATTATGTCATCACTTGTCAGTCCACATGGTCGAGGAACTTTTTCCTCACCGGTTTTGGACCCGTCGAACACATTATTTGTCTGTGGATTTATTTCACCAGAGATTTGGCCACATAGAGAAACACATCAAAGCTCCGCCCATAGCCCACTGCGCGACTTTGAACTGGTCAATTAGTGGCCTAATTGACCAGTTCAAAGTATAGGAAAGTTATTATAGTCAAATTATTGTTGTAATTGTTTAAGAAAACATCAAATTAAGAAAAGGACTCTAAACGATATACACAGTTATGGAAGTATGCGCGCTCGTTCAATACGCGACATTCGAGTACAAGGAGAGGTTATTACCCCGAGAACTGACGTGCTAATATAACATTAATAGAATTAAGGAGGTCGTTTACTACCAACCCGTTCAACCCAATAGGCCTCTGGGTATTTCTTACTACTTCCTCTACGTTGCCGGTTGCGAACTGGTTCCAAATATAAATACATAAATAAAATCGCAATTTGGTTTGTGGTGGTCGATTTAAGTCGCACGGCTGCGGATCGCGCAACGAAATGCCTACCTGAACGTCAAATAGACTACGCCGCTGGGCAAAGTAAACAAGATACTTTTGCTAGTGAAAAAAACTGAAATCGATTTGCATTTTCGATCATCGAAAATACTTAGTCGCAGGTCGTAGGTGATCGTCCGCTAGGTGTAATACTCCAGCTATCAGCGACGATGCAACGAACGATAAAGCAATTTCGCTCCGATGTCATCAAGCTACGCGACGTCCTAACCCTAAGCCGAGGTCCAAACTCCACAGGTAGTGCTCTTAATACATTTACAATCCCTATTCCTCGAAGAAGGTGAGCTAGTCCGCCCTCTATGTCCTCATGAAATTCTAGAAGTCCATAAGGGCAACAACAACAGTCAAAAAAAGAGAAAATAATTTTACTATCTTAAAATGTATTAAGCATTCAGCTAAGGGCCTTCAAAACATTTATATTGTATTCTTCAAAATTCTTTAAAAAAAATATACTTATATACCAAAAATGGATAAATTGATAAATTATTATTAAATGGGTATAGCTGGTGTCATTTAATAAAGGCATTATGATTTTTTTCGTGAAATCCTTATGAGCCTTTGAAGTCTTGGCGACTGTTACAATAAATGTTTTTGGTGGAATCTTGCTTCAAAAAATGTGTTGCAAACCAAGTTTGGCAGATAAAAACTCGTTAAATGTTTAAAGTGTATAAATGGTATTTGTAATTTCTGAAGCAAATTAAAATCGTCACGTAAAATAACTTCGCGACGCGAATGACTTGACGACAGCGCGGCGGACGGCGGCCCGTGGACGGTGGACGGTGGATTATTACTAGAGATGCGCCGAATAGTGGTTTCACCGAATAACCGAATACCGAATATTATTCGTTTTAACCTTTACCGAACCGGATATTCGGCCGAATTATTCGGTTTACCATTTACCATCACCATTTACCAAAAATATTGTTTTGAGGTTTAAAAATAAATGCTGATTTATGGCTTAAAATAAATGTTGACTATATAAGTTACTATAGGTTAAGAAATAAATATTATGTTGATTTGATGTTTCAAAATAAATGTTGAATTTGGAGTTTCATTGCTTTATTTTATTAACTTTATTCAATAAATTTCTTCATAGGAATTCTTTGACTTATAATATAACATAAATCTTACGTAAAAAGTTTTGTCTTTTAGTTTTATACCGTGTGTCATGTAGCCAAAAAAATAGAAATACTCGAACCGATATATTCGGCACCAAAACCGAATAATTCGGCCGAATACAAATAGTGAAAAAGATGCCGAATACGCCGAATACCGAATACCAAACGAATATTCGGCGCATCTCTAATTATTACATAGTGTTATGGTCGTGAAATCAAGCCGAAGGTCGCGGCCGCGGCTCGCAGCTTGGCATGCGTAAAAACACTAATCGCAATAAACATTTACTTTAATTAATATATCGTTATGAATACGCTTTAGAATAAGGGATATCCAAATTTGAAAGTAGCACTCGATTTTGTCGGATTTAGGCTTCCCGCCCACGACCGATAATCGGAGACCGATTTTTTGTAGGAGAAAAATAGAACGTACTGATAGCAATGATGCAACGCACACGTCCTACAAAAAGTCGGTCAAAAATAAAACTGACTCACCGACAGTCGGTACAAAAATCGGTCACCGATTATCGGACGTGGGCGGGAAGCCTTAATGTGAAATATAATGAAAATTTCATCAAAAATGTAATCGACGCCAAAGAAATAGTCCATGTAATAAAGGACCAATCTAAAAGTTCCTTTCAAATTATAATAATAGTTTAAAATACTTTTAAAAACAAGCTTACAATTATGTGTTTGTGCTCTTGGTTTTTAAGGAGTTTTGAGCTTTGGAGGAGGTGCCAACCCAGATTGTATCAGGATATTGCATGCATTGTCATCGTAAACAAATGAATTTTTAAAATTTCAACTGCCAGGAGGAGAGGAAGTAGTTCTAATTCAATCTGCTAGGTTTTACCCTTACATGTTACACGATTACAAACTAACGAAAAAGCATGTTAAAAAAGCTTGTAATGAAATTACAATAATTAAATTATAGTTTGATACAAGAACAAAAACATCAACAACTTAACTGAAGAAACCTTTCTTCAGAAAGGAAATTCATCTTAGATTGGGGTTCGTACTGACGGTAGCAGATACACTGTTACCACAGAGTAGATAATAGTTTAATCATGCAGCTAAGGCACACAACATTCTACAGTCGCGTAGACCTTCTAAAATCACCTGTGTAAATGTTATTGGTGCGTTTTGATTGATATCTTGCATCGTCTAGTCTCAAGTAAATTAATTCACAGTTCCTTACTTGGTGCTCCACATATCAGTGGTCCCTCTGGTAATCCTCGCTGGAGACCGGAGGCGACTGTAATCAACAGATGGCGTGCTCGCTCGCTCGTCAAACAGTAAACATATAAAATCCATTGACCTTCATATGTCTCTTACACGTGTCTCGTAGCCGCGGCCGCGAGCGCTTTCGAGGATTTCAAGACCTAGATACGATAAGCGTCAACCTGTAGCACGGTAAAGTAATATAAACAGTGTTTCGACTTGGCCCTGTCCTTGAAAAAGTTGCCTGCAGCCGCGCGGTACGTAACGCGCGCCAGGGCTGTCCACCGACAGCATTTTAATTTTATCAAACGACTTGAATTTCTTTGTAGTTTTGTAACCATAAAAGTTATATTTTCTATTTTAATAGATGCAATTAATTGTGAATGAAATAGAAAGTGTTCAATAAAAATCCCTGTTTTATTTTTTTATTAGTACTGTGAAGATTCGTAAGCCTTCAGTATTGTAGTAGAAACAGAGACTCTTAGGGCAGGGTAAGTTCTTCTTATAGGTTAAGGTAAATAAGAAAGAAAGAAATAAATTATTTATTTTGTTAAGCACTGCAACAAGTTATAAATTTACACTTCATAAATCATTTATAAAATGATTATATGTTATTACATAGACATAACCTGCTGCAGCACTGCTCAATAAAAAAGGTACGCACTCAGCATATGCCGCGGTGAACCACGGCTACTGATTTTCAGTACGACCTTTATAAAAGGTAGTACAACTATCCGATTCTATAAACTTTATATTGCTAAATTAATTTATAACATTGAAGTCAAAATTACAGCAGTAACTTTTTAATGACAAATTAAACGCAAATATTCAAATTCAAATTACAATTATTACAAGTTACATTATTATGTACCATTATTTTCAGACGAGATTGTCATTCATATATTCATTATAGTCTATACTCTATACTGTAGCGAGCTCCATAAAAGATAGCTGTTGCACCTTACGTAAGCGATACGATATAAAAATAGTTTTTAAGCTTTCCTTTCGGAATCTCCAGGTAATCTAAAAATTGTTATCCCTGGATCCGTTAATAACGAATTTAAGTAACCATAAACAGAATAGTAATGTCTATGACTTTTCTTTTCCATATTAAATACTTATATTAATTTTAATCAAAGTAAGTATTCATAAATCTCAAACTTACACTACACAACCACCGCCCTTTCGCCACAGCTGTATGCGGTTCTCGAAGCGGGTCGGCATTCGCGGGTTTCGACCGTTTGCATGAAGATAGAATACTGTTTATATTACTTTACCGTGTATGTGGCTTCAGCTGGTTAAAATAAACAGTTTTGTGATTAAATAAATAAACCCAAACTCATTATCAACATATTTATAAATAGCTTGTTGATGACCCCTGCGCGATTGCAGTTTCACGACCACAGGCATTAGGGTTCCCTGGGAAGGTGCGATCTTCTGCGATGAAACCACAATTACCTATGAAATACAAATAAATAGATAAATTATTTAAATTATACAATTATAAATTAAACCATTATTTGTTATTAATAAATTAAGGTTGAGTTACTATACTCAAAATTATCTTAGAAGCCAAGCCATTAATGATAGAATATGAATCAACCTTTTACGGACGTCTTTAAGCAAAATGGAATAATCATTTAATTTACATGAATAGTTGGATACTTACGAACAAAGGATTTTGCCAAAATTTGTTAAAAATCCGTATACATATTCATTGAAGTTATTTATAAATGATATTAAACGTTATAATCTAGTAAAAATCCCATCACATCATAATTTATGCAAAATTTAATAAAAAAATAAGGCGTCAAATCAATGTTATATGAAGATGCCAAAACCTACACTGACGTTAAGTGATGTGACGGCTTGAAACCACATATAAAACCAATCATAATCGATACATTACTATAATCGAAACTGAAAATGGCGCGGACGAATTAGCAGTGGGTTTTTTAGGAAAAAAATATTTTATTATAGTCGTAAATACATAATTATTGAGCGTATAGGTATGGTAAAGTAACTTAGGTAGCTCAATGGAGCTCAATTTGTTAAAAAATTGGTTCTTTCGTGAACCGATTTTTTTTTGTACATCTCTAGTGTCACTGCGATGACAAACGACAATGTGGCTTCTTAGTTCGTGGCAACTATAGTTACTACCTGAGGTTACTACGTTCAAAATCATTTTTGACACCGTCGATGTGTTTCAGTGCACATAGTAAAGCGTATCATATCATGTTGCTTTCGCTATGAAAAGTGATGAATGCTATGAAAGGTCGGTTACGGTCATGGCACGGTATAGTGGGCAATTTCCTTAATTTTTTTATTTGTTTTTTTTTCCTTTATTCAGTAAATGTAGCCAAGCTGATATATAGGTCAATTAAACTGAATTACATTAAATATTTGATAATGATGACACGGAGATCACGACGATAAACCCGTTACCAAAGCATTGATTGTTGGCACATTACAGAACACGACACATAACAATATACATAATGCGCTACTATCGTAAGAGCGGAACAAAATAAATCACAGGTATGGTCTTCCTTAAGGAACCCAAACTCAGATGAGGTTAACATTATTAGTGACAATGGCGGAGAACCCTTTGACACTTACGGTCGAAATCGTCTATACTATAGTGACAATGTTAGGGGAGGCCTATGTCCAGCAGTGGACCTTCAAGGGCTGATGGATGGATGATGATGAAGATAGTGACAATGATACGAAGCATCGGAATCCTCTAGAGCCTACCGTTAAATGTATACAACAACAAGTCGTGTTTCTTGTCGCTTCTTCTCCCGGGACCACTCACGGTAGGGATTTGTTGAAGCGATGGCGTTGAGTGACTTTCGAAAAGTGTTTGTAACAAACCTACTTCGAATAAAACTTATTTCATTTCATTTCATTTCATTAGTGACCTGATGCATGACCATGACCCTGGTATATACCACATAATATATACAGCATGTGAACAGGCGCAGGCGCACCGGGTAGATAATTCTATACCTATATCTTATTTTTATTACCGGCATACTTTAATGGTTCCACGCGTAATCGTCTGCAAGTGTATCCGTGTATCAGTGCAGCCGCTGATTATTAGGGTGCACTCTGACCCCGGCGTATCGCATCGAATTATATCCATACGGAACTAGATGGAGGCGCTTCAAATTAACATAACATACCAAATAATATAAAGTTTTCAAGTGGGCGTGGGTGGCTAGTTCCGAAACTATGACGAATAGCGAGAAATACTCAAAGGAGTCTCGGGGCAGATTTTGATGAAAACTAAAACTGCTTCATTACATTTTTGATAAATAAATATTCCTATCCAAGAATCAAACCCGTTGATTTTGAAAAAAAACCACATTCTGTATAACACCATTCGATAAGGTCGCAAGGATTGAATTCTGAGAGGCAATGACATACGACTAACTTAAGGGATGTTGGGGCGGTCAGTTGGTTGTGGTGGTACCATGGTAGAGGTGACACGCGCGACACATAGGCTAAAGGGAATTAACTAACACTAACAGCATTGACACCGCATGCTTCCACTTCCACAAGCTGCCACCGCCGCGCCGCTAACTCAATCCAATTTACAGATACACCTTTCACCGCGCGAGCTTTTAAATAATTGGATTTTATGAAATATACCTAATAACAATACGCTTTATTGTACACCATAGCGAGGAATAAAGAAAGACACAGTTTTACATTTAATTCCTACAGTAGGCTGTCTTATCGCTAAAGAGTTATTTTTTTCAGACAACCTTAGGGTAAGGAATTAAAAGAACTGTTACTGAATGTATTACTGAGGCGGGATGTACTAATAAAAAAATAAGTAAATAAAAAGAAATTAGAACAACAATTTATTTTTTTAATATTTTTCACGAAACAATATTATGATACAGTTTCATCGAACAGGAAATGTCTGCAGGAAAATGGCCGATCGGATGGTCTAGTAGTTTGTTTGATAACAAATGTGACCCCTGCGTCACATACCAACACCGGTTACTAGGGCGAGCGGGATAAAATTATAAAAATAATCTTCGAGGCTGCCAGGGGTCACCGTTTTAGCTATCGTCTGGTATTACTATGCAGTCGTTTAAAAATATAGGCAAATAACATAGTAACTGCTCTCACTTTCCTTCAGTAAACCTACAGGTATGCAAAAGCAAAGCAAAGCAAAGCAACAACCCATAATCGTCCCACTGCTGGGCTCGGGGTCTCCTCTCACAATGTGAGGGGTACAGGCCATAGTCTACCACGCTGGCCAAGTGCGGATTGGTAGACTTCACACACCTTTGAGAACATTATGGAGAACTCTCAGGTGTGCAGGTTTCCTCACGATGTTTTCCTTCACCGTAGCAAGTGATAATTAACTTGTAATACGCACATAATATTTGAAAATTAGAGGTGCGTGCCAAGATTTGAACCCGGGCCCCCGCGTTCGGGAGACCAACGTTCTAACCACTAGGCTATCACTGCTCGCATACAGGTACAGGTATGCATTTCTTCTTATTACAGAACATTTCTTATTTCATACAAAATTTTATCCGGTATGTTGTGGGATCATATCCGTATTCCGGGATAAAAATTTTCCTGATGTAAGCTAAAAATACGCTAAGTATAACCTTTTTTTTTCAGTGGTTGTTGTGAGATGCTCGAATAGAAAGACAGACATAATTGTAAAAAGAGTTACGTGAACATGCCACTTAGCAAAATTAACGTTGAGGATATTAAGGATTGTTAACAACACTTTATTGCGATTACATCAACTTTCCTGATACGCCTGTTTCCATTTATATTATCAATATAAACGCATTGTGGAACTAGTTCCGCTGGTACTGTGATTCTACATATATGTTACACAATGCAATCCTCTGAGTACCTAACTTTTGAATATCGCCGGTCAGCTCGATCCGGTTCAGCAACTCAAGTAGCGAGCTTTCTTCTCTCTTTTGTATTGGTCATTGTTCGTTCAGTGTTGATGCCTTTGGTATTGCTACGAGTAATGCCTATGAGCGACCGCGACCAATTACCGCCAGTTTGCCCATTTCCTTGTTTGCCAGTTAGTTACATAACAGAAGCTTTACGGCGGCTTACGGCCTTAGAATAGTTGCGCTCGTGGTCTAACACTCCATCACCGGGAATTGTAACGTCTAGCTTCGATAGATGTAGGTGTAGTTGTGAAGCAACTAAACATCCAATGTTTTGATACATGGTGACATGATAATGCTTGTTTAATCTCAACACGTGGCTCATTGTCTCCTCGCAGAGCGCAGACACGATAGATCATAGCGACACAACAAATCTTCTGATACCACACTGGCCATAACCCAAAGACTGTTCCACTCGGGGACTCGCTTCAATATGCATGCATGCATATTATCTATTTCTTCTCCTCTTTACCACTGTTCTAAAATCGCATTAAATTATAAATAAGCATCATATTGATGTTCATAAGCGTATATAAAATGTGTACATGAAACTTGCGGAAGAACCTCCCTCCAACTTGGGTCCAAGCCCAAGCCGTGCTCGTGATGCACCCTGCTGAATAACGGACGAGGCGATGGTGCCAGGATCTCTGTTGGAGTCACTGGCCTATGTACCAAGTTATTACTAATTTAATCCAGACGGAACACATGCATTTTGGTATAGTTTTTTTACCCGCCTACCATTTTTTCTAACACTAAGAATTTTTAATGAGCAAAAGTGGCCCATTTCACCTCTCGTGACATTGGAAAGTTTAAATCACACGAAGTGCACTGATGTATAGTGAAAGCGTATTACATTGTTACAATCATAGACCAGCCGAATAAACAACAGTCGTGATGACCCTGGTGACATCATCACAGCGAGTGGTGCGATCGTCTCCTGTCAGGTCAGCATTAGCCCGCTCTGCGTCAGACTGCATGCATGCTGATGCCATCATTACACGCCCAGTTGTTGTGACTAAAGAAGTCTTTATCATCCTACTAATCCTAGTAGGTAATATTACAAATGTGAAAGTTTGTGTAAATGTTTGTTACTCTTTCACGCAAACACTACTGAATGGAGTTTTATGAAATTTAGCATACAGGTCGACCATGATCTGAAATAATATATAGGTTACTTAAAAAGCAAGCATAACCGCGGGCAGAGGGCTAGTTGAATACTATCTCTTATTAGAGTGAGTAAATAAAAAAAATAAAGACTTTTAAGAAGACTTTGTAAAACTTAACTTAGAATGCTACAATAAAGATTTCTACTTAAACGCTAAACGCTGGCACTACGAACAGCTTGTAACAAACAAGTGGACCTAGAAGCATGAAACATTGTACCTGCAACAAGGGTTCCCTATATTTTTATCTCTAATAACATAACTTTATTAGTGATCATTGATCAATAGGGAGCTGGTACTTGTAATCGATCCGATCATAAATACTGCGGATTTTGAAGTGACACCAGAGGTATCGTCAACGTTACGGTTAATATTCTCAATGATCAAAAAATACCATGTATGTGTATTAACTGTCTGCATGCAGCATTCATTGATGATTCGGTGGATCACCGAATCACCGTGTCCCCAAGGAGCGGCAGTCAATACGTCGCCAACAGACCCATCACTAGTGGCGATTACGTAAATTAGGTGATATCAATCTCTGCAAAACAACTCGTCATTACGCAAAGCGCAGCGTGTAGTCCTTCCTACGCAGGCGATAAGATATATTTATCCCCTTCATACACACGCACTTATCTATCTATCATGTTTACATATCCCAAACGCAACGTGTGTTTATTTGTCACACATCACACGATTTTGAAACTTAGTAGCCGCATCGATATTCATGTAACTCGTTTTGCAATCAATTTAATTAGTTGAAATTAACACTATGTCATTAGGAATATTGAATTGTATTCATTCAGACCATAGCGAACAACTTGCCACCATTAAGTATGGCACTCATGAGCTTTGTAAGCAAAATATAATATGTAGACCGATCACACAGGGGAAATTTAATATTTCAATTAATATTGCAAAGTAAATTATATTATTGAAAAGTGACTACAGATGCCCCTAATGAAGCATATACAAATATTTTTGGTTCAATTAAACATGAGTTCAATAACTGTTTTAAGCTAAAACAAATAAAATATAATCTTAAAACTAAATTATTTTTTTTAGTGCTGGGATATATTATGAGAGTAAAATTAGACTTTTTGTACTCTATGCAGAAAAATCTCCTTCCACTGACTTGGAATTTATAAATCATGCTATAATGTGTCCAAAAACTTTTAAAATAATTTGTGCAAAGGCAAAATCTATTTATATAGCTAATACGATTAAGAACACGAACAAAACAAAAACTACTTGGAAAATTATTAATAAGCAGACAGGTAAAGTAAAGGTAAATAATCACAGTTTTGCTTTAAAGGTCAATAACGAGAGTGTAACCTCTGATGGCTCAGTTGCAAGTGTATTTGAGGATTTTTCCTCAAAAGTATCTACCGCATGAAATTACAAAAAATTTAAATGCAAACCCCCAAATTTATTATAGTTTTCCTGAGAGAAGAGTGACATCCGGAATATTAATACTAGGAAGCCACTTTAGGTAAATAACTATCGTTTGTTATATTTCAGGATTTATTCACCTACCTTGACTATTTAAAACTGACATTTGAAATTAAACCCTCACCGACCGGACCGCTACATAATTTGTTATAGTGCGGTAAAATGTGATTAGGTACGATCGTACGTTGCAATTACACGTGGGATAGCTCCACGAGGAACTAATAAAACTTATCTTAACTTATCTGGTACCTTTAACACGCTATTGATAGCCTAGGTAATTGCCTGTTTTATAACATCTGATTTACATCGTATATACCTAATATAGCTCTGTAGTCTCATATTGACAAGAGGTCTGTCCCGGCTTTGTCTGGGTTGATCTTTCATAGCGCCACCGCATTACTAACCGCTTCAATCATTATTTTTATCGTGTATTTTTTCCTTTTTTCAACCACATTTAAATCAAACTCGTGAACCTCGCCTTCTTTTAATATTGTCATTAAATGAAGCAATTATGCAATTCTTATGTTTAGTAGGACAGAGCTGGCAAGAACCGGCTATAAACAATAATATCTGTGAATAATTACATCAATGATTAAAGACAATAACGCTGGTCACTGCAGCCACCGAAATTCTGCATCCATTGTAATAAATTTTTGGCGATTTAAATAGATATTTTCCTTAGGTAGTGAAAGATGAAGCGTACCATCGTCGGTAAATGTTTCACATAGCTTTAGCATTACCATAGATTACATACATTGCTGTTCCAACAACGGTCCCATTGCCCCTCTCTTATGGCATGCTTCTTGACCTTTATCAAAAATGATTGAATCGGTGTAATTGTTTTCAACTTTTTATCGTATACATCAATGCTGTTGCTAGTTCACAGTTTCTGAAGTAATTTTCTAAGTTTTAATGGATCGCTTCGTATTCCCAACTTTGCCGGACTGATTTAAATTTACATCATTGCGTTCAAAAGTTTTTCATGTAATATTTTTAAGGTACCAGGTATTACAATTATGTAACTTTTCGCGAAAAATTTTAAGAGTTGCTAAGGTGGTTGATTTGCCCTTTCAGTATTGACCCAAAAGTCCTAAGCTTCGAACACGACGAATAGTTTGGCGGCTGACATAAGCCAGAAGGTGGTAGCTAGCTGCTGGCCAGGCAGGCATTACGAAAAGATGCAATATGCACACAAGTTTGGCACATCGAGGGATCATCCGAGCGTCTGATGTAACTGATGTAGCAATATTTTCCAAATTCAATGCATTAAAGTACATTAAAATGCTTGTCACATTATTTAACAGAGAATAACAACAACAATCGTTTGCCCTTTGGCATTATTAACGCCACGTTCTTGCAGTAAAACCATCTATTAGCATTTGTAGGTCAATAGATAATATTTAGGTCGAGAAAAACAATATGACGGAGTGGTTTTATCTCCAGCAGTAAGTAACCAAGCGAGGGGTTCTGCTGCCGATGCACCAGTGCACACGCAAGCCACTACACGGAGATAGAAAGGGACACGTGGAGCGATAATGTGCCACTCATGATTCACGGAGGAGAACATGTAAAATTCATCTCAACGCCCTCCTTGATGGTTTAAGTTTTTCTTGAGATATAAAAACAAGTAGGGATGCTACCTGTTACCCTGATTTACATTGTTTGATATGTATCGACTGTATCGCGTGACTAAACATAAAAGCAAATAGTCGTTAGAGTCCAGTGCTCACGTTCTAAGCCACGCCTCTCGGCCCTGTACTCCTTGCACGAGGGCGCATTGCTTATCTTATCGAGTGGTTGTTCCACGTGCACCCTTTGTTTACTAGATTGTCCAACGCGACCCCTTGCTCCTTCTACTCCTTGACATCATCATCGTCACGATACTTGTTGTGATCGTTAGTCCAGTCTTGCTAGTCCACGTTATCAGCAATGGTTTGTTTCGCATACTTTTAATTTGCAACACTACTTGTATGGTTATGACTTTCCTCTACTAGTACAAGTAGGTATATTAACTTAATGAAAATTATTCGCGGTGACAAGGTGCAACATTTGGTTCTTTAAGGACAATGCAACCATAGTTGTACATGGAAATAGCTCAACCCTATCTGAAACTAATCGTATAAAAAACTGGGCAAGTGCGCGTCAGAACACACGCAATGTAGGGTCCCGAAGTAGTAAGTTTATCGACTATTACTCATTAACTACTTATGCTAACATAGCCGTGATAATTTTCCTTATAAATTCATCATAATTATAACCTATTTTTAAGAATTTTTCAGTTGTCCAACTCCAACCGTTTAGCCAGAAGGGGGGACACTTGACTCTAACCAAAATTAGCACTTCAAAGCCAAATATTTCGCGGATCACTAATTCCAAAAGTGGTCCTAGAAGACCTTTTTAACGATACCCCGCACTATAGGATACGCGACGAATAAAAAATTCATCCTCACGTTACCTGTAGGGGGATGTACCCTAAAAAAATTTTTTCAATATTTTATTCTACAATTCTGGTGTTTTATAATAATAAATATGTATATCCATGCCAAATTCCAGCTTTCTAGCACTAGGGTCTCGGCGCTATGCTGTGGACAGACGGACGGACGGACATGACGAAGCTATAAGGGCTCCGATTTTTCTTCGGGACCCTAAAAAAGATGTGGTACCATTATAATTATGTAGTATGGTAGCAGTTCCAATAGTACATGTCATGTATTTTAGTAGGTAGGTTGACCCGTCACTCCCAGCAGCGATCCCGGTCCGATACATTCAGGGTCAGGTGGCAGGTGAGTGACCTGAGGCGATCGTTTAGCTGATGGTGCTGACTGATCTCTTCTTAGTTGGAATTTGGCACGAGTTTACAACACACCCGATGCTGGGGCGCCACTACAAAATGTTTTTTAAATATCGTTTTGTTATTTTTTGTCACTTTAACGTCACAAATCTTGACTATTAGGCAAAGGTTACTACTTTAGATGAGTACTTAAATAACAAAGACGCATGGAAATGACCAGCTCTGCAACCAGTTCCGTTCAAGTTTGTGATATTATTTTGTAATATGTAATACCAATGTATTTTTATTTTTAAAAGATATGATGAGGAGATTCTTTATGGCTTTTTTTCTCAAATAGGCCATTTGTATCATATAAAAGAGTAGTGGTGCTATGTGTGAAATATACCTCATCGGCAAGACAGCGTGAAATCGATCGTTCCAACAGATTTCAAAATTATCCAAACAAACAAAACCCAGTATTAACACTAAAGTGATAAAAAAGATTGGCGTACATGTCTGCGATAAAATCCGATGCCATGCCTCTTATTTATTTGACAATATTTTGCAAAATGAGTGGTCTTCTGATGGTATACAATTCGCACAATTAGGTACTGATGCCATTGACCTTCCCGCTGCCTCGCTGCCAGCGCGCGGTCTGGTCGCACGTGCGAGGGTACACGCGCCTCCCAGAAACTGGCACAGTTGCCACTTGACTCTGTCATAAAGACATCTGATTAGAGCTGGAGCTTTCGCTGTTGCCAACCAACTACTATCGTGAAATCCGTTTAACTTCTCGCTCATTTCATTGACCCAGTATGTCAATACTACTATGACGATATATTGTACGATCCGAACAATGAAGGAGCTTCAGGCGTTGGACCACATAAAGTGTCCTACTGCGATCCTATTGCTATAAACTTTGTAATTTCATTTCCCTTTTAGAATATTCAAAAAATTAAAAATTAATTCATAAAGGATAAGATTGGTGGATGAGAGACGATTGCATGTGGTGGGGATGAATGGATGTGTGGAGTGGTGAGGAAGAATAAACTAAATAAAAAAGTAGTAATGTGTACTTATATTAGAGGAATTTTGAAAGTGACAAGAATGCCTGGTGTGAAGTTGAAAAGGAACCGTATGTTAAAGTATGGGAATTTGATTAGGTGAAAGGAAACGCATGTGATGAGATTCGTAGAAGTAGAACAATATAAATGTAGATGGATGAATGAATGAAAAATGGAATGGATGGATTGTGAGTGCGATATGAATTTAAAAGCAAACAGTACAGATTACGGCTAATACATAGGGAAGTATCAAAGGAAAAAATATAATATTGAGCCGTTCCCAAATAGGACTGAGAAAAAGAGAAATAGATGATGATGAAAGACGAAATAAAAAATACAAAAGCGGCCGACAGAAGTCAAAAAATATTAGTTTTTTACAGCATTCTTTCACAATGACTATTATCGTCGTAGTAAGTAAAGTAAGATTTTTAAAGTCAAAACAAATCACTGTCATTAGAAGATTTTTTGCGCGCGTCATTTTCGGCAGGTACAAATATTTTGGCAAGGTGTTTTGTTATGGGTGGACTCGCATATTTATCATAATAAACCTTGACCAGCAGTGACCGTACCGTCCATCGCACCGGTCGGCGGTCGCACCGTCCTGACCGTCCGCGACCGACCGGTTTCTTTTCGCATCATGTAATGTGTTACTAATCAGGCGTTTACTCTTAATCTCCTGATTACGTCAGTCAATTGTCGTGCAGTTTATTTCTGGGTCAAAACAATTTGTGAATTATTGCACCAATTGACCAATTTTGGAGTAATTTCATGTTCGACAAAGAATCTTACTTTCACATTTACATAGCGAAAGGGTTAATACTCTGTATCAGTATCGTTTGTGCACATTAATGAATGGGGTCAATCGAAACATTTATATTCGCATATTGTATAGAGCCCGAGATCATGTTGATTATTCTCGTCATACAAAACAAAGGAATGAATACGTCATGCGAATACAGTAATCAAACTTGATCTTCGATTAATAGGCGACGCCGCCGTGACATCACAATGCGATCGCTTCTCAATAATCTACAAATCATGAACGATTTGCATACGACTCATCTCTCTCCTGTTGATTACTGAATGTTGTGTTTCATCGCCCCACCGGTCACCAGCCACCACACGTGGCAGCCGTCCACCGCCTGACGTCACGAGATGAGTCGTTCACCTTGTCAGGGCTGCACGTTACATATACATGGAAAATACTACATTTTGTATAATAAAACACTTCCTAGTTGAAAAATCCAACCACTAATTATTTTTTTACGCATACGCATAATGTTCCTCTTCCGATTCCATGATCATTATTTCCTGTAATGTTTTAAAGGGGATTCTTACTAATTACATACTCGTGCCTATATATTGTCAAGTTTTTAAAACGTTCATTTAAAGTTGGAAAGAATGACACAAATATAGATCTTATAGTAAATTCAGCGAAAAATGACTAAAAGTTGGAATTTGACCTAAAAAGAGAGCCTAAGTTGGGGCGTCAAGATGTTATACTCGTATCTTATCAGTTAATACTTGTACCGTATGTTTCCCATATATTGACGTATATTGACTATATCCCGCATAGTGACGCATATGATTTTCTACCCAAATTGTTCGGCAACGGCAACGTGCGGCAGAAATGTTTAAGTCATATTCGAAGTCAGAATCATCATCCGATGAGCTATCCAATAAATCTAACAGTAAGGCCGTATTATTCATATTAGATTATCCTGTATATAGATTGCGGGGAAATACGACGTGTGACCCAGAGAAAGATTCGAGCGGATATAAATATTATCGTATCTTAGCCGTGTGCGATACCTTAAGATACTATAATATTTTATAGCAAGGCATTATCGTATCTTCGCCGTATGTGACGCGCTTTACTGTAGGTTATAGTTCGTTAGTTATTTTGATTTGCATTTATAGCTTTCCAATTGGATGGTATTTTTTATGAATATCAAATGTCATGTTAACCCTGGCTCCACGCAATTGTTGTTGGTCGAGATGTGACGATAACAGCGAGTTGCGGAGTCTCCAGAAAACTTGATGACCGCGGTGACATTGATGAACGATAGCGACCCGGTAAACTTTATTTTATTTACTTTAGGCCGAGTTTAAATGAATACGCATCTTATTTTTGCATAAAGAACAATGCCCAACTGCCATACATCGTTTTATTTCATTTTCAACTTTAGCGTCTTAAAATGAAAAAAATTCTAAAAATCGCCGCTTTAATTTCTGAGCTCAGATATATAAGAATTTTCAGCAGACACACCCCAGAACCAAAGTATTTTGAGATTGAATTCTTATAACCATTGAGTCATAGAGTAGGGGAGACTTACGGCTGCCTGTAATTTTTACCATTATTTTGTTCTTAATTTCTTTTTGATTGACAACCGGAAATGGAAATTTGACATCATTCAATTTGTCATACCAACATTTATAACGAAATTCTGTCTGTAATATTGGCCAGAAGTCTCCCTATATCTTGCTTGATACAAGCTATGTATCGAAGTGAGTGCCCGAATGAAAATGGACATTGTTGACATCATTGTTATTATAGTCAATTCATCACTTATTAATAAAATTATTTTTCACTGGGTAATACGGGTACAGGTATTAATTTTAAAATACGTAAAAAAATAATTGAATTGCTACAGTATAAATGATGTTTTAAGACGCTAACAAAAATAAAAAATAATTTTTGGGCATTGTTCTTTAGGAGACGCTTAAATATCGTAAAAATTGTAATGCTTGTATACACAACACAACTTGTAACATATACCTACAATTATTACCAAACCCCCAACTCCTTAACGTTACCCTTCTATTAATTACTGGAGGCCCAGCCAGAGCCGCCACGGGAAGTCTTGCAAGCGCGGCGCCGCACAGTGGGACGAAAATCGGGTTTCATAGACTTAGGATTTTTATGTTAAAATTTGTTTGTTTCTTGTCGCGAACTGACGTAGAACCTCTTTAGAAGCCACAACATTATCATATTTATGCACCGCAGGCGACTATAACGCGAAAAAAATTTTTTTTAATTAAATTTGTATGGAACACAACAGAAAAACCGATTTTATTCGAGACTGAGGAGAGTGCCCCTAATTCCCTCTGGTACGATTATTGCCACTATTTTTCTCTATTTTTTGACATATCGCACGTTGCGCGCACTCGATAGACTTTGGGTGAAAAAAAATGAAATATATTTTTTAATTTTTTTTCACATTGTGCACGTTATTTTCTATGCTTAAGGGCCTTCAAGACCCTATTTGGTACTTGACACGTTGTCTAAAACGAGCTACTGCAATGCCTAACTAGTCCAGTCAAGGAATGACTCAAAAGAGGGTATAGAGTGCGTGAGCGGGAACCTAAGCGATTTCTTCTGAAACTTGTTCAGGGTGCTTAGGGTGATAAAATACTAAAAGTCCCCGCGTCTAGGGGGTGAGCCGGAGGGAGGGGGGGTTACAAAGGTCTCAATTTTAGGTTTTTCGCCAATATCTCAAAAACAGTGCGTTATAGCGAAAAATGTTCTAAGATGAAATGAAAGCTTATAAAATTCCCTCCGGCTCACCTCCTAGACGTGGGGACTTTTAGTATGTTATCCCCCTAAGCACCCTGAATAAGTTTCTGAAGAAATCGCTTAGGTTCCCGCTCACGCACTCTACAACTACTTTATTGACTGTACTAAACCTATTTAATAACAGTTTACCGACTAACCTGCCCTTGTATAATAGGTTACATGGTTATTTAATCAGTTACTTATGACGATCCCTGTGTTCATCAATTTAGTCAATGAGCTCGACTTAATGTTGTCAGTACTCGGCTCATTATTGTTACTATTTTAATTATTATTGTACCTACTTATCAACCATTATCTCATAGTTCCAATTACTTTATGATGGGCATTACCTTACAAATCCCATTGCTTTTTAAGGTTTAAAATTAATTACCTACAAAACTACAAATGGTCCTACTTATATAATCTACAAGTTACTCACTACAACAGGCTAAATTATGTATGGTTATTTAAAGTTGGTCCCAAAAAGTTCATTTCTAAAATCTTAAGATATAAAAGCTAAGGACCGTAGTAACAACACAAGTGACTATGTTAGAAAAAAAAATAAACACATTGATACAACTACCCATCCATTTCGTATTCTGAATCGCTATCTGTTTGAGGATCAATGTTAACTACATCGAAAAATTCTATTTCAATATGTTCTGTACAAAGTTTTGAAAGTCCTAGGGCTTAACTTCCTTTGAGCTGCATCGAGTACATGTCTAGTGGAAGAAATTAATGGGTCAGATGAAAGAAGGATCATGTTCAAAAGATCTTGGTTAGTATTAACTCTGCTAGACTTCCGAGAATGAAACTCCCTGTACCTGCGGAAATCTTTATTTCTAGCTTCTGAGGCTTCTTCGGAAAGTTTTCCGATGGGTACAATTGCTACATTGTCTATGTCAGCACCATGCATAAGGATCTTATGTACCGTTGCTGTCATTATAGTACCAATTGTACAGCTTGATATACCTTTCCGTAGTTTTTCGAGTATATTCTTTGAATTTTTCTGTCAATAATTTCGCCCGATGCTATCACTTGTAAAATTACTGCAAATCTTCGTATGAGCTCTTCATATAAGCCAATAATGGCAGCAGTTTTTTTGAAAACTCAAAAAACAAAATTCTTGCTGTGTTCCCATCGTTTGTTGCTCCTGATCCTTGTTTTGCTTTATCGACCAGCAAACCTAATTCTTCCCGGAATTTAGATTGAACTTCCTTTTTCTTTGCCTCTAATATAAGCTGGTTTTCTCCTCTTATACGAGTTGACAAAGTTTTCAAATATAGTCTGTATGAAATATGAAGCAGCCATTCCACACAATTGATACGAGCGTGCAGAGAAGATAATTCAAATTTGTAGAGATCAGTTTGCACGTCTTTGCGAAACTGTCTCCAATTCATTCATTTCGGAAGGTTTTGCCAAGCACAAATAACAAGTTGCAGGAGATTTAGCATCTGAAAGATAGGTGTATACCTCCCCATCGATCGTGGTCATTGTGACCGTGTCATTGTGACGTGGTCATTGTGTGGACTATGAGTGATTTGATTATTGTCGTATTGGGTAACTTTAAGGCTCCTCATTTCGTCTTCCATTTTGGCCAACTGTTCTTGCACTAGAACTTTAGACTCTTTAAGAAGGGGAACTGTATTGGACGGCAATACGCCGAACAGGGTCCCGGGTTTTCCCATATGACTTCTTCCGCAACAGTAAGTTTTAGTGGAACTAAAGTTGTCATAAAAACTGATTAATCACTGTCACCGCTGCTTTTTTCCCCTTCGATCTTTTGTTTATACCCACTTTGAAATCAAAATCATACACTTGCCTTTAGTTTCTTGTGGTTAACTTTGTATAATTCTAGCAGCAGTAATATCTAAAAGTGCTTGAAGAGACACTTTGGCAATTACGTCTGTTATCATTTTTGCTTATTTTGGAGGGTAACAATCCAACTTAGCTTGTTAGACTTTGTAATACGAAGGATATCTATCTGTGATATCTTCACGAAGAGTAGATTCCCTCAAAGTCATATACTGCCACTACTAGATGATTTAAGTGATATTAATATGCCGAGTGCTTTCGCAGGAGTAAGTGTAAACTTCTTCGTTCCTTTTGTCTGTTGAACAATGTTATCAGCCTCTTTTGGTTTTTTAAAAGAATATCTATTGCTGCTGCTAAATTATCTTTACCTTCTTGTTTAAATTTAGCAAATGGCATACGCCAATTCAAAGCCTTCTCGGTCTTGATATTGTAAATTTTCAATCCTTCGTATCTTGTTTCGTTCCAATATCTGTAAAAGGTTTACGTGGACTTAGAGTTGAAAGTTGGTGTTCCAACTGATGCACTTTTAGAAGGTAGACAAGAACCGGGTTCACTCGTTACTTGAAGTCCAGTAAAAAACCACTGTGGCCGTAGATTTTCACGTACGCAAATTGGCCATTCAATGTTCTATTCCAACCAATCTGCGTAATGTTTTCGGAAATAGTCTGTGTTAAATTTCGCCAACTTCCATTTCTTCAATACAGACTGGCTAAATCTTCGACAGAATTCCTGGAGAATGTCTGTATCTTCTTCTGACAAACTTAGACTTAACTGAGACTGAATAGTCTCAAACATTCTTAAATAGTTTCCAAGCTTTCCAGATTGCTTCAGTATCAAATATAGGTCCAAATTTGTTTTTAAAATAGAAGTTTCCATATTCACAATATTAATACTGGCACAGTTTTACAGAGATTAATTAAAATTTAACTAAAGTAAATATACAGTGCTCCCTGTATTTATACTTGTTTTACCCATCATAATGAGACTAGGACTATTAGGGGATAAGTTGATAAGTAGGTACAATAATAATTAAAATAGTAACAATAATGAGCCGAGTACTGACAACATTAAGTCGAGCTCATTGACTAAATTGATGAACACAGGGATCGTCATTAGTAACTGATTAAATAACCATGTAACCTATTATACAAGGGCAGGTTAGTCGGTAAACTGTTATTAAATAGGTTAGGCATTGCAGTAGCTCGTTTTAGACAACGTGTCAAGTACCAAATAGGGCCTTGAAGGCCCTTAAGCATAGAAAATAACGTGCACAATGTGAAAAAAAATTAAAAAATATATTTCATTTTTTTTCACCCAAAGTCTATCGAGTGCGCGCAACGTGCGATATGTCAAAAAATAGAGAAAAATAGTGGCAATAATCGTACCAGAGGGAATTAGGGGCACTCTCCTCAGTCTTGAATAAAATCGGTTTTTCTGTTGTGTTCCATACAAATTTAATTTAAAAAATTTTTTTTCGTGTTATAGTCGCCTGCATAAATATGATAACGTTGTGGCTTCTAAAACGGTTCTACGTCAGTTTGCGACAAGAAATAAACAAATTTTAACATAAAAATCCTAAGTCTATGAAACCCCTATTTTCGTCCCACTGTGCGCCGCGCCTCCGCGTCGTGCCCGTGCTAATCCATTCCGATCCCCTTGCCGTATCGAATGGCAAGCTGAGCTGAATAGTTATGTCATGCGGAAACGGACATGAAACAATGTTGCAAATCGGCGAACGCCCTGCATTAGTTGGATCGATGACCTTTGTTAGCTGTCTAGCAGCTTAGGTAATCCCGTTGTTGTACCTTTACTTCACCTCGGTCAGTAGACTTAATTCTTCTGGGTGCATATGTGAATAAAGGCACTAATACTGTAGCGGCCCTAAGGCGCCCAGGCGCGGCGCTTTGATATTGACGAGCTTTTAAGAGGAGCGTCACCGTGACAAGGGGCTGTACTGCTATCCGTCGCATATTTTATAACGCCACTTTTGAAAGTTTCAGAAATGTCAAGCGAGGAGCGAGGACTCTTAAACAAATTATGATAAGGGGCTATTGACATTATTGATCGTTTATTTATGTACGATGCGTGTTTTTAATGCGTATTGTAAAATACGTCAATAATAGCTGTGTATTACTATAAACAGTATAGTAGGTGTTGTTTACGGTCCTGAAAGACCAGCAAGTTATCGAGGGTGAACTCAATAAATAGATTATGTTATGAGCGGCTCGACCGCTCGACCTTCGGCTTGTTTTGGAGAAAGCAGCAGCGAGATGCACGTGTCGAGATAATAGTAACAGAATATTTTGTGCTGGGCTACGATAGATGGGCTGACCATCGTGCAGGCTATTCTAGCTCGAGTTCGCACAAACGAATGCTCAGAGCACGGTTCATCGACGAACTGTGTAACGAAGATATTATTTAGACGGCAGGTATTTACAAACTTTTATAGAACAACATTCGCCAAAAGAAAGCGACAAAGAAAGGTTTCCACGAGCAGCGGACGGGGTGGGCGGAGCGTGATGGTCGTCCAACCAGATAGGAAACTATCGTTTCATAACCAATTAATTGTGATCATATTATTTATTAAGACATATTGATTTTAGTATGTTATCTTTCCTAAAAAATTCTAGTCTGTCAAGTGGTCGTATAGTAGAAGAAGTCGTGAAACCGACGTATTGACCATACTTCGTTATAAAAGGCGTTATATTTTGTAAACAAATATAATATTTTGATAATACCAATTAGTACGATATTCTACGCGTCGGCAGTGTTGACACCTTCACCTGTCCACGTGATCAAAGGTTGAGGATAGCTGTCTTATACGAGCTGCACCGTACCTCTTATAAACATTCTAAGATAACGGAAATTTAAGCCACCCAAAAGGTAACTAGTAGCAATAATATTCTCGAAATAACCTGCATATCTCATGACTTTCCTCGGTATCGAAACCTAAAAGACCACCTTATCGCTAAACGTTGCGTGGACCGTCCTGAACTTAACCTGTGTCATAATCATAATTACCTGCAAAAACATGTTTTCTTTGATAGCGCGTCAGCGCGATTATACCTAAAGGGAAAATTGCACACGACAAAGTTGTACTCGAAATTCACATTGGGTAGTTCGATGCAAGAGCCGTGACAGACGCTGCTGACAAATAGAACAATTTAGTACCACTTACAAATAAGTAGATGTGCTAACACATAAAGGAGACTTTGAGAAAATGATCCACGAACTAACATACGTACATATATGGGTTTATGGAAATAACTATGGAACTCTGTTCTGGCAGATCTCTTGAATTGCGTGTGTATCTGTTAAAGTATAAGATGATCGAAAGCTAAAATAAATATTTTAGAATAAAGAATACAAAATATTCCCTTGCCACAATAACTCAAAAACTACGGCATAATCGGCCATATCTTTTGTTTGCGTTTTTCCACAATTCCAAGGGATTGCAAACTTGAGTATTGGATATTAGTAAGAATGTTATGCATATTGACGGTGGTGTTCGTGTGTTGCAGGGTGTGGGGTGCGGGCGCGGGCATAGCGGGGGCGGGGGGGCGGCATGGAGGACGAGGTGACGTTCCTGTTCCAGCTGGGCGTGCTGCGCGACGTGGCCTCGGCGCCCGCGCACCGCCTCACACTGGCGCACCTCAAGGAGCTCGCCGTCAAGTTCGTGCACGAAAAGGTACACTCACTCCCTTTCTACGGCCTCCACTCCGTTAATAATAACCAAACACATTCTTCGGGCAAGGAGCTGTTGGTGTTCAAGCCGATTTTATCGTTATCTCGCACATCAACTCATTATCTGTCGACTCCTATGACCTATTTTGACAGCTTCTTCAAGCCCGGAAACAGTATGTTTCTTGTTTATACGAACATAGTCATATTTACTTGGTCCCATACTTGGTATGATCCCTTTCCCACCAGTAAGGTCTAAATGGCTACAGGAATAGATCTTATAAACCTGATCTGTTAAATATGTTAATTTCGATAAGTAGAAGAGCAGGTTTGATTCCCGTCGTTGTTGCTTCTCCAGATTCCTGACAATGGCCTGAACCGGCTGTCGGACCGGATCCTGCTGTTCCGGCATGACTACTGCTCGCCCAACGTGCTGCAGATGATCAACGCCGCCACCGACGTCACGGACGAGACCCTCGTCGAGATCGTCCTCACCGCCAACCGTGAGTGGAACCCTATCCCCTACCTATTCTATTAACTGGGTGCCACAGAGCTCGAGTCATTTATGGACAATCGTTGTTGACGTTGAACCTTCACACGGAGTGAGTTGTAGGGTTGGAAAAGGCTAAGACTGAGAATAGACGACAGAGAGCTGATCTACTCAGGGTATAATCCTGAAAACATTGTTGCCCTCGGAATTCTCGCCCTACTTATAGTAGTAGACATTCAAAAATTAACGGATTCTGATTAATTTGCCAACGCCTCCCGGGCAAGACGCTAATATGCGTTATGTGACATACGAGTATAATAAAACTGTAACAGATCTGTATGTAGTGTAATGCCTTGCACTGGTTCGTATAATTATAGGTCATAGTTTTAGTAATCATGACTGTAGTTGTAATTACCACTGCCTTAGGTACATATTTAATGGTATCAGAGCATGTCTCCCTAAACTGCGTGTATAATATTGTACGCAGCACTGGTATGCGACGGCGCGGGCGCTGGGGGCGTGGGGACGGAGGCGCCGGCGCCGCGGCCGCACGCGCTGGCCGTGCACTCGTACAAGGCGCCCACCTTCTGCGACTTCTGCGGGGAGATGCTCTTCGGCCTGGTGCGGCAGGGGCTCAAGTGTGAAGGTAAGGGAGTAAATGATAATTTTATTGTATTTTTATTGTATTAAGCCAATTTAAGTACTTTCCTGACATTCATGGAAATCAACATCAGCAGCAATAGAAATGTGCTACCAATTATTCTGGAGGATACGCGGATCCCAGTATCATCCAGCACCTAGGAGCTGACGACATTACATCATCAGTTATTCGGTAACGTGCCTCAAAGGGTTCGGTCGAGATAATCTGTGGGATCGTGAAAACTTTGTAAAGTTGAAAAATATGTGGGTTATAAAGAGTTGTATTACTCGTAACTCCCGCTAGTCATATTGCTGGGCTGTCCCAAACAGAAGCTAATAGTTCATCTATCGTTCCAGGCTGCGGCTTGAACTATCACAAGCGGTGTGCGGTGAAGGTGCCGTCCAACTGCGAGTCCCCCGTGGGGGGAGGCGCGGGGGCCGCGGGCGGGTCGGGGCGGCGCTCTTCGGGCGCCCCCCGCAGCCCCTCGCGCGCCTCCACGCACAGCCACGCCTCGCACGACGACTCGCTGGTAAGGCGCCTCGCTGACCTCGTCGCAGGGAACAACTGAACGCGACTCGCGACCGATGTCTCCATGTAGTCGAGTGGCTACATCTGGCTGGTGCATGCCAACGATGGTCACACTTTTACAAAATATAAACATGTACCGTAGTATATCTTACACAAGATCATTGCTATCCTTTTACTTTACCCGTTAGAAGTTTCTTGCCAGATCGAAATAAATGTCTTGCTCAATAACATAGACCCGGAGTGAGAAGCTAGTTTTAAATTAACCGGACAAGTAACTACTTCAATATTATTATTGCACGAAATACACGTGTCGTTAACGCTAAACATTCCAATATATTTACATTTCCATTTTTTTGCAATTATATATTGTATGGCATTAATTAAACATTTATGAAAATTTTTATCTTTCAATTAAATTTGTATTTACACTCAATTTTAAATATTAATGACATTATTGTATTGTTAAAATATACACCAATTTTACATGGATAACGTATTGTTTATCTAACGTTTTAATCGAATTTAAATGTGATAAGGATAACATACAGTTAGAGGATAAAAGTAAATTTTGTATTGTTAATGTTTATACTCCTGTATCGGAACATGATGTCATGATTATTTGTTTTTATTTTAAGTTTTACAAATTTACAATTTTAGCGCTCCTCTGTTTATTGACAGTGTGACGATAACTCGAATATTTTTTTAACTATTATAACATTTATAAATGTTTTTATAATCTCATAAAGTATTACGAATTAGTTGTGACAATAATCTAACGTACATTGTAATGTAGTAACTGCACTGGGTGGTGGGTGGCTGGGATTGTTGTTTACACTTCTTTAATATTAAAACTATTATTATACAATTTTGAGTTTTATTTTTCTACTTCCCTGGTACCCATCATCCAATGTAGACTGATATAGCTTGGTCGGTCGGTTTAATACATAAATGTACAAATAGCTAATCTGACTGAGTTGAACAAGCAATTTTGTTTCAATGTCGATTTTCAAGTATTAGTTTCATCATATTTTATTTATATAAGTATGTTTGATGAATCGTAGCGTTCCATTTGAACCCTGAAGACGAGCACGACAAATCCAGCAAGAATGGAAATCTAATCAAATCAAAATCTTTTATTCATATAAGTATCACTGATACACTTATACGGAAGGTTAGTCATGGAGGAGAAGAAAAGTCGTAAAGAAACTCCTCAGCACATCTTTTAAAATAATGAAAAGTTACATAATATGGTCTTACCTACGCGGAACTGGATGCGGCACTAATTTCCAGGCGTCTTTAAAGAATATATTATATCGTAATATATACCTTATAGACGGAAATGTACATAGTCCGACGTGACGTCATTGGTAGTGGCATCACAACTCATTGACCTCACAGATATTGCCAAAAGTCCTTTCGAAAGGAAATTCTATTATATTATTTAAGCATGTAGTTGACCTACAGAACTTAGTCTATGGGAAAAGGTTTTCAGTGCAGGCGAGTCGTTTTAAAGACCTAGTTCCAAGCCATCCAAAATAGAATAGTCGAGACAGAATAATTTAAAAACTTAACCAAACATTGGTTCTACAATTAGTGAATTGATTTGATTTAGTAATAGGTATATATTTTCTACGGTTTTCCACGGTCTCGTCGCTGTACTCTGAAACTTTTAAGTGTCGTACACATGCACTCTTTATTAAAACCAAGACGACACAATGGTGACCTCCGGTGCTGTCGTGGTGAAACATAGCTTTATACTCCGTTTTTTTAGATGAGACTTATTTGGTATTAAATCTTGGCATTACTTTTTATTGAAATATTAATTTAATTTTTAAATTAAAATGTTAATGAGAAATAAACTGCTTATTATTATTATGGTATGTATATTATTAATTTAAATTCGTTTAAAATTTAATTAATAGGAAACTGAAATTAGTTTTAGCATTCGTTAATTATATATTTTGAAATTCTTTTCATTCTGTGTCAACTTTATTTTTAAATTACAAATGACGATAAAAAGACCATGTAAGATTGTTCGCCAAATAGGACTCGTGTAAGAAATGTACTACATGGATATGACCGGGACAGATGGGCAACGGCGCGGGCGGCAAGCGGGGCGCGGCGGGCGCGGCGGGCGCGGTGGGTGCGGGCGGGACGGGGGCGTGGGGCATCCCGCACACGTTCCAGGTGCACACGTACACGCGGCCCACGGTGTGCCGGCTGTGCAAGCGGCTGCTGCGCGGGCTGTTCAAGCAGGGGCTGCAGTGCGGCGACTGCCACTACAACGCGCACCGCAAGTGCCTGCCCTTCGTGCCCAAGGACTGCGGCGCCGAGATCCGCGACCATCACAGTCAGTACATAATACACACACAAACACACACCTCTGTATTAATAAGAACAAGTTTTCTTGGCCACTTTAATTTTCTCAAGACAACTTCAAATTACAACTAAAGCGCGGCAAGCAAGAGGTTGTCAACGTCCCGCTAGGGATGGAAATATATTTCTGCGACCGTAGTGCTGTACGTTATCTGTCAAACCGGTATAGAATTTTAGACAAAGTACAAACTACCATAATAGTCACTGATACTCACCCTAACAACTGTCTGTCACCGGCCGATAGCCGATATAGACATAGACATATATTTATTTCCATGACACACGTGAATATAGTTAACAAAATAAATAAATAAATACAAAAGAATCACAAAGAATAAAGAAAATAAAAAAATTGGTTGTCTGTAAAGTCGGTTTACGGACGATGGTTTTACGTGACAACGTCATAACGAAACATTGATGAATACATGCGGCACGAACCGAGCGCTTCGTCCGATCGTAGCCGATCGTGCCATGACCATGACGTCACGGAACGTGACAGTGAGTCATGCTTTTTCGTGCGTGCACCCGGCGTTCGTCGTTTTAATAGACGTTGTCACGTCAAAAATGAGAATTATTATGTGTATATCGACGGCGGAAAGCGAAAATGTAGTCATCCACAAAAATAGTTCAAAATGTCGTAGTCAGGGCCAGCCCGTCCATGCGAACTAGGCGACCGCCTAGGGCGCTGGGATTCGGGGGGCGCAAATCGGAGGGACCGATACTAAGAAATTTTTATTTTTATTTTAATCGATGAAAGATTTACACAGACAAAAATATTAAAGATAATGTTATATCTTTATAACGTGGATGACATGCAGAATAAAACTATCAAAGCTGTTCCAGACCCCTGTATATATCTAGCTGAAATAGTTTTTTGTCATAGAGAATTTATAATTTAATGAAACAGAGTATATATGGAAATATACAAACTACCGACTATTGCCTATAAGAAAAAGAATAATACCGCATAAAAATTAATTACATCTGTGAAAATATCTAATTTTGTAGGCTAATTACGATTAGCTTACAAGAAAGTCTACTGAAGTTTTCAACTTCATCAAAGAGTCGATAATTTTTGAAACCAAATAATGTAGTTATATATTTTTATACCATCAGAAAGTAGAAATTTCAACGAACAAAAAGCGTCCAACTTTTTTAATAAAGCAGATATTTTGATGTGAGAATTTTCGACTGAAAATTAGGGTGCTTTTTCGATATTAATTCAAAATAAGGGGAAAAAAGAAATATTATAAATAAAAAAAATACAATGTATTTGGGAAAAACAAAGATAATATGTTTTTATCAAATTTCGTGAAAAAAAAATTGTAAAAGATAAAAATAAAAAACCGTGGTTATTTGTATTTTTCACATACCTACATTTTTAAGGTACGTGAAGAAAGTGCAATTACAAAAGTTGTAGATCTTTTTATTACCTACAACTTTGCCATTTAAGTTATTCCATAGGACTTGTAGTTTTGCCGGAAATCGAGATAAACCGTTTTTTACGCACTCACCCCCTCCACTTCCCGACCTCTGATCGCCCGTAAATTACTTTTAATTTCATTTTTGTTATATTCTCTTCCTTTCCCAATGGGTTTCATCCTACTATTATTTTTTTCACATTTTACCGTTTTCAAAGGCTTCTGGCGTGGTCTATATAGTAAGGATTGAGTTGATTCCATTCTTGCCAAAATTAAAACAAGAAAAATAAATTTTAGCAACTTTATGATCCGTAAAAATGTTTTTTTTTTAAGTTTTAGCCTTTAATACAGCAAAAAAGGTATACTTAAATATGTAACAGCCAGTAGTATATTAGTTCATTGGTAACAACGCAAACCCATTTATAGCTAGTTCATTTCATTCATTTTCAGTAGTATTTCAATAATATTATTTTTAATGCCACACATCACATACCTTTGAAGACCTAGAATTTCCTTCTACTAAAAATGAATATTTATTTAATTATTAATATTTAAGTTAAAACTAGTTTGCACTAGATGAAACGCGTTTGACAAAATATCTTAATTTTTTTAATTATTTTATTAAAAAAAAATATTTTATTTAAAATGGTCAGAATGAGAATTCCACAGATTTGTTCTAGTTCTAACACGGCACGCAGTCATCACAACCTAGCCTTAACTGGTGAAAACACATTCTAGTTAAGAAACGGTTAACACATTATTAGGTAAATTATCTTGTTTATGGTAATAAATTTTGATAAAAAATTACACACTTTATTTGTTTACTTTATTGTTTTGTTACAAAAATTTTCTTAAGGGGGCGCCGTTTTAGTTTTTGCAGTGTTTTAGGCACTGGTCGTAGTCAACAAAATCTTGGCGAATAATTGTTTGGATGAGATTTGAGTTACAATTATATTATATTTAGAAAAAATAACAAGCCTAATATCCAAAAATCGTGAGTTTAAGTTAAAAAACACGCTAGTTATGATTTTTTTTAAAAAAGTGTAAAAGGTTTTTGGCTCTGATGAACATTTTCGTTTTTGTGGATGACTACGTTTTCGCTTTCCGCCGTCGATATCTTAGTGTGAGGCTATGAATGTAATACGTTAAGTAATGTGTGTGTGTGTGTGTGCAGGCGAGTACCAGGACAGCTGCAGCACGGGCAGCGAGCTGTCGGACGGTGCGCGCTGCGCCGCCGACGACGAGTCCGACGAGGCCGAGCCCGCCGACCGGCGCGACGCGCAACACTTACGCGACGCACGCGACCACCTGGTACCACCGCCACTTATCAGTTTATCACGCAATAGAAACACGTCATACACAGCGCGCTACTTATTAGTTTACCACTAAACAGAGAGGACTCCATAGTTTCAAACGTAGTGCGCTCACGCAACGGTCACGTAGGCCGTTCACGCAATACGCGTACACGCAAACTCAGTTTTTTTTTGCCCAGGAGGAGAAAACTTTAAAGTTTCTGTTTAAGCTTAATTAACAAGTACTTTTTATGGACAACTATATAATTGCGTGCTCATAACATAAGCATATATACCAATGGGGTAACCTCTCCACCTTGGTAAAGAAAGAAAGAAAAATACCGTACTACTTAGTACGCCCGTACTTGTAGCTCAGTCGTAGCGTACCTAGTAGCTATTATTGCGTCCGAAACATAAGTATGCAGGAAGATAAGTGCAGTTCAGTGTTTCATTCGTGTTAACGCGTGTTTGTGTGTGTCAGGTGGAGCTGCGGCGGCGGCCGTCGGAGGAGGAGCCGCAGCGCGACGGGCTGCCCGAGCGCTCCGCCAGCCGCCCCAGCAGGTGACCTTCACCCCCTCACCGCCCTCTCCCCTTCACCCTCACATACCACCAGTACGCTCCACGCAGTAGAGGAGTACTCGTGATAGGAATATAGTGTAGCGGTTGGTTTGAGACACCAAACCCTACGCTCCGTGCGTGTTGCATTGTCCGTACTTTATGTCTTACTTTACGTCATTTTTTACTTATTTTTAGTAAATGCTTGACAACTTTTCACCTATGGTGAATAATGAGATAAAACGTAGTGATTAAGTACTCTGTATAATGAGATATAAACTAACTACAAATTAGTTAGCGTTCTAACTATTCTCTCACTTCTTGAGGACTTTCACATTATCGGCGGGTCGACAACCATGTACATATGTGTAATGTTGGAGTCCTTTAGGTTATGAGTTGTTGATAGTAGACTCGTGCTTACAATATGACGTGTGTGTGTATGTGTGTGTGTATGTATGTGGGCAGTTCGTCGTCGTCCCCGTCGGCCAACATCCCGCTGATGCGCATCGTGCAGTCGGTGAAGCACAACAAGAAGCGCGACGGCCAGTGGCTCAAGGAGGGCTGGCTCGTGCACTTCACCAACAAGGACAAGACCGTGAGTATCTAGTATACTTCATTCACCTCGGTCAGTAGACGCACACCTGGGTGCATAGGTGAATAAAGTGTACTAAAATTAGACTTAAAACAGATGGGTGCATTAACTCAGGCGAATAAAGTCAACGGCAGCCACCCACCTAAACTACTGTAGACCAAAGGATGTACTAATAATAAATGTATGACTTGCAAAAAAATACATTATTTAACATAGCATCAATTCGGTGGATCGCATCAGTTAGCTATAACTGAACTGTTGCATATTGTTGGAATATTGGTGACTCGATCGAATCTTCCGAGCACCAATAATTTTTTTCTATAACATACGTATTTCAAACTACTTATCGTTTATTTCGGGGAAGAAAACCATCGAGTGGAAAAGCTGCACGCTGATGTGTGAACTGTGAAGTATTCCAACCGCACTTGGCCAACATGCTGGACTCCTTTTCATTATGAGAGGACTGTGGAGACCCGTCCCCAGAGGTCAGAAAACTATATGTTGTGATGAGGAAGATAATGTGCTTCCAACGGCTATTGATTATCTACATCTATTGTGCAGCTCCTGTTTCTTCAGGGCTACTTGAATGCCCCGTCACGCTGTTTCACAGCGGATTAACGACTAATAAAATTATTGATAATTTTTATGTACTACACATATGATTTCCAGAAATAATTAAGGACCCATTAAGCTGGCCATATACGATTAAGTGTACTTGTCAAGTTTGCAGTTTAATTTGATGCGGCATCCAGTTCGCATGAGATAGCTATATGGCCAGATAGCCATACCGTGGCCATACACCTTCAAGTTAACTGGATGCCGCGTCAAGTCTGCTGCAAACTTGACAAGTATACTTGATCGTGTGTGGCCAGCATTAGCAAATATTTCAGTTGTTGTCATAGCGGCGACGTAGTGACGTAGTGTGTTGTATGTACATGCGTGTGTGTGTGTGTGTGCAGATCAAGCGGCACTACTGGCGGCTGGACAGCAAGTCCATCACGCTGTTCCAGTCGGAGACGGGCACCAAGTACTACAAGGAGATCCCGCTCAACGAGATCCTCGCCGTGGACACCGCGCGCCAGCCGCAGTCCGGTACCTTGTGACCTTGGCAAAACACTTTATACATATACACATTGGTTTCTGAAGTATTCACGACTCAGTCAGTTTATTTCTTCAACAAGAAAATCTCTCTTTCTTGGCCGGCAACGCATCAGTGATGCCTTTAGTGTCGCTGATGTCCATGGACGACGATAGCCACTTACCATCAGGTGGAGTGTCAGCTCGTTTGCCGATTATATTCATAAAAAAGACAATTACGTCAGTCCAAATATAGTATGTTTGATTACAAACTTTATATCCCATAATCAACATAATTCAAAATTTGAGTTGAGATAAAAATTGTCTTTATATTAACACTCAATTAAATAAATTGTGTACAACAAACTAATAGTGAAAACCTCTATTCTTGTTAGTTGTGATATTGAAGACGTATTGTCAACAACTATTCTCCCCGCAGACGTGATGCACTGCTTCGAACTGCGCACGGCGAACGTGGACTACCTGGTGGGCGTGGACGGCGCGAGCGCGGGCGCCCTGCCGCCCCCCGAGTCCGGCGTGGGCGCCTACCTCGCGCGCTCCTGGGAGACCGCCGTGCGCCACGCGCTGCTGCCCGTCACGCCACACCATCAGGGTCAGTCTACACTGTACTGTACTGTATCCGGCTCGAAGGACCATCGTGGATAGTGTTTGATACGAAATGCTAATTTAACTTTCATACTTCAACGTGCTATGTAAGATTCAGTGTCATGTGTAAAATGTACGTGCAGTACATGCAAGTTGTGTGTGCAAGCTGAATATTTATTGCTTGACACTAAATAGTAATAAGTTACTTGGTTCTATCCTATTAATCCTACTATAATATCATGTGAAAGTTTGTATGGATGTATGTTATCTACTCTTTCACGCAAAACTACTAAAAGGATTTTCATAAAATTGAATACATAAGCAGACCATGATCTAGAATAGGAATTAAGGTACCTATAATCCCGGGAAACGCAGGTAAGGCCGTGCGCGGAGCGCTAGTTTCCAATATTCCAACGTTATAATTCAAAACTAATGACTGATTGTGTGCGGTGTCCAGAAGAGAGCGGCGGCGCGGAGGGCGTGGACGGTGGCGCGGGCGGTGGCGCGGGGGGCGCGGGCGGCGAGGGGCGCGCGGTGGAGATGGCGCAGCTGTACCAGATCCACCCGGACGAGGTGCTGGGCTCGGGGCAGTTCGGCATCGTGTACGCCGGCCTGCACCGCCGCACGCAGCGCCCCGTCGCCATCAAGGTCATTACTTACTTTCTACTCAACTATTTTCTTAACACCAACAATTTATAACTCACTTTGGGGAGACCGCGTATCGCTGGAGCGAGCGTTCTAACACGAATTTCGATTTGTGATGCTACTGAGACGATGTAAAGATTTGCGATCACTTTAACTGGAGTTTATGATGTTTTTATGAACCTCTAATACAAACATTGTCATAATGAGCAGTATCATTTTTTGTACAGCTATAAACACATTTTAGATCGACTTTTTGACGTGATAACGTCTATTAAAACGATGAACGCCGGGTGCACGCACGAAAAAGCATGTCTCATTTGTCGCGTTCCGCGAGCGAGCGAACAATGGCGAAAGCGCCATCTATGAACAAAACTATATACACAATTAAGTCAGAAAGGAATTTGCTGAAAAAAATAGTTTAGTTCAGGAGTTCTAGATGGCGTTGTAGTATAAAGATAAAAGTTTCTTATCTATAAAAGTATGCAGTCATTTCATCAATGTTTTGTCATGATGTTGTCACGTTAATCTACCGTCCGTAAACCGACTTTACAGACAACCATTTTTTTTTATTGATTAAAACGCTACGCGTGCAGGTGATAGACAAGCTGCGGTTCCCGACGAAGCAGGAGGCGCAGCTGAAGAACGAGGTGGCCATCCTGCAGAACCTGTCGCACCCGGGCGTGGTGGACCTGGAGCGCATGTTCGAGACGCCGGAGCGCATCTTCGTGGTGATGGAGAAGCTGCGCGGCGACATGCTGGAGATGATCCTGTCGCACGAGCGCGGCCGGCTCACCGAGAGGGTTACCAAGTTCCTCGTGGCGCAGGTACTCCTATATACTATTCACAGTAACGCATCAGTAATGTTGCTGATGTTCATGTGTGACTATCACTTGCCATCAGGTGGATCTTCAGTATTGCCGACTATCGCAGTAAAAAAATATATTCTCAAAGACGAAATATGCCAATTAGACACCACGCATCATTCTCTCTTGCACTTACATTTTTTATTAGTGACGTCTCTTACATTAACGATTGTCAATATCTCAAACGAAATTGCCCTTAACAACTGTCGATCAAAGTTGCGTACGTGACGTACGAGTACGTGCATATATAACTAAGTTCAAGAAGTTTCAAAAATGGAGATCTCCTGAAACCCACTGTTTGAGGAGTGAATCCTACCCATTGTTTTCCTTTAAATACACCTTCGAAAGTCACTCGGTAGATGTAATGTAATGTTGTGGGTGTAGATCCTAGTGGCGCTGAAGCACCTGCACGAGAAGAACATCGTGCACTGCGACCTGAAGCCGGAGAACGTGCTGCTGTCGTCGGCGGAGCAGTTCCCGCAGGTGAAGCTGTGCGACTTCGGCTTCGCGCGCATCATCGGCGAGAAGTCCTTCCGCCGCTCCGTCGTCGGCACGCCCGCATACCTCGGTATGACATTACCTTACAACCTGTATGCACAACTTGTGGAGAGCGCAGGTCAAACACATTTGGCCGTATTTCGTTGTTGTAACAAAAAGTTGTGGAAACAAAAGTATAAGTATCTCTGTCACGCTCATAAGCTTGACTGCTAGCAAGAGATAGATCAGTGCCATGTCAAACTGTAAATTTAGACACTAAATTAGAATCCTTAATTTGAAGAACCACTTAGTCGAATCATGGATTCGACTACACACTATTTGCAATATTTGAATGCTTGTACGTATCAGCTTAAGGTAGCCAAAGTACTGTGCGTGCAGCACGTGGTTTATTCTCATGGTGAACTGCAACTCGCACGTATATCAGAGTAGTCAACGTAAGCTATGAGAACGATGTCATTAAAGACGTCCTGGCGCACTCCGCATTTTAGCTATGACGTTACAAGTACATGCTGCTAAACAATTTAGACATGTCTAGCTAATTCAAAAAATTCATAATGGCTGTCATACGTTCGTAATCTATGACACATATTGTCACTAAACTTTCAGATTAATTTTATTCTTTCAAAAAAGACAACCCTGACATTGCCAGAGAGGATAAGCGATAGTGTTAGAAAGGAAGGCAACTCATTACGCGGTTTTAATTAACGCTGTGCGACCTGAATAACACTTTATTGCGTTGGAGCTAGAGTCGATATTTAAATGATTGTGCGGAGTTCGCTTTCTGTACTTATTATAAGAAGTATTATTTGTTCTGTTGTACTCCGCAATGTATGTTTAGCCCCGGAGGTGCTGCGCAACAAGGGCTACAACCGGTCGCTGGACATGTGGTCGGTGGGGGTGATCGTGTACGTGTCGCTGTCGGGCACGTTCCCCTTCAACGAGGACGAGGACATCGCCGAGCAGATCCAGAACGCCGCCTTCATGTACCCGCCGCAGCCCTGGCGCGAGATCTCCGCGGAGGGTGAGACACACACCACACTACACTCACTCGGATTGATATAAAGTCAGTTTGGAGTAACTACATTCATTGTTGCAGTACTGTATATCGATAATGTTCGTTGCCCATAATTACACAAAATTCTGGATAAGTTTAGAATGCAAAATAAAATACGAAAAAAACGAAATTCGTTAAGAACTGTAATTCAATTTGATCAAGTTTAACTCAGTATTAAGTTATAGTTTGTGGGATAAATGTGTAGATATTGTAACCTCTTAAAAATCAAATAGGGCAACACTGTAATCTAGCACACTAGAACAATATGTTAAATGACATTTTCAGTAGTATTTGTGTGTCTTATCTAACACACAAGAACATCATGATAAATGATATTTGCAGTGGTATTTATATGTGTCTTCACCCTACTTCAGATAAGAGTATTTCTCTATCTGTTTTTTTTATTATCAAAATTTGTCATGCATTCACATTTGTTCGGTGTTCTATACTTCCCCTATTGCAACGTTTGTATCGTAAACAATCGATTATGTACGTGTGTGTGTGTGTTTGCGTGTGTCCGCAGCGATCGACCTGATCAACAACCTGCTACAAGTGAAGCAGCGCAAGCGGCTGTCGGTGGACAAGTGCGCGGCGCACGCGTGGCTGCAGTCGGCGCAGGCGTGGCGCGACCTGCGCGCGCTCGAGGCCCGCGTCGGCCGCCGCTACCTCACGCACGTCTCGGACGACGCGCGCTACGCCGACTGCCCGCTGGACGACCACGCCGAGACCCGCGCGGACAGCACGCCCGACCACGCCAACCACGACCACTGACTGTGAGTACGAGTCCTTAAGGGTGCTTTTCCACCAGAGATGTGCTATGCTGCGAAGATGTGAAATACAATAAATATGATTGGTTCAATAAATTGATTAATTTCCACCAATGAATATGATTGGTGGATATCAAACGCATCCATAGCAACGTAACATAGCACATCTTTCGTGGAAAAGCAGCCTAACACCGGTCGTCCGTTAAGACTGTACAGTCCTTTCAGTTGAAACTATTTCACTCACTTGATTAGACCACACGTCTTCTATAAAACAACCATGAAATGCTTTTTAGGATTCCGAAGAAAAATCTGAAACCTTATAGTTTTGTCATGTCCGTCCGTCCGTCTGTCTGTCCGAAGCATAGCGCTTAGACCCAGTAGTAGGAAGCTGTAATTTGGCATGAATATACATATTTATTAAAACTACAAAATTGTAGAATAAAATGTTGAAAAAAATATTTTCATACCATACAAGTAACATGGAGATTGATTTTTCGTCGCTTATTCTATAGTGTGGGGTATCGTTTGAAAAGGTGTTTCAAAAATATTATTGGTCTGCTAAAACCGTTTTACAATTTAGGGGCTCGTTTGCAAAATATTCGGCTTTAAAGTGCCGATTTTGCTTAAAGTCAAGTGTCCGCCCTGCCAGCTAAACGGTTGGAGATGGACTAGCGTAAAAATTCACAAAAATATGTTATGTTATGACGATTTTACAAGGACAACTATCACCGCTAGGTTAGCTTAAGTAATTAGTGAGTAATAGTCGATAAACTTACTACTTCGGAATCCAACTTGTGCGTGGCCTGACACGCACTTCCCCAGTTTTTATTGATGACAACAGATCGTTCGTTTATCGACTGCAAAATCAGAATTTATTCATCCCCTCGCTGCATTGGCTTGTGCTTGAATCTGTAATTTTTCAACCATAACTAAATTTTTTTTATTATACTACATCATGCATATACGTATGGGGAATACGAGAGTTTTTGAGGACATTGGTGACACAGGCATCCTATTAATGGTTATTTTGTTTCTGATCCAGAAAGCTCCTCGGCGCTTCGCCCGCGGCCAGAGTCCCCGCCAATCGCGCGCACCTCTGCTGGAAGAAACTGCTGGTGCTCGTCAAGTGACTCCTCCCGACGCCGGGCCCCCCGCCTTCCTACTGACTCGATGTACCACAATTCGATTCCCTATCGTCAATCATTGCTATCCTCTTTATATTTTGCATTGTTTCGCGACATCGATGATTGCTGCGGTCTTCACAAAGCTCTCGGGAACTCGAATATAATGAGTAGATCGTACAACGATGGAACAAGAAAGACCCCTAAAGTTCCTATAAGTTGCCGCCAGGTGACGCTATGTCGCTACAGTATAAAATGATATCAATGTGAGCGGAGCGGCAGGCGGCGCGGTCGACAAGTGGCTCGCACATTCCTACATTCTAGCTAATAATGTTAATGTATATTTATTTTCACTGAGATTTATGCTAATTAACTTTTATTGACAGTTGAGCCATCCCGCTGTGAATCGCACGGGATTTATATTTTATATTGTTGACATGTTAAGTATGATGCGTTTTATATTTTTTTAATGATACCTTTAGATAGGAAGTGAAGAAGACACGTTTTTATATGTTTATATTTTACAATTGTAACCATACTCACTAAGTCTAGGTATGTAGTAAGTAAACCTAACATAGTATTTAAAACGTTATCATCCAGAGGGTAAGGAATTGTGTAAACCAATCTAGCTTATTTGCTAATTCTCCTGTGACATTCTCAAAGTAATGGTTGTAAGCGATGGCAGCAAGTGTGGGGGAGGGGCGATCCTCATTCCACGTGTCAATCGATAAGACTGCTCCTCAGTAACATGACTTAACAAGTAACTTTGTGTGTGGCGCTATTTAATATTTCAGTATAAGCAGCTCGCTACACAAATCTTGCCTATACCCTAAGTCCTTAACTATCCACTCTAACAGTGTAGCTTCAGTGTTCCCCGCTCGGAATCCATTTAACGAATCCTGTAAATAATGTTACCATTTTGTCGAGAGAAATATTAATTATTACTTAGTGTTTAAGAAATGTTAAATTTATGAAATAGAGATTGCATAAATTTTCCAATTAGCTAATCCTGGGAAAATATTAACTATCACGATCTCTATGATCCATGGAGCGTGTCCGATAACGTATATGTACGTATATAAAAGTTGGTATTGTAACCGTATATGTATTTGTTAATGAATAAATGTTGTATAATATAAATATGCACTATAATGCACTGAACGGGAGCGGTCCCGTCTCGACGGCCTAACTAGATGTAGCTCGCGGGCACAACAGACGGACGGACGGACGGACGGACGGACAAATCCGACATATTAAATGGTCCTTCGTGCCGGATAACGTCTTTATACGATATTAGTAAAGTTAGATTTACTGATGGAATACATTAACTTTATAATATTAGGTGACGCCTACAGGTGAGACGGTAGCTAGATTTGAAACGTTTCTCAGAAGTGAGATGGAGAGCAGCTTTAATTAAGCCTCGGGGTAGCGGATGCGAGTAGATATATATAATTATACATTATACTTAGATTTACATGAGGATCTAAGCATTTATTATAGGTAGCTTACGTCGTTGGTGAACGGTCCATCTCATTTGATGTTGGAAGAAAGGCTGACATGTACTCGTACTCGATGTACTCGTTGCATTATACCGGTGGGGTTATGTCTCACTAAATGCACGTCCCTGAATATTGTTAGAGATCAGGGAAGTATCTGATGGCATGCTATTAAAAAATGCTTAACTTATTAAATAACTGCACTCGTAGAACACTGCAAGTGGAGTTCCTACTATTGCTTCCAAGTCCCATCATATTTGCCAACAAACGTCTGACTTTACAGTTACTTAGTGCCAACGCGACATAATAATATTTTATTTTGGAAGGAGCTTAATTTAGATATATACACGATAATTTATTTTGTTTTATTTATTTTGAAAAGTTTACAATTTTTTATATTTTTTTACATGATACATGTACATAAATTAGGGAGGTAGGGTCCGGCCGCGAGCCGGTCAGTTAAAGTTAACGTTAGGGTTAGATACGGCCTAGAAGATAAGAACGGGCACAACGCACAACTCACGTCCCAAAAATTGCCCAGCGCGCAGCAGCAAAACTGTATAAGCTGCGCTATCTACAATTCTAACGCATTTACGAGTAGCCTTTAGTCATGGATACAGACAGACTAGTATGTTTTCCTCCTTGCATTCCACAAAGTCCATTACTTTGGCTTCACTCGTTAATATATTGAATTACACGAGTAACTCCTCCAATCACATCAATAAATACTGATACAGATTTTCAAGAGATTTTTCAAATACTATAAAATATTAAGTGAGCAAATTTTTCAGATATCTGATTAACTTTCTTGTTATGTAAATCGCTGGCAGTCTGAGCCATCACAGTCATCCACTACGGTGTTGCGGCCACACGGCGCGGACCTAGGGTTTCCAAATGGTCGGGATTCGTCTGGATTGTCCCAACAATTCACGCGATTCAACAAAACGCGTTTGCCGCACGCGCTCTAACCGTTCTCTTTTCGTCGTCAGCTCATTTGCCGGCTATTTCAAAAAAAAATTGGTCCCGACAATTCCAGACTTTTTGAAGTTTTGTCCAGATATTTCAGTCTTGCTATCTGGCAACCCTACGCGGATCATATCAGGTCTGTGGCTACCCTCGACCGCGACACTGCGACAGACACACATTGTAAACATTCCACGATAGGTCTTCGCGCGCCGCTCGGGGGAAGTCCAAATTTCAAAGTCCGTATTTGTATTTGATTGCATGTCGTACTTCGAACACTACAGTACACTTTCATATCACTGTGATCTCTGATTTAAGTATGTTTTTGTGAACAATTTTTATATTGAAATATATTTAGTTAAGATGTAACGCTCCTATTCTATATCTATTTTACTATTTCATTATACACATTTTGTGAATATCATGAAGGGTGTATGATGACAAGTTTATTTAAATGCATAATAGATAAATATTTTAATCATTACAAACCGCCAATATCGTCTTACCAGTCCTCCTATATTTAAAACATCCATAGCTATAGTGCATTAAATGTTAAGTAGTACCTAATGATGTGTCAAAATGTAATAAAACTAAATGTTTAAGACGTAAGATGTAGATTTTGTAACGATGACGTCATTCCAATGTTGGCCATGTACGGGTTACTTCCCACGTGGCCTCCAACTAGGTCTGGACGCCAGGAACCGACATGTAGTGAGTATTTTATACCTGTATGTAACTATGTACTTACATAATATTCGATGCATAATATTTATTGTAACTTGATGCTGGAGCGAACGATATGCGGTTCGCGACGCTCACGTGACTCCATAACATATATATTATACATATGTATATATATAAAATAACAATCAAATTAATGTATGAATAGAGACAATTATCATTGTAAAATGTAGTACGGTTTGGATATAACAACTTTACCGCAGCAGCACGGGTGTGGCAGGTGGCTGGCAGGCGGCCGCTGGCTGACGGAATCTCGACTTTACGCATATTGTCATACAGTTTGCTTTGGATTATTACACTGAGATATTTGGAAAATGACAATACGCTGAACTTGAGGTTCTACAACTAAGATAACCCCGAATAACATTAAACTTTATCGAACACAATAATCGTAGAGTATAATAATAATATAACTGCAGTGCTTGCAGTCCTGCGCGATATACCCTGTCTACGAACTTGCCCTGCTGCTGGTCACAGTAACTACAGAAGCGTCACAATGTCTTAATTATAATAATTTAATTAATAAATTTATAAATAACCGGCTCCTGTGTTTTGTTTATGAGTTCCGGCAAACCGCTGTTCATTTTACCTACTTCCAAAATGTACCAATAAATGTGCAACTTGCATTTACAAACATTTCATTTTCTATAAATATCGTGATCCAATGGTCGATTGATAATAGTATTAGTTCACAGATTCACCTACCCCTTGGCATGCAACATTCAGTACTTATAAATAGAGTTGCATCACAATGTTCTGCATCAAATTAAATACTTTAACGCCCCATTAACGGTTACTTAAATCGCTCCTTAGTACAGAATTTGTATGGTGCTTATTTACTAAGGAGCGATTAAAGTAACCGTTGGTGACTCTGAGTTGGGGCATAAGAGTCCGCTAGACAAATCGATAACGCTAGAACAAACGACATTTAGTTAAGTAAATTATTAATTATTAAGTACCTTCATTAACAAAAAAACACTTTTATACTTACTCAAAATATGGAACTACCTAAACATTTCCAAAAAGTAACTCTAATTAGCCAATGGAGGGTGACTGGTATACACCATACATCACAAGCATAGCCCGATAGTTGAAACCAGCAGTTGAATGGTGTAAGTAGTATAAGCATAATATATTATAATCTAGAGTTGAACAGCGCATTAGGTTGCTGCAGGTTTAAAAAGGTAAAACGGGACTTAGATAATGAAGTTCGTGTGTGACACCGCGATACCGCGCCACGGGCGGGCGCCCGCTCGTCGCGCGGCGGCTGTGGAGCGGATAATAGTCCATGGATCCACAACCGTTTTGAGTTTCGTTATGTATCGCATTTGATACACATATCCAAATTTCAATGGAAAATAAAAGTTTCACTTCAAAATATCTACAACTTAATAGAAGTAATAAAGTTATATATTAGTTATATTGATTAATTATTCTCGTTATTTGGTCAACGGGTTGAAGTAAGGCCTAAAAAGCAAACTAAACAAGCTTGCTAGCAATAAATGAATAATTGTAAGCTGTTTCAGTACCATTAAATAGAAGAAAAGCGCGATTATGTTTGCAACCCCTGACCTAACGGTCACACCATCACGCCGTCACTATGGCGGAACGTGCGTCGTACTGACACCACACGCAACCAACATGCTGGTTCTGCTGCTGCTCGCGACCGGTGTCTCCGCGGAGTGGGTGGAGATCTCGCAGCACCACAACCGCGGAGAGCCTGTCCGGAGAGCCCCGACCGCCGTAGCCGCTGCAGCCGCCGCGGACAACAACATATACGCGAACTACTCTCTCACAGAACGCTCCTGGCACAGACCTGGATCCAGAATTACAAATGTTGGAAGCGTAAGAAAAGTGCAATTGCAAGGCATAAACAAAGAAAGATTTTCTGTCCGAGGGTCTTCTACGAAAACGACAGCAAGCGACAGCAGATTCGAAAGCATAGGTTCCGTCAGAACATCGAATATAAAAATAAAAGAAAATATGGAAACTGGTAAGGTGAAAAGAAAACCTGGTGGGGATAATTTTGAAAAAGACAATGAGGATAACGTTGGGATACATAATCCGTCTCGAATTTCAGATGTATCGAAACCAAAAACTGTTTCAGAAATACATGAACTATTCAATACAAATAACCAGATAACTGAAAGGAATAAATACCAAGAAATAATAGTTACTGATGCAGATGATAATAACGCATCTGAAACTAGTTACAAATCTCATAAAGTGAATTATCTTGAACATGTTCCAGGTAGCTCCAGCGTTGGTATTTTAAACGATATACAAACTGCCAAAAACCGTATCGTAAATATAGAACAATATTCAGAAGAAAGTGAAATTAAAAGTAATGCAGATGGCAGACCCAGATATACTACTAATACGACGCATAAATCTACAAAAAAAACTTTTCTCGCAGATCGAAGCTCTCCTGCAGATACTCTGTACAAGACAAGCCCTAATGTCGAACATATCGTTGAACACAATTTTCACAAAGACCTGGATAGACAAAATAAATTAGAAAATACAGCTGATATATCCAAGAGTCAGCAAAGAATCAAACATATATCAGACTACTATGCTGACCCAACTGTAGCTGAACATAAAAATGTAAACGCTAGTGCTGGTACAAAACCTAACACGGTAGAAGTTATATGGAAGCTGATGAAAGTTGTAGCAGATAACATATCAAGAAACACCAGGCGTAGTTTCAGGAGCAAAATCAGGTATTTGGAAGACCTTCAGAACAATATAGTAGCTAATATTGGTAAGATCATTTACCGATGACTGTATAACATCACTAATTTGAGATATAATTTTATGATATTCATAAAATTTGTTTATATTGTTTTTGGTAGCGGAATGCATAGACCGTGCATGGCCAGATGACATGGTGTCGGGGGCGGAGGCCGGGGCGAGACGGCGGCGTGGGGCGGAGACGCGCGGGCACGTCGAGTTCCCTTCATCAGAAAGTGCCCTCATGACCATATCCTTTCTGACCTTCGCTGTATTTCTCATCAAACTAGTTTTGGTAAGTTCTCCTTACGATGTGATGAGAAAGGAATAAAAATAAAAGCTATTATGATCCCCTTGCAGTGTTGCCAAGTTAGCCACTTTTTGGCTAGATCTGGCAACTTTTAAGATTCCTTTAGCCAAAAATGTCAAATATTCTTGGCTAAATATTTTAGCCACAATTCTAGCAACTTTTGAGGTTTGACTTGACGAGCTAATAATTACTTGACATTGACAATTAACCTAACCTAACTTGGCCCTTACATGTCACTCTATATTAATATTTCCTAACATATTATTATTTCTGAACGAACATTGTCTATGGCATCTTGCTTGCGCAGGAATTAAAACTGTAAAGAAGCTTTCAAAAAGCTGTAGAAAACTGTAAAATTCTGCTTGAAAAACTGTAAATCTACAGCATTTCTTAAAAACAACATAAAATAGTAAGAAAATTATACTTGTATTGGTAAATAAATTTTAAATCCTAAAAAAATTACACAATTTCTACTAAAACTGCCTCGTTTTCAATTTGCACATACTCTTGATTTTCAGTTTCATTTTTATTTTTCAAATCGTACATATTTTTATAAAATCTTTTTAAATGGTCATCGGTAGCATTGAACTCATAATAATTTTTAATTTCTGACTTTGTTTGTAAAGTGTCTTTTATATTGGTGGTTGACTATTTATTCCTAAGTTTGGGTACGCAGCGAATAAAATAGATGGCGCTAATATTATGACGAAAAAACTGTAGATTTGCAGGTCTAAACTAAAAACTGTGAAGATATCAAAAAAACTGTAGATCTACTGTTAAAACTGTAGAGTTGGCAACACTAGCAACGACGGACACGACACGGGACTCACTGATTTAATTTTTTTTACACAAATAAGTTAATGCTTGACCACAATCCCACCTGATATACAAAAAACATGAGAGGTGTCAAGGGACACCCAGATGGAACGAAGTTCCTTTCGATTTAAGTATTGTATTGTTGTACAGCGCCATCTCTGTAAAACTCACTGAATCACTTCAAAAAAAGTGTCGTCATTCGTAAAATCAAAAAGTGTCGCAATTTTCCGTCTAGCCCCCTTTCACAACGCGCGATAAGGAACTTCGTTCCAATAATTATGTTTCTATGTTTGATTTTATTAAAAAATAATTGTTTGATAGTGTTTTTTTATCTCCCGGTCCGAAAAGAAGGTACAAAATTTTTAGCCACTTTTAGCCACTTTATAGGGTACGAAATTTTGATATTCTAGCCACTTTTTAAAAGTGTTTTAGCCACTTCTTGGTTCACTGACTTGGCAACACTATCCCCTTGACCTCAAAATCATTTTCCCGATTGTTAGAAGATGTTTGCTCTTCTTCTTCCGGATTTACAATTTAAGAGCCTTCTTTTTATTTTAACTGAAGCAATTCCAAACTGTCCTATTAAACAAAACAAACGAGTTCTATTAAAACCGACTATGCGTTCGGGATTAATAACGGGCGCAGTGGTACTAAACTTGGTCTTACTATAAGAATTATCTGCCAATCGACCATAATATTTTCAATATGTTTGTATTCCAGCAAGTGATCCATACATACAAGAACAAGACGATGATGGTGACGCCGGCGGTGGTGGCAGCCGTCGGACGCGCCGCCGCTACACTCGGGAAACAAGTTCAACCCTAATACCTACATATTGTCATCTCATGTAGCATTTACTTATAATAGTAGACTACTGTGATAGACTACATCCAATTTAATACATAAATAAATGAAAATGATACAGTGATAAAATTAAATAATGCAAATTGCATCTTGCCCTCCAACTATGTACCTATATTAATATAATAATGTATACCTATGCACCTCATGTGCAGCTTTTCATTTTATAATCGCGTTGTAGGCTACATGTATAACATACGATATCCATAATATGTATACTTGCGCGGATTGTGTTTTGGAAATTGTCACAATTTCGTCACGGAGTTATGACTCAGGACCATTGAAGTATAATGACATAGAACAGACATCTCGAACAAAATGTGTGTCCCGAAACCGCGATGACGCGTTCTTTTTTCAAAGTCTAGAAGGCGATTTACACACTTGCCATAGAGTAACTGTATAAGACACTTGCCGAACCACGACAAACAGTCAACGACTCCAAATCTTTAGCTCTTCCAAATGTTTGATTTAATTTAAATTGAATTCACTGATTAATGTAATACAAAAAATTTATTATTTACCAAAGAGTAGGTACTATAGTCATTCTTAACGGGCTTAACGTATTTATTTGTCCATTAACACGCTTACGGCTTGCCAAGTGTGTAAGCCCGCCTCATATTTTTTTCATTCAAAAATGGCGGGAACAATACACAATAATTGAAATAAATTAGTTTTAGTTGATTTAAGTTTATATTTTGTTTTCTTACTGATGATAAGGGGCCGTCCATTAATCACGTGAGGCTTGAAAGGGGGGGGGAGGGGTTTGACAAAAATCACGAAAATATCACGAGGGGGGAGGGGGGGTGTAGTAAGATATCACGTGTATTTATTTTTTCGTCAAACGCGCGATTTTTAAATAGAAAAGCAGCGTGTAGTGTGACTTTGACTTGCCGTTGCCAGGCAACGAACGAAGGCCTCACGCGCCGCCAGCGACTGCCCGGCTCGGCATGTTTTGGATTAAAACAATGTCGAAAGTAGGTGATCTGTATAAAGACCTTTTTGCAGAGTATAAGAAAGGAAAAATACACGTGATGTTGGGGGAGGGGGGGGGGGTTAAAAATGCTAAAAAAAGATCACGTGATTAATGGACGGCCCCTAAGTAATACCATTTTCTTTTTTGTTTTTTTTTTTACGTGCAATTTTGACAGGTTCTTATCACGCAAGACGGCATTTTTTCAGTTTGTTATTAAACAATTTTGGCGTGTGACCGCAATGAGCGCAGGTGAGTGACAAGTGAGTGAGTGAATGAAGTAAGCCACCTGGCTGCAATGCATATCCCTGACTCGATGTTCGGGGCACAGTATACGAAGTAATAATACTTCAATGCACGCACACCTTTTTGTGTACCTACTACTTACATTTGAGATTTCCATTCACAATCATTGAAGTACTATTCGTATAGAACAGACACCCCGAACATTGAGTCGGGTGCATTCATTGTGGCCAGGGTGGCTCACTTCATTCACTCACTTGCTTGTCACTCACCTGCGTTCATTGCGGCCGCATGCCAAAATTGTTTAGTAACAAACTAAAAAAATGCCGTCTTGCGTGATGAGAACCTGTCACAATTGCACGTAAAAAAATACAAAAAAGAAAATGGTATTACTTATCATTAGTAAGAAAACAAAATATTAACTTAAATCAAATAAAACGAATTTATTTCAATTATTGTGGAATATTCCCGCCATTTTTGAATGAAATGCAAATAAATTGACTTGAATCAATTCAAGTCAGTTCAGGTCAGTCAATTGAATTGAATTGAAAAAATCATGAGTCGGGCTTACACACTTGGCAAGTAAGCGTGTTAATGGACAAATAAATAAGCCCGATAAGAATGACTATAGTACCTACTCTTTGGTAAATAATAAGTTATGTGTATTACATTACTCAGTGAATTCAATTAAACATTAAATCAAACATTTGGAAGAGCTAAAGATTTAGAGTCGTTGACTGTTTGTCGTGGTTCGGCAAGTGTCTTATACAAAGTTACTCTATGTAAATCACCTTCTAGAGTTTGAAAAAAGAACGCGTCATCGCGGTTTCGGGACACACATTTTGTTCGAGATGTCTGTTCTATGTCATTATACTTCAATGTTCACAATACGACACAATGTTACATAAAATATTAGATAGCTTTTGTCTTATTGTTAGTTAATAATTAATAAAAGTCCACCATGATATGATCCAATTCTATTTGGCGATTTTGTACCGTGACACATTTGAATAAAATTAATGCGTAAAATCGCCTATTAAATTAGAAGATGCAATAAATAAAACTATAAAAGTATAATTAATGTCATGACTCACGACAAAATCTGCGTGACAAAATTGTGAAAGGGAAGGAAGCGTGACAAATGTAACAAAAGATGGCGCCACGTGCAGGCAGTTCCCGCCAAAATGTGTGTCACATGCTCAGGACACATTTTCATTTGGAGTGCGTCCATTTGGAAGTCGGCTAAATGGATGCATCGTTAGTGGCTACCTTTAGGTTGTTGCTTCATTATTTTTAAATATTGTCACACTAGCGCTCTGCCAGCGGCTTTGCTCACGTGTTCACGCGGACGCGGGATCTATGTGGTAAAAAAAACTATCTACGTTTTAGCGTTCAGTACTTTTTGCGTCAAAGGCATTAAAGGGTAACATCTATATAAGTAGGATACCCTGTGGGCCCTGTGGCTGTGGTTGTACTTTTAAACCGATGCTTACCGGTATTTTTTTATTCGGTATCCCATTGGTGTTTAGATTATAAATCTAAAATTTAAGGCATAAAGTTGAATCATGGAATATAGAGGGAAAGAGTGCCATCTCATATGAGGGAAAAGCTGAAAAAGTGTCCAGCTGTTTACTGAAAATAGAATTATACCCTGTCCACAAATCTTAGAGACTAAATTGACGTTTCATGGGTGACCAGTTTCGGGTGCAAATTAAATAGCGATGACCATAAACCGGAAAGTAAATCGGAAAAATATTTGCAGTTTTTACGGTGGTTCGAATATTTGTATACAAGAGTCCCTAAAACTGATAGAAAAATAAGTTTAAGCAATCATATCAAATATAATTATATCCATAATATATTTACCCTAATTAACTAAACTTAAAAGTTATTCTACTTACAAGAACGAGTAAATACTCGTTCCCAAATATAACCAAATGGTTATGGTGACATTCGGTATACAGCTTATTTTATACTATAAAGCCAAGTACTAAATAAGTTCAAAATTGCATCAATATTAGTGGGATTGAATAAATTTATTTTAAACGATGAAGGATTTAGTAAAAACTTAAACACATCTAAAATATTTATATCATAACTTTATTCAGAATCAGACCTAGTGCTATCACTGTAAAATGTATCATCAGAATCACGACCAACGTCTATTAAAAACTATTTTGATATATAAAAATTGAGATATCCAAAATATCTCATCGACTATATGCCTTAGGCAATAAGTTTTGAGTGAAATAAGTTTTATCGTCTTATCAATGATAATATTGTTACTAACTGAATGATTTTTTTAATTAGTTCAAACTTCTCACTATTCTTACGAAATCGTTTACGATTCAAAAAACCGGAAAAACATTATTTCGAACTTTGACATTAGCGATTGTCATTTTAGTCTCTAAGATTTGTGGACAGGGTATAGTTCCATTATGTACTAAGTTAAATCTTTGACCTACCACAGTATCCTACGACCATTACGACAATAGCGCTGGCGTCGCAATAAGTACGATATGAACATAGCTGTTCACACTGCTGTAGACGGAGCTGCGGAGTGAAGTTTGCTGAGTTTAATAAAAATCCTAGCGCACCGCAGCGTCAGCCGGACCGGTTTTGGGTTTACCCATGCAGGTACCAGGAGCGGCCCTACCTACGAAAAAACGTGCATACCTACGCAACAAAACATGGCAGTTTTGTTCCTACTAATGTCCAATTTGACGTGACTTTGACATTCCTTTGTCAAAGTGGGTTTTAATCATGTAATTCATATATTTACCGGACGACTAGTTTCAATGCTACCAACATTACGCACAAGTGCAGATTTAATTGAACTGCATTCCGATTTCCGTTTCTCTTTTGTAGTCTGTGATATTCTGCAATCGGCGTAGGTAATAGTGTTCTGTGCTGCCGATTGTCTCGGCATCGGCAATGCAGACAGTGTTGCAAAAGTTCCCGATTTATCGGGAGATCTACTGATTTTGGTTGTCGCCTCCCGATATCCCGATTTAGCGACCGTTTCTCCCGATTTTTTGCATTTCTACCAATGTAATATAATATTGAAAATTAAAAATAGAAAATACTGTTCTAAAAACGAAATACAAAAGAAATTGAGTCGCTCAGTGAAAATACAGAAGAATTTTGGACATGCGTAGGTAAATGTAAATAGAAAACATGGTGATGGCTCACACAATCATGTTCTAAAATATTTTTTTCAACTTTGTCAATGATAGGTCTCATCATCATCCTGTCCATTTCCCAATTTTATTTGGGGTCGGCGCAATATGTTTTCCTCTTCCACACTTCCCTGTCAGCCGTCATCTTAACACTAACTCTCTTATCTTTCATATCATCTGTAACACAATCCATCCATCTTTTCTTAGGTCTTCCTCGTCCCCTTCGTCTATCCATCACATTCATATCCATCACTCTTCTCGTCACATGCGTTTCCTCACGCCTCATCACATGCCCATACCATGACAATCGGTTTCCTTTCAACTTTTCTGTCATTTTTGCCACTTTTACACTTCCTCTAATATACTCATTCCTTACTTTATCCATTCTCGTCACACAATCATCATCATCATTGTCAATGATAGGTCTATTAAACAAAAAAATTTTTATTAAAAAACACAAAAAAACCCCATTGTGTATAAAATACTAAAAATGAAAAAACAAGCCTAGAAGTTTAGCAGTCGGGACCTGTGGTCGGGACCCATTTAAATTTCACAGGGCTTTTTGGAAAGATTTTATTGGTTGAAGAATAAGTTCCGACTGCTTAAGTACTAGGCTTGTTTTTTCATTTTTAGTATTTTATACGCAGTTGTGTTTTTGTTTTTTTTTTTATTTTACACTTTTTAGGTAGGATTAACCCCTTACCGCATAAATACCCAGATCAAAATTGATCAAACTTGTTACAATTTAATATAAATAAAGACATGTTCGCAAAATGGCTTGTCAGATGGTACAAAAACGTAAATGAATAATAAATGTATTAATTAATTATTTTTATAATTAAATTATTGTGATAATAACATACAAACAACGCTTGCATTAGTCAAATTAAAAATCTCCCGATTTCTCCCGATTTTTAGCTGGCAATGCTCCCGATTTTTAATATTTCGTTTTTGCAACACTGAATGCAGATGTCGCAGATGATGCGGACGCCAAATTGATAGCTTATCATCTTTCATCAAGTAAATTAGTAAACAGTGTTTTTTACTTTGAATTGGGTGAATTTGTTAGGTTCATAGTCAGTGATCAGTCTATGGCATGGCAGTGGCGTATGTGGTTTATGTATTTTGATATTATTTTGTCCGCGCATTGATTATAAACAAAGTTACAAAACAAACTAGGATTTTATATTTTCCGACCGGTGTTGTGACGCTCAGATAAAAGTGAATCATTGAATACAACTAAAATGAGTGCCAATTGTAACGCAAGCATACCCGAAGGGTCTCCGATAGTATGCCCTTTGATAATGGGTGCACCGGTCAAATTGAAAATCCGCTACCCAGAAATGATAACACCTGATCGACTTGCAGGTAAGTGTATGATGGTGATGGAAGAAAGAGGAAAGAGCTCATGATTTCTTAAAAAACCTACAAAATTATTCCATGATATATCCTCCAATTTGAATTGTTGGTAGAAGTACTAGCAGAAGGCATCTGACATGGTTGAGTGTTATCCTACATCAAATGATGGTTTCTGTGCACACAAAATTGCCATTGGCAGACATCTATCCACTTACCAACAGCACTCCCCTACAAGGATCAAAATATTGGAGTACTAAAACATATCATAACTACTCAAACATACAGTAGAAAGAATAATTAAGAATGTTATTAATTTTATTCCAGTGCGGGATGACTACAACAACATATGCCGCCTGTGTGCAGCCGAAACTACTAATCCCATCCCACTGTTCAAGGGCGAAGGCGCGAAGTACGATATACCTGGCAAAATACGCAAATACATTTCTATAAGGGTATTATTCATTTTTGTTTATGTTAGTAACTAAGCAGATCACAGTACCACAATCAATAGGATTGACTTCAGCCCATTAATGACCCACTACCGAGCACTGGTAATGAGGAGGCCTAGAGCATACTCCACCATGCTGCTCCAATGTGGATTAGTGGAGGGGTTAGCCGCTAACCCAAGTGCTAGAAGTTTTAACTGGGTAATTTCTGATAGTTGATCATCAAAGTTTCCTACATCACTTTCATATAATTATATAAGTACCAAAGTGGAATAGCCAGAGCACTGCCGCTTTCCTAGCTTAGTTTGCTAAATTCCCTTTGCTAGACTGGTGACCCCAACTGAACTATTATAGCTTTTTATGTAGTTAATAAGATCTAAAGTTTATTGCAAAAACACAACATTATTATTTCTCCATGGGGTCTGCCTAGATAGCTAGGGGCTTGAGAGCCTGTTCCTTCTTGTTCTTTTCTCCTTCTTGGCCGGCAATGCATCAGTGATGCTTTTGGTGTTGCTTATGTCCATGGGCAACAATAGCCACTTGCATCAGGTGGACCATTAGCTAATATGGCGGCTACATCCATAAAGAAAATTACCATTTAAAAATACTGCGCGTCGCGTCGGTGTGAATTGACTCGGAGCACCAAATGACGTTGGTGTGTGTGTGTGTGTGTGGCAGGTGCTGGCGTCGGAGCTGATGCCGCAGACGGTGTGTCCGCCGTGCGCCAGCACGCTGCTGTCGTGGCACGAGCTGGTGCGCAGCGCGCGCATCGCCGACTTCATGCTGCGCCGCAAGCTCGGCGCCTCGCGCGCGCTGCCCGTATGTATTCACTATGTTTAGTGTTCATTTCACTCCTCCGTTATCGTCATCTTCTACGTCATCATCTTTTACCTACGTGATTACCATCAATACGAATGTAGGGTCATTGTGGGAACAGTGGGTCACACTTTTGACGTGAATACGTCTTTAAATTTGCTACCATACGGGGCCAATCCAAAAAACCTAATGATAACAAAACGGGGGTATAGTTTGAATTATTATTAAATCAAGGTTTTAGGTTACCTGCTTTTAACGTAACATTTCATCAATATTATCTGTATAACAAAAATAAATTATTGAAATAAATTATAGCTTTATTTATTTTTAAATGTAATAAAATATTATTTGTTCAATTTTTTAACCCATTTAGTGTTTCTTTGGCATTTTCTGTAAAATAAAATTATAGTCATATAATAATCATCTTGGATTGTACTCGTATTTAGTGATACCTGCTAGTAGATGCACAGTGGGTCGACTCACTGTGCCGACTTTAGAGACGACCCACGCCATTTTAATTTAATGACACAATAACAGAAAACTATGATGACAACCCTTAGTTTACTATCAAATTAAACCTCAATAACTACTTATTGCGTGGGAATGATAACTCACAAGATAAAATTAATAGTTATGGAACAAGGAAAGAATAAAACTTATGTGATTTTTTACTTTTAAACTCTCAAAACACAAATCACATTTAATAACTTACACTACATTATCGAGCGGAGCACTGACTGACGCGGGGAGAGTCATGTTCAAGCGCGAATCTACTGTGAAAAAGATGCAGCTATTGCCTTACTCTTTATGTCCAATATAGCAATGAGCCGCTGACCCATGTGTCCACTTGACCCACTGTTACCACAACGACCATATACTCCATTTTTTAGACGAGACTTATTTTGTAAACATAGTACTGCATACTTTTTATGGAAATAATAATTTAAATTATTTTTTAAAAATAATTAATGGTAAACAGAAATTGGTTTTGACATGAAATGTTTAAATTATCATTTTGTGTCGACCTTATTTTTAAATTACAAATTACGATAAAAAGACAGTGTAAGTTTGTTTACTAAGACTAAGACTAAGTTTATTCATACGGACGAACGGACATGACGAAACTATAAGGAGTTCGATTTTACTTCGGAACCCTAAAAAGTAGTATGGATTCATGTAATGCGCCTAAGGAGTCAGTAATAAATAACTTTTGTAATGTAACAAAAGAGTACTAAACAAAATAGATGCAGTATGACACTTATACCTATTTAAAGTAAGGTGTTCAGGTTAAGGCAAGGTCATGTAAGGTGAGGTGTTCGGGTGGAGAGAAACGACCGTTGCTTGTTAATAATTCGTGTTTAATACTATTGCCACAAAGTACTCCAAACACTTAATGTTACGTATCTACATCACACCGATATTAATATGCAGCCTTAACAAATAGCAATGTGTTTGATGTACGACATCTGTTTCAGATCCCGTCTCCGCCGCCCAGCGCTGACGGCACCGAAATCATCAAGAATGGAGTGAAGTAAGTATTGCCACATTCAATATGACGAGGATGCGTGTTGAAGTTTGCAGAAAGGACATATTATTGGACATCTCGAAAATTGCGAGAGACGAAGAGATATAAATATGATTTCGAGGTTTTCCGACGAAAATAATTTCTATGAAAGTATACGAGCTAATTTTCTATAATTATATTATTGAGGTAGTACATGGGTATGTTGAAACAATAAATAATCCATTCCGCAAACTTAAAAATGCTCCCTCGTAAAAGAGCGCCTTGACGACCACTACCTCCGAACCGATCGAATCGCCAAATGCCTCTGTACATTTACAGGTGTGAGTCGCCGGCTTTGTTGATCTCTGTAGTAAAAGATGTATTGACTAATTACTTCCACTCGCTGAATATCGAAGGAGATAATGCGGACTTCGAATACGTTTGCCAAAAATGTGACGCGACGTCCGTCGGAAACAGAATCGAGGATCTAACCGAACATTTAACGACAACTCACGCGGCCGCAGTAGACTGTAAAGAATCAGTAGAGGATTTTATCAGGAGCAACATAACGTTCGAGGAGAACTTAATGATGGAGGAATTCGTGGACAGCGACGGCGACGCGGGAAGCGGGCAGGACCCGAGCGACGTGGCTCTCCCGCAGTTCTGGTGTCCGCACTGCGACAGCATATTTTCCTCCCCGACGAGACTCCTGTGCCACCTCGGGAAGCACGTGGACGTGGACGACGAGGCCGGAGTGGCGTGCTGCGGCGCCGTGTACGGCGACCGGGCGGCCCTCGCCGCGCACCTGAGGGACCGCCACGAGCGACGCCCGCCCCCCGGACCGGTATGCCGCACGTGCGGCTTCTCCGCCGACGACGCCGGGGCCCTGCAGGATCACATCGACCGGGTCCACGTCGAAGCCGGGGCGACCTCGGCGGACCGAGATAAACGGAAGAGTTCATCTGGCCAAAAATACATTCGCGTCGAGTGCCCGGAGTGCAACAAGATGTTCTCCAACAAGTACAACATGGCGGTCCACCTGCGCGGCCACCGAGCTCGGCCGGAGAAGTTCACGTGCGAGACGTGCGACAGGAGCTACCGGAGTCGCGGCAGCCTGACGCAGCACCGGCGCGTGGTGCACGAGGGGGAGCTGCGGCACGTGTGCGCGGCGTGCGGGGAGGGCTTCCCCTCGCGGCTGGCGCGGGACGTGCACGCGCGCCTGCACACCGGTCACCGGCCCTACACCTGCCGCTTCTGCGACAAGTCCTACCGAGCTCGGAACACCCTCGACAGACACATCGAGATGCACCTCGACGTCAGGAAGTTCTCGTGCCACCTCTGCTCGAAGAAGTTTAGGAAAAGTACGCACCTAAAATACCACCTGACCACCCACGACAGGAGGACCGGGAGTACCTAACCGCGGTTGTTTGTTGCAGGCCGACCCTGCAAGTCGACCTCCGAAGGTCTCGGCCGACGCGGAGGGAGAGCGCGACCGAGTGTAGCGACCCGATCGACTGGCCCGACGAGTTGGACCGTGACGGCGACTCGTTCTCGGAGGATGACGTTCCGCTGTCGAGTATCGCTACCAAAAAATCGACCGAGCTCTACGACAGACTCTTCGCGGCGCTGGTGAACTTCAGGGAGCACGTCGCGAGCGAGCACGAGTCGTCCGAGTGCAGCTACCCGGACTTCACGGAGTCGAGCGAGTCCGAGCGCGACGGCGAGGAGGAGGCGGACGCGAGCGATTACGACGACTTGACGCGAAGCAATATGCGGAAGGACCGCATGGACGAGCGCACGCGGCTCGAGCTGAGCGAGGCGCGCACCGAGCTCGGCGGGAAGGTGTTTTACACGTGCTGGGCGTGCGGCAAGAACCTCAGCTCTTCGCACACGTACCTGTTCCACAAGCGGATCCACACGGGCGAGCGGCCCTGCGTGTGCCACGTGTGCGGCAAGCAGTTCCGCGCGCCCGGCGGCCTGCAGCGCCACCTCACCGAGACGCACGAGCGGCTGCGCCGGTACTCGTGCAGCCTGTGCCCCAAGACCTTCGTCAACCTGCAAAACCTGAAGCAGCACTTCCGCATCCACACCGGCGAGCGGCCGTTCGAGTGCGGCGAGTGCGGCAAGCGGTTCACGCAGAGCGGCAGCCTGCACGTGCACGCGCGCACGCACAGCGCGCGGGAGCCGCACGAGTGCGCGGAGTGCGGCGCGCGGTTCAAGTTGCGCGCGGGGCTGGCGCGCCACCGACTGCGGCACACGGGCGAGCGGCCGCACGCGTGCGCCGTCTGCGGCAAGCGCTTCCGGCAGCGGCACGACCTCACCGCGCACGCGCGCCTGCACTCGGACGCCAAGCCGCACGCGTGCGCCGCCTGCGGAGCCGCCTTCCGCCAGCGCAAGGCGCTCCGCCACCATTGCAAGCGCGTGCACGAGACCGACGCCCCCGTCCCCGCTCCCGCTGCCCCCGCCCACGCCCCGGCAGTCCCCGGCGAGGCGGCGCCGCCACAGCTCGCCTATAGTAATGTGCAGCCCTACTACAAAATATTGCCTTAATATAACACATTATTATTGTAATTCATTTATATTTATATTATACAACGTTGTACGGTTATAATTTAGTTTCATTTAACAACTGCAATGGGCTTGAGATAGGAAGAAAATCATTACCACCTTACACACCCATTGGCGCGTACCCAATTTCTGACTTGGGGGGAAGAGCACAAATCAGAGTTTTTTTCTGGGTCCGTGGGCCTGAACTCCTCAGTCTCACAATAAATAACAACAATTTATTTATTTAAATTCCATTAGAACGGCTTCACCAATTATACTAATGGATACAATTTACAAATTACAAATATAAATTATATAATACAAAAATAACAACAAACAATAATAATTGTTAAGTCAGTAACGCATACATACCTACATCACTCGTTCATTTCACAGTATTGCAGGCATTCTGTCAAAATTCTTCCACTCATCAGCAAAAATGTCACAATGAGGCGCGGCGTCCAGAAGAGCATTGAGCAATGATAATATGAAATTTTTGAATACAATCTGATAGGCATACCAGAAAGAAAGATTCCGAAAAGAAGATGGCCCATACATGGGTATTTTTGTCGATAAAATTAGGTATATTTCATGCCCTTAAAATATCGCTAGTTGGGCGCTGGACACATTGTATAGTGGCTAAGATAGTATCTTTTTGACATGCATTGACGGTGGCCGACTTAGTAATTCAGAGGAAGATGTATATTTTTAGAGGAGAATAATGATATTACATAGAAATCAGTTTAATTAGCACCCAACTTAAATTACAAAACTAACAAAATTGTTGTATATACAGTAATTTTTTGAGTTTTCTTTAATATAAAAAAGTAACCAAAATGTTCAGATATTTTATGATATGATAGATTTATGAAATCTAAAATTGAACCGTACGCGTACGCCACAAACTTAAAAAAAGAAGACGGATTATCAGCTAGTAGCTACAAATTCAGTGAAGCACCCATAGTAATACCAACTCCTCTATTCGTACCAGTATCACACGCACACATTGACACCATGCTGTTATTTATCGGCCGCCATTACCGCGTCGGACTCGATATTATCACTCTCGATAAGACAAGGTGACGTCTGTTCTTTTTTCAAGTCTGTGCCGTACGCTAACATTACACTTTTATACTTGTCAAGAACCGATAAGTCAGCTTAAACGTCAATCCATGATTCAGTTCTCGTCTTGTTGACGTGTGCATGTTTTGCTGATGTCTAAGGTCGGCATGTACGAAGCAACTACATATTATAATAATATATCGGTGAGATATAACAAGTCAATCATCACGTGCACGTTGATGCCTCAACAGATTTCATGATTTCTGGTGAAAAATACATCAAAGAAAAATTATGTCCAAAAACAAATTTACTTTTCGCTTGCATTTCACTTTGCAGTGAAAGCTTAAACTCATCGTCTATCAATGAAACGGAGGAGGTTCCGAAGCGATCAAACCAAACACAAAAAACGATCCGCGAACCATCACCGACCGAGGAATCGAAGGAGGCCGAGGTCGCGGAGAAGCCCAGGGTGGTCGTCACCGAGAACGGAAAACGATACGTGTCGTGCGGCACGTGCCACAAGAACGTGGCGAGTGCGTCGTGGCGGCGGCACGAGCGCGCGCACCGCGGCGAGCGGCGCTACAGCTGCCACGCGTGCGGCGCCGCCTTCGCCGACAGCGGCAACCTGGCCCGCCACGCGCGCGCGCGCCACGCCCGCCTGCGTCCGCACGTCTGCGCCGACTGCGGCCGCGCCTTCGCCCGCAAGACGCACCTGCAGGACCACGTGCGCTCGCACCGCGACGCCCGCGACTTCGTCTGCGACGTCTGCGGGAAGGCCTCCAAGTCGGCCGCCGCGCTCCGCATGCACGCGAGGACGCACGCCGCGCCGCGCAGGTTCCCCTGCATGGAGTGCGGGGCGCGGTTCAGGCGAGGCGGCGAGCTGCGCGCGCACATTACGGTGCACACGGGCGAGCGCGCGCACCGCTGCGACTGCGGCCGCGCCTTCCGGCTGCGCAGCCAGCTGACCGCGCACGCCCGGACGCACGCCGCGGGGTCGAGCGGCCGGACTGATGGCCGGTTTGTTTCAGGTACGTAGAGGCCGGCATCGACGCGCCTGAGCTGCCCGCGCAGCGCTTCTGCGGCACCTGCTCGCTGCATGCGCCCGCGCGGCAGGACACTTTCCTCGTCGGAACGTCGGACGAGGAATGCAAGATGGTCTATCGCTGCGAGGAGTGCCACTCCTACCTCGACAAGGACGACCTCCTGTTCCACATCAACAAGCACGCCTTCGCTCGACTCTCGGACCACGATAAGGCCGAGCACCACCGAAAAGAGAAGGCCGTCCTGGAGGGGCAGGCGAAGATCGATGCGCAGGCCCAGACCGAGCTCGACAAGCTGAACGACTACTTCCGCAGAAACGAGGCGGAGCCGGCCCGGGAGCGCGGCCAGGTGGCGGGGCCGCGGCGCTCGGAGCGGACCGCGGACGAGCGACAGTCCGCTGGGAGCGAACGCGCCGACGAGCCGGCGGGCGACAGGCCGCAACCACTGAAGAAGAGGAGCTCCAAGCGCACGAGCGACGAGGGCTGCCAGGAGCGAGACTCCGACGGGGAGCAGCCCGAGCGGTCACCGCCGAAGCGGAGGAGGGTCGAGCCGAAGCAGAGCTCGGAGGCGGAGCACTCGCCGTTGAAGCGACAGAAGAGGAGGGTCCTCGCCGCCAAGGGCGGGCAGCGGGCGAGAGGGCTCCCCGACCGTGACGAGGACGAGGTCGACGCCAACGAGGCCTCTCCGGACGCGGAGACGAGCAAGCCGAAGGTCGCAGACAAGTCGCCCAAGGCCTCCCGGACGTGCCCCATCTGCGGCAAGCAGTACCGCGCCTCCTCGAGCTACTTCTACCACATGAAGTACTTCCACAAGCGCAGCCGCGAGCACGAGTGCCCCGTGTGCAACAAGAAGTTCGGCACGAAGGCCAACCTGGCGCAGCACGCTAGCATCCACACGGGCGCGTACGACCTCGCGTGCAAGGAGTGCGGCAAGCGGTTCAAGTCGAAGCCGAGCCTGTACATCCACGAGCAGAGCCACGGCGGGCCCAAGCGCTGGGCGTGCGCGCAGTGCGGCCGCTCGTTCCGCTGGCGCACGCACCTGGCGCGTCACGTGACGCGGCACGCGGGCGAGCGCGCGCACGTGTGCGGCACGTGCGGCCGCGGCTTCAGCGTGCGCTGCGACCTGCTGCGGCACGCACGCACGCATGCCGCCGACGAGTACCACTGCGCCACGTGCGGCCTCAAGTTCGCGCAGAAGCGCTACCTGCAGGTGCACATGGTGAAGAAGCACCCCGAGGCGCCCGCGCCGCCGCCGCCCGCCGTCACGCGCTCCTGATCCGCGCGCGCCCGCACTGCGCGCCGCAGCGCAGTCGCCGCCCCCTGCCCCCGTCAGCGGTAGGTATCGTCCATGTCCTAATGTCTGATCGTATTGTGTTTTTTAAAATCTTATATCAGTGAACTAGAATCAGTTCGTTTATTTGTCCAAACTTTGAAATTGTTTGGAAGTTGTAATACCTGCAAGTATTAAACATTTTAAAAATTCCATTAAGTCATAAGTCCTACTCCTCAAGTAAACTTAATGCATAGTGTAACATATACCTAAGTCACCATAATATACTTCTGTTTTCTGTATAGGTACGTAGTTTTTGTAAGTTGCTATAATGTTTATTCGATTATTAGGATTATATCGATTATAATAACTTTGTGACTTAAATGATAAATGGACTTGAGTAAGCATGTAAAGGCATACGTAATCTGTATTTGTAAAGTAATACCGATAAGCCCCATTTTCCTAAATTAAGATACATTAAGGTAAATTAAGATACAGAGCCTTTATATATATCTGTAGCTATATCACTACTCTTATATCTTGCATGTGTGTGTATGTATATGTCTATATACTCGTGTCTATTAGTGATAATTACGATCTCAAAACAACATCCGAAGCTACCTAGCACGATAATATAACATAGGTTTAATGGCAATGATAATTATGATGACGTAGTCCATACATAAGTGTTCTGTAACGTAGGTTAAAATTAAAAACTTTAATAATTTCTTTATCTAATCGTAGGATTAAGTACGTACTTTAAACTCAATATTTCAGTGTTTTAGTTAAACATAAAACTGATTGATATAATTGTATTTACATATACGGTAGAAAGAATGTAGTCTTAATAAAAACTGAAGAAATAGTTCCCTGACTTTTTTTGGAGTGGTAACAAAACTCTTGAGTATGTTTAATAAAACCACATAAAAGTCCATAATAAAACTTAGGATTACAGAAATATATGTAATTAGGGCATATGGTCCTGCTATGTAATAAGTATGTGGTCGTTGTAATATTCAGTGCCTGTGTATGAAGAAAAAAACTTCAGTGAGATAGGAGATTATTTTTATAGATGTAAAAAAAAAAACTTCCAAACGTTAAAATAACCATTACATCGTCGGCACGACTTACATTTGAACTGCATTTCTAAAAAAATACGAATTTTAGTTTTAGTTGTAGTATTTTGACAATATTGTGGCCATAATGTGTGAAGGAAAATATGTAGGTATGTATTTTGTACTGTATGGGACTAAAACCGATCTTGACTGTAACAACTCTTCATGTTAACTAGTAAGCCGCAACAGCCTTCACGGGTGTTGTATATTATACTAACGCCCCAACTCAAAGAGTTACTAACTATTACTTAAATCGCTCCTTAGTAAAGAATTTGTATGGTGATTATTTACTAAGGAGCGATTAAAGTAACCGTTAGTGACCGAGTTGGGGAGTGAGACCTATTTAATCACACCCTATGTGTGTAAGAATTTTGTATACTTATAGAATAAATCGTTTTGACAGATTCCTTTGTTTGCTTATTTTAAATTATTATAATAAATGTCATCATATTCACTCTTTTGTTCACAATGCGTTTGTTACAAGTTTGGTAGAGTCCACCCGGCGTTGTGGTTATATGTAATGTACAAAAAAAGTCCAAATAATGTATTTAATTTTTAATGAAATCATAATTTATTTAAATTATAAACAAATTAAATTAAAAAAGTATATTTACATCTAGCACTTTCTGGCATACGCTTGCATCTCTTCAATGACCAATTGGGTTGTTGAATTAAAAAAAAAACTAATACAAATTATATTACTTGTCGATGCGAAAAGTAATCAAAATTATTTTTAAAATTAATAATAAACAATTCAAAATTTCAAAAAGAACCCCGACGCAAGAAGAAACTACGAACGCCCCACTATTGCACTAGTTCGCCATGTTTGTGACGTCATAGTGTTAAAGAATTAATCAGTTAAAAGCTAAGTTTTTAACTATAACGAAATAAAAAAAATACGAATTTTGTTAACTAAAAATAGTTTTGTTGTAAAACTTACACGATCTTTCCATATAACAAAAAAAATTCTTCAAAAACCCAATTGCAATTGTTTCGTGATAGTACAGATGCTGATGATTATTTTATTGGAGATGACGTTAACATGAATGATTTAGATCAGCTTTGTTTTTGTTTATTTATCTCGTCTCGCTTTACACAGCACAATAACACCCCATGTCTACAAATATCAGTATAAGAATTTACGCGGCCATTAGAATTTTGCACGCGTCTTGATCATTATAATACAGTTAGTATTGTGTTATGGAGATAAACAAACCAATTCAAATCAAAATAAATAAATGCTGCGCCTCGTCAGCTCTAAGAATTACGATTATCGTTAAATATATTTTGGGTTCTAAGTTAATGAGCACTGCGTACAAATAATATTAAGTATTCACATTTTGTACAAGGTTTTTAATATGATTTGTGCGCAGGCTAATAAAATAATATCACAATATCGAACCAAAATTCATCTTAAAATGAATTGGTACATTTTTTCGAATTTCAACAGGTGATTAAATATTATTCATCTAAACCTAGGACAAAGCTTATAAATATAATAAATGTCTATAACACAGTCGAAACACATTTACATCAAAGTATAGTTACAGTCAGATTATTACCTTTTAATACACTCACGCCCCAACTCACGAGTCACTAACGGTTAATTAAATCGCTCCTTAGTACAGAATTTGTATGGTGATTCTTTACTAAGGGACGATTAAAGTAACCGTTAATGACTCTGAGTAGGGGCGTCAGTGGCGGATGGCCCGCAGTCCGCGGCGCTATCAACAAATGATGAATTTAATTTCTTACAGCTTGCAATAAATATACGATGTGATTGAAGCTAAAATTATTCTAAATTCACCTTCAGTAGCATATATTAACAGAGAGAGGTCTATATTACACAGAGATACGATAACTTGGTTGTAAAGTAACAAGACAATCATAATACAAAAAAACACCCTAAAAATATAAAAGGTAAATCTTTCCTTTGATGGCCAAGCTTGCCCGGAATGTCTGTAGCCAGTCACATGTGTAGCCCTCAACCACAAAATATAGAGACAACAGAACTCAGAAGTGAAACTCCCTAATCCATACACAGCATGCTCGAGCAACACACACAGAAACACCATTCACACACTAAAAATAGGATCCAATTGGATCAGTACTGAGCGGATCACTTTTATTTTTTGTGTCCATGAATGGTGTGTGTTTGTACATTGTTCAAGCGCGCTTAGAGCCTTCTGTGTCTACTTATTTTGTGTCTGAACAGCTTCTCAGGCTCACAATCGCTACAGGTTAATGTATGGCAACCAGTAATACTAACTATCGGAGTGAAGTGCACATGTCACTCGCCGACCAGGTGGACTGACGGACCTGTCGGAGTCCCGTGATCGGTATCACGGGAAGCCTCCAATGGACTAGGCAGACAGATAGGTAGCGTGAAGTTAGTTCCCGAGCGAGTCGACGGGCGAGGCGGAGCGGCCGCTGTTCTCGTTGACGAGGCGCTGCCGCTCGCGGTACATGGACACCTGGATGTTCTCCAGCTGGTGGTAGCGGCACACCTTCAGCGTCGAGAACACCGCCAGGCCCACCCACGTCGCGAACGCGCCCCACGCGCCGAACTGAATGGTAACATCATGTATCGGTTACATGGAGTTTGAGTCGAGTTGATCACAGCCTTTATACTTTTAAATAGCAAAAAAATATAACACATTACAGCATAGTAAGGATGTTATTACAACTCCTGTTGAAATTAAATTTTCAATTTGTTTTAACTTTTCTTATAGTAAAATCTTGGAAAACTGATGGCTAGTAGTAATTGTTTAAATAAATAAAAGAACACATTAAATTGACTCACCTGAGCTGTTCCCAGCTCTATGTAAAAGCCATGGGTGGATATGCCATCCTTCTTGTCTATATCCTGACCGGTTGCATCTTCACAGCTGAAACATAATTCAAACAATACAAGCCATAAGTAAAGTATGTATTTTTTTATTTTCCGTACTATGTTATCCTACTAATATTATAAATACGAAAATTTCTGAGAATGAATGGATAGTTACTCTCTCATGCAAAAACTACTGAACAGATTTTTATGAAATTTAGCACACTGGTAGATCACGATCTGGTTAACATAAGGGGTACTTAGTATCCTGGAAAACGCAGGCAAGGTGGAATTACATAAAGAAAGCTAATGCTTATAACTAGCTGTTTAATACCTATTTATCTTTAGGGGGCGTCCATAAATTACGTGAGGTGTTTTTTTTTTATTTTCTGTCCCTCCTTCCTCTCCTGATGAGATGTCGTGAGATTTTATTCAACCCCCTCTCCTATCCCCCAATTTCATGTGAGATTTTTCAAAATGTGGGTTTCTTACGTAAACGCTTTGGATTGTTATTGTAAATTATTTTCTTTCGAACGAATTAGTGAATGATCTTAATCGTATTACGATTACGCTTAAGATTAAATCTTAAGCATGTACAATCTGGATTAAATGAACCAAAATAGTATATTTTTTTTTGTTTCAATCACAAAAAAATTGCGTGATATTTGCCAAAACCCCCTCCCCCCTTAAACATCTTGTAACGTATTTTACGTTACATGTGCAACCTAGCATTAAATTAAATCGTTTTTCTATCCTTTTCTGAACAAATCATTCCATCCGACATTTGTTTACATACTTAACCTCACATCTTAACTTATAATTTTTAACTTCACAAAATTATCATTTATCTAGTGGGTAATTTGGAATCGTTTTTGACAGGGCTGTCATTATCGATGTTCTGTCGATGCCACTGTCAACTTATTTGACAAGCTGTCACTTGACGTTTGTCACAGATCTTTAATAATTTTTAAGTTCGGAAATTAATTACAGGTGTCGCTACTGGCGTGTCGCGTGATGCATATTAGTTGAATGCAATTGATGTTGTTATCCAGTACTTAACTCTATGATCCTTGATCATAGATTTTGGTTGAATGGACTGATTCCTTTGTCTAAATTGTCTTCTAATTTTTATGAGATATTGATAGTCATTGGATCCTCACTTTCCTGCCGGCCTTCTGAAAAGTCACTTATGCAATGTGAACAATTTTTTGAGTTTTCTTCATTTTCTTTGTTTTTCGATAAAATAATGTGACGAAATTAAAATTTAAAAGCCATTATGCTTTCCGTCACATATAGTTATTGGTTTTCTTTGTCGATTCGCCATATAATGTGCGATTAATTTTACCTCATGGTAAGTTTGCAAAAACTTTTTTCTCGAATTCGTTTCTGGTTGGAATACGCATTTCTTATAGTGTTTATTGTCTTACAGGATTCCAATTAAGTGCCTTTTCGCGTAATTTATGGATTGTTTTGTGAAAAACACCGGATTCTCCGGGTAAGTTTTGACAAATTTTAAAATTGAAAATTCGGATTTCGGTTGGAAGTGATTAGTTGATTAACGTGGTGTTTTTCTTTTGTCCACAGTGTTTTAAACGAGTTTTTTTTATCGGGAGTTTTTTAAAAAACGAGTTTTTTTTAACGGGTTTTCTATCGTTGGTTCAACTAGTTCTAATGGAAGTTTTCTTAGTGGATCATTTCGATACCGTTAACTTCGCTACCTATCTTCTCATTTACACGGATTCGCCGGTACTTACGTCGTGCGCTGAGACACCGAGCCCCGCTTAATTTTTGGAATTTTTGGTTGTAATAACATATATTTTGGATTGCTACGTTCTGGTATGTAATTATATTCTCTTACAAACTGAAGAACTCGGCATTCAACTTAATTTAACGTTTAAGTACGATTTATTTTAAGGCTAGGTTATATCTAGTTAATATTAAGTCGGTTTATATCTTGTAACTTGTTTCAATTTTGGATAATTAATTTAATTTAATTTCAGGATGGATTAAGCCATCCAGGCGCCCGAAATTTGCTTAAATTATTTTTATTTTTCACATATTGTAACAATTTCTTAAATTAAAAATTCCTCTCCTTTGGCTAGCTGATACACAAAATTATTTGTAAAACTTTAGGCGTTAAAATTAATTTAATTGATAAGCTTTGGCGAAAATTATATTTCCAAATTGTTATATATTTTTGCAGAATAAATATTTGTTATTAAAATTTTATGCGGTTTACTTTTTCCGAGCGAACCCCATTGTAATATAAATAAAATTTGTTATAGTCCAATGTTCTATTCCGGTGCAACTTTTTGTGTATGGTAGCCCTTGGCATACACACATAATTTAATTTAAAACACATTTAAAAATAAATAAAATAATTTTTTATTTTTATTTATATTACAATTTGGCGCTGCGAAAGTAGGGACTTGACCTATATTTTGCAGTTTGCATATTTGTTACTTAACTTTTCAACTTTTGTATTAGAACTTTGTATTGGAATTTCGACCATTGTATTTATGTGTCATTTATGATATTTTGCATACAAGCTAGGCTTATTTTGTGAATTGAATGCCAAGTTCACTTATACTTATTAACTGTAGTTAGTACTATTAACTAACCATTTTGTTGACTTATTTTGAACTTCACTTTGACTTATTTTGAGTTCATTGAACTTTATTTTTTGGAATAATTGAATATAGTGTTATCGCTGAAAATTTAGGACTTCTCAAACATGTCGCATGAGGAATCTTTACCTACCATTTTACAACCACCTAGTAGTGATGATAACTTAAACAATTTAACTTCGAATATTGATAATGATAATTCTAACCTTGTAGAAGCTAATAACTCTCAGGCCATGCCTATGACTTCTAATGACTTGTTGGATTTGTCGTTTCATCCTAATAATTTATCTTTTCCTAACAAGCTTTTGTATAACAAAAGACCTGATTTGTCTAAGTTCAGGCATAAATTTAATGGTAGAACTTGTGTTCGTGAATTCTTACTCACTTTTGAGGATAGATTCTGTAAACCTAGATTTGAAATTCAGAGTAACTTATCTTGGAAAATTGTTATTCCTAAGGAAAATATATTAGATACTATTCGTAATAATCACGATAACTTAGATTCTGCACATCTTGGTATTTTCAAAACTTTAAATAAATTAAAAATTCATTATTATTGGCCCAATATGGCAAAAGATGTAAAAGATTATATTTCAAAATGTGAAGTTTGTAAAGCATATAAACATTCAAATTCCCCTCCATTTGGTTTCATGTCTAATCCTAAAATAGTAAATTCACCTATGATGATGCTATCTATTGATATCATTGGTCCCTTGCCTAGAACTTATTCTGGTCATCGTTTCATTTGTTCAGTACTTGATGTATTTTCAAAATATTGCTGGTTATGTCCATTAGGTAATGCCACTACTAAATCAATTTGTAGATTTCTTGAGAGAGATATTTTCCTTAAATTTGGTTGTCCAAAGATTTTTGTATGCGATAATGGAAAACAATTTGTTTCAAAAACGATTTGTTGAATTTTTGAAAAATTATAATATTGATAAAATATTTTATAACACTTTGTATACGCCACAAAATAATCCTGTTGAGCGTTATCATAAAACTTTAGAAACTTGTTTAGCTTGTTATGTTAGAGACGATCATCGTACGTGGTCGAAGTTTATCAACCATGTTCAATTAGCTTTGAATAGTAGTGTTAATTTAGCTACAGAATTTACTCCTAACTTTTTGATGTTTGGTAGAGAAGTCATAATTGATGCTTCCCTACATAAATTTAGTAATTCCATTAATAATTTAGATGATATCCAATTAGGTAGTCGCGAAAGGTACTCTACTTCCTTGAACTCTCTTAGTTCAATTTTTGAATTGGTTTCCACTTCTTTGTTAAAAGCATATCGTAAAAATGCTTCTTATTATAATAAAGGCAGGAAAGTCATTTCCTATGATTTGGGAGATATTGTTTGGAGACGGAATTTTGTTTAGTCTAATGCATTGCATTATTTTTCGGCAAAGCTTGCTCCTAAGTTTGTGAAATCTAAAATAATTAAGAAAATTTCAGATAATGTCTATATTTTAAAAGATTTAGGAAAACGTTCCACTGGACGTTATCATGTTAAAGATATTATTAAAATTAATTAATTTTTGGTTCTGTACACTTTGTACAAATCTTTTTTGTTGAACTGTCATTGGTGATAGTTTATGGGATTCTGTTTGTGGAAGAATTAAGTGTGAGGAATGATAGGACTATCCCGTGTGAGATGAATGAGTGATAGGAATTAACTTGAACTTACGCAGTACTACATAATTAGATTACTAAAATTTTACTTAGGACATTTTGGAACTTTCAAAATTAAAATCTTAACTTTTCCCCAAAGCATAAGAAATTAGTTAGATTTAAGTTTGTTTATAGATCTTTTACTATATTTTTAAGGATCTAATTTTTCTTAGTTTACGCCCTTCAACGTAATACTAAATTAGTTTTATTTGCATAATTGTTTGATACAAATATGTATTACTTTTAAGCTTATTTATTAAGTTTAAGCTTTTAGCTTAATGTTATATACCCGGACTTGACTTCTCGGATATAGACTTTTTCTTATACTTGTCTACTGCAGGGAGAGTATAACTTTGCTTTGACTTTCGGATTTAGTAACCTTTTCGGGAACTTTTCCATTTTTTGTTGATGGCACTCGCTTGTGTAGTTGTCTATCACACCTTTTTAGTAATACAGCTCAAGTTTGTAGTTGTTATTACAAATTTGTGTTCTGTGCACGGTAAGTCGGTGGAGTAGAGCCGGTCACAGTAACATTTGTTTTGGTTTATTTGGTTATTTAGTAGCCATTGTTTTGTGCTACTAATAACATTTTTCGTTCTGTGCTCGGGAGTTCGGTGGTGTTGGGCCGATCACAGACAAAGCTTTTGGTGGTTTCGTGTTCGAAAAGCCGATGGTGTAGAGTCGACCACGAAATTCATTTCTTTTGGTATTTTTTCCTTTATGTCTTCGTGTTCGGAAAGTCGATGGTGTTGTGTCGATCACGATTACATTCTTTTTCGCGTCTCTCGTTTTGTAGCGATTGCGTTAGTTGTTTTTCATCTCCTTTGAGTGAAAAGTTTAACTTTGAGCTTTTGCTCTACCTTTTAGACTTGTGTTATATCTCACTTATTTCTCGTTCGAGTTAAAGTTTTTTCCTTTTGACTTTTGACTCTAATGAAGAGTGTAGAGATAACATAAAGCTTTTCTTCTATGATTATGTAGAGATAATATAGAGCTTTTCTATTTTGACTTTGTACTTGTAGAGCTAGTTTTTCTTTCAATTGGTACTCGTTGATGTAGTCTCTTGGTTACTTCTGCGTCCAATGTAGAGTTTTGAAATTGTAGAGTCACTTGCGACTTGAACAATCCTTTGTTTTAGCGATTATTTCGTTAAACTTTTGGTATTTGCGCCTTTTAATTCCCTTACTTTTGTAGATTCTTAGGACTCTATCAAACTTTATTAACTTAGAATTTTCATTTGAAAAGAGTTTCTCCTTCGGAGCTCCTCTTTTATTTTTGGCAGGGGGGTAATGTAACGTATTTTACGTTACATGTGCAACCTAGCATTAAATTAAATCGTTTTTCTAACCTTTTCTGAACAAATCATTCCATCCGACATTTGTTTACATACTTAACCTCACATCTTAACTTATAATTTTTAACTTCACAAAATTATCATTTATCTAGTGGGTAATTTGGAATCGTTTTTGACAGGGCTGTCATTATCGATGTTCTGTCGATGCCACTGTCAACTTATTTGACAAGCTGTCACTTGACGTTTGTCACAGATCTTTAATAATTTTTAAGTTCGGAAATTAATTACAGGTGTCGCTACTGGCGTGTCGCGTGATGCATATTAGTTGAATGCAATTGATGTTGTTATCCAGTACTTAACTCTATGATCCTTGATCATAGATTTTGGTTGAATGGACTGATTCCTTTGTCTAAATTGTCTTCTAATTTTTATGAGATATTGATGGTCATTGGATCCTCACTTTCCTGCCGGCCTTCTGAAAAGTCACTTATGCAATGTGAACAATTTTTTGAGTTTTCTTCATTTTCTTTGTTTTTCGATAAAATAATGTGACGAAATTAAAATTTAAAAGCCATTATGCTTTCCGTCACATATAGTTATTGGTTTTCTTTGTCGATTCGCCATATAATGTGCGATTAATTTTACCTCATGGTAAGTTTGCAAAAACTTTTTTCTCGAATTCGTTTCTGGTTGGAATACGCATTTCTTATAGTGTTTATTGTCTTACAGGATTCCAATTAAGTGCCTTTCCGCGTAATTTATGGATTGTTTTGTGAAAAACACCGGATTCTCCGGGTAAGTTTTGACAAATTTTAAAATTGAAAATTCGGATTTCGGTTGGAAGTGATTAGTTGATTAACGTGGTGTTTTTCTTTTGTCCACAGTGTTTTAAACGAGTTTTTTTTATCGGGAGTTTTTTAAAAAACGAGTTTTTTTAACGGGTTTTCTATCGTTGGTTCAACTAGTTCTAATGGAAGTTTTCTTAGTGGATCATTTCGATACCGTTAACTTCGCTACCTATCTTCTCATTTACACGGATTCGCCGGTACTTACGTCGTGCGCTGAGACACCGAGCCCCGCTTAATTTTTGGAATTTTTGGTTGTAATAACATATATTTTGGATTGCTACGTTCTGGTATGTAATTATATTCTCTTACAAACTGAAGAACTCGGCATTCAACTTAATTTAACGTTTAAGTACGATTTATTTTAAGGCTAAAATTATATTTGGCTTTGGCGAAAATTATATTTCCAAATTGTTATATATTTTTGCAGAATAAATATTTGTTATTAAAATTTTATGCGGTTTACTTTTTCCGAGCGAACCCCATTGTAATATAAATAAAATTTGTTATAGTCCAATGTTCTATTCCGGTGCAACTTTTTGTGTATGGTAGCCCTTGGCATACACACATAACTTAATTTAAAAACACCATTTAAAATAAATAAAATTATTTTTTATTTTTATTTATATTACAATCTCATCATCTCATCATCATCATCTCATCATAGGTTGGAAGAAAATGCTGTTATCAATAAGTCTGCTTCTATAATGTTTTTCATTTGTTAATTGAGAGACTTGTTTTATGTAACTAGTCAACAAGTGAGACAAGCAAGAGGTGACTGGCTGGGCCTGCACTGAAACACAATTTAATTATAATATTATTACAACTGCTGACATAAACAAGCAGGCTGACTTACCAATACCAATTAGTGGTTCAAAAATTACTGGACTGATTTTAGTTCTTTCACCAATACAATGCTCTATTCTGATTTACCATGGCTACATATATTTTCTCAAAAAAAATATATGTTTAGAGTATCAAATGCTTCATAACAATTAGTTAGTCAATTAGTAACCCACCATAAAACAGATCTATACCTGGGGAACCTCTCGACAATATTCTGGCACCAGGTCATGAAGCCGAGCGTGACCATGACGGCGGCGGACACGGCCAGCCCGCACAGCGTCACGCAGCCCACCGCCTCAATGAACGCCGACAGGAACGAGCTGTCCAAGCCCTTGTATATGAACATTGACAACCTGGAATGATGAACAATGTATTAACAATTAACATGTAATACTTAATACAATATGCAAAAGTTATTTAGTATATTTTGATAATAGCAAAACAGGCAAGCATTTAATATGGTATTAAGTTTCAATGATGGTATTGTGTAGCTTCACATGTTGGTCTGAATTACATTTCAAATAGAAATCCTTACTTTTAAGTAGAATAGATACTAGATTCCTAAACTTGTTAATACATAAAGCAAAAGCAAAGCAACAACCCATAATTGTCCCACTGCTGGACTCGGGGTCTCCTCTCACAATGCTCACGTTGTGATCCTCAGGGTACAGGCCATATGATAGTCTACCACGCTGGCCAAATGCGAATTGGTAGACTTCATACACCTTTGAGAACTTTATGGAGAACTCTCTGGTGTGCAGGTTTCTTCACAATGATTTCCTTCACCGAAGTAAGTGATAATTAACTTGTAATACGCACATAATGTTTGAAAATTAGAGGTGTGTGCCAGGATTTGAACTCATGCCCCTGCGTTCGGGAGACCAATGTTCTAATCACTAGGCTATCACTGCTGCTGTTAATACATATCTACATATTATTGTTATATCAGATACATAAAATCACTCACCGATACACCTGAATGCAGCACACGATGAACATGAGTACTCCCACGACCAACACGTAGTTGCAGTACGCCTGCGACGCCCACGTCACCAGCAACTGACCATCCTCCTCCTGCCAGGTGCCTCGAGAGAACAGCAGGCAGTGTCCACTATGGAGTACATGGAATTGTATTACATTTGGAATATTGCTGGAATTATTGATGTTCATAGCATTTTGTGTCCATGTTAATAAAAAATACGTCAAATTTTATACTTCGTGGTAAATGTTTGACTTTTAGTACAAAAAATAATAAACGTACCTGAACTCATGCTGATGCATACTCATCGGCACGATGATACACAAGGAAAGGATCAACCCTATAATATATCCAGCTATTTGGCTCAGCAATAATACGTTCGTCAGCGCCATGGTACTCAGCAGAACAATGTCGCACTTCCTAACACTCCGCAGGTAAAGCGTCGATTTTATTAGGCAGGATTTAATATGCGCAGAATAAAACGACACTTTATACCATGCTGTTTATAAATAAAAAATGCTGATTGTAGTAGGTACAAACAATAAAATATAAATAAATACAATTTCGCTTTGTAAAAAATTAATGTAATGATAAACAATTTTGACAAATGACAGATTTCACAGATTGACGTTGACGTGACAGGCATTATATAAATTAATGCAATACGAAACACATTGCACAGTTTACAATAGTTAAAAAAATCCGATGAATAAAATTAATTAATGTTTAAATTAAATTCAATCATTAGCTTTACTTGTGTCTGGCGTATCATATTTTATATTATAATTCATTCATCCACAGAGTACTTTGTTTTGTTATATTTATATCATATAAGTACTAAATCTATGTTAAATACTGAAAAATTCATCGTTACATTTCACGCATAGCAACAGATTGTTAAAAATCATTTGCTTTTTTATTTTAACTTCCGTATAAAAAAAAGTAAAAAATATATATTTTGCCCAAATTACTATCTCAAATTCTTCGTTTATTTTAACAAAATGCGTTCAAAATAATGGTTCCTTGGAATATTTAAAGTAAATCCAATAGTAAATCTCAAGAGTGATGAGGAACGGAATATTTTTATGAAATGTCAAACAAACGTCAGTCATGTCATGTCGCTAAAAAATTAGACGTTGATGATGTGTTTCAGTTTCAGTCATTGCAATTACTAAATAAAATAGCTAATTAAACTATTAGAATGCCTATGTGCTAGTGTTGACCTATATATAATCAGGAACATGAATTTCAACGCTTCTAGGAATGGTAAGTACTACATCTATAGATACGTGATATACGCATGGCTATAAAATATCATCTCATCAGTCTCATGTAGCTTCGGTCTGTTGAATGATATCTTTCTCTGTTTGCATCATATTAAGTAACTGGGATCCGAAAATTCCGAAATGACCTAGATGCTAAGCTGAACTTCTTTGTATTTTTTTTATGAGTTTTATTTTTACATGATGAAAACTACAACTTCCCTTACGTTGTACCACTTCGCCGGCAGCCCGTATATACAAAGTTAGTCTATGCCGCAGTCCTAGCACGCGTAGGTATAATAATAATGTCTAAAAATGAATTTGAGCACATGATTTGCAAATAAGTGTAATGCCAATAAAGTAGGATGGCCACAATGTCAACACTGATGGTTTGAAATGTAACATTATTTTTAAATAATTTGTGTTCCAAAGTAAAGCGACCCTGAAATTAAAAGAAAATTTTTTTTAAAATAAATGATTACCTGCTTCAGACAAAAAACCTCCACTTACGAGCATTTATAGAGTAATTATTTGTATTCCAAAATGCATATGAAGGTGTAGAACTCAAAAATAGTCAAAGAAGTATGTGTAGAGACTCAATCCTTCAGCTGCTTTTACACCTCTTACAGTATCTCCTTTACCTTTGGTTCAGAGGCACGAATGTAAAAATAAATCGTCGTTGATAGTCCAATAACGCGTAACTAGCATTGTCAAATTACGCGTATCTACAAAAAAATCAAAATTGAGATTTCGCGGCTGTAGGTAGCTGACTTTGATTGGCATCTACACGTGCGATCATTTTTTGAATCGATCAATCAGAAGACGAGTAAATCAAAATAAGCAATACTGCGGAACTATCGTCGAACAAGTTACGACCTGAATTACGCGTACCTGCACAAACCTCTATGAGTGTGGCCGAATTTGTGTGGCGCTCCAGCTAAAAATTGTTTTATAAATATATTTAGTGAGATATTTTTGATTTAAGTACAGAATACATTTTCTATTCTATATTATACAAGAAATTATGATGTGTTTTATTTTCAAATTGTATATTGTCGATAGTAAAAGAACTTGTAATGTTTATACTTAATATTTTATAATTAATTATTATGGTTTATATAATATTCACTGATAATAATGTTCAATTAAAATAAGTAACTTTTTGGTATTTTATGATAAAACTACTAAAACTAGGTTTATTGAAGCTTATTGATACTATTTACTAGTTAGGTAGATAATTTCATTTGCAGTGATATTCACAGTGAATGAAGAAGAAAACTCTGCACAGGATGCTTCTACAAATTACTTGGAGGGTGTTGATTTTAGTGACGACATGGTGACATTACGACAACTTTAACAACAGCGAGGAGAATTGCTAAAAAGAAGAAGAAAATATTTCAGGACCTTATTTAATTCAACCGACCCCTATACAGCCAGTATGCCCTGCGCTACCTGCAGTTGATAATATTGAAATAAGTAAGGTCAATTTCACTACTACAGGAAGTGACCGCTATAGTATCGAAACTGCAAACAACGATACTACTGTTCTGACCTCAGTTCTCGATTCTGTCAGCCCCATCCCTACAATAGCCCCAAATGTCACAGCAGCTATATTTCCGAAAGAAAACAATTTAGATTTTGGATCTGACGACTCCATTGCAGATCCTTCGTTTGTTTCACTTTCGGATATAAAAAACGTGCATCTTCTAGATAGCCTTGACGTCAATTGGTTCCCTGAGAGAGATACCGAGCCCGAAGTTGCAAGTGCATCTAGGTTGAGAAAACAAAAATATTTCTTCGCCTTTATCCAGCATTCCTCTCCTTTATTCGTCCAGACTACCAATTCAGGAAACAAAATAATATGAACACTTACAACAGTTAAAAAGTGTAATTCCTCGTGATTATCATGTATTTTATTTTATGATAATTTGCCTTTAGAAGACATAATATTGTACTACTTTTATATAATCTCTTTTTGTTGATTAAGTACAATTTTGGGAGTTATTTTATTTAAATATTGATATCATTACTCGTACCTAAGTCAATTTGCTAACTACAAAGATTTTAAGATACTAATTTTATTGCCTATTTCTAATTTTTTAGTTAATTATGATAATGTTGAGACTGTTTGAACTGAAAAATGGCGCCTTGTTTCTCTGAGTGACTTTGTTGCTTAAAAAGTTATTTTTGATGATTATATATTTTATTAAGATATTTCTAGATATATATTTCTTACTTACCTTTCAAGTTTGGTCAACTTTTGATCGTAATTCTTCTATTACTACATAAAATAAAAGGAAACTAACTAATTGGTTTTTGATTGATTTTTTTTCTTAGTTGGTGGTCTTCTTTTGTTTTTTAGTAGTATTTTCGTATCATTTAATTAAACTGATTACGTACAATGATTGCAATACTTAACAATACTAAATAAATGTTGGATTAGGATTTTGTCTTTATATTATTATATTTACAATTTCGCGTAAGTACTGAAAATGAACCAGAATCGTTTGAAATTATACAGCGTAAGTGAAAATGTGAAAAAACTACTGGGAATATTAACTCTAACATTAGTATATTAGCTAAAGGACAATGACATAATACTAAGCCCAAGTTCATTCAAAATTCGGCAGATTAGTTTTCCAGAAAATTAGTTTTTTGGCTCTCCTGTAAAATTAAGGAAAGTGTACTTACGCGGAATTAAACAATGTTATTTACGCGGTATTGGACTATCAACGACGAAATGTGGTTTGGTTTCAGTTGGCCAAGCAGGCGGCCCTCGCAAGGCCAAGAGGGTGAGTGATGTATCAGCTATGGGGGTTCCGTCGCCCGCACCTGGGTTCAGCCCACCCCCTGGGTACAGCCCGGGGTACCCCGCGGGCCCACCGCCTCCCTACCAGCAGGGCATTCAACTGGATCCTGGACAGGAGTTTGGAAACCCAGAACCAGTTCCTCCTGGTATGTTAAAGTCTTTGTTCTTGGTTTCTGAAGCTTATGTTTGTAGTTAAGCACATGTTGATAAAGCTACACTGTTTTGTCAATATACGCAGGACTATACTTATATACCAGTAGTAGACCAGACCTTTTTTCCATCCGCAGGCTATTCTTTTATTTATTTCCTTGGACATAGAGTCTTCGGGAGATATAATTTGGCCTAGGTAAACATATTCTTTTACATATTCTAACCTGTTTCCGCAAGCCTCTATGTCAACTTCTGTGGATTTGGTCAACAGTTTTGTTTTGTTTGCATTCATTGCTAAACCTACGTCACTGCTTTTTTCCGCAATGGCTTTTATTATGTGTTCTAGTTTTTTGGGGTCTTCTTCTAGCAGGACAATATCATCCGCGAATCTCAAATGGTTAAGGCAGCTACCGTTGATGTTGATACCATAATTTTCCCAATCCAGTCTTCTAAATATGGATTCCAGCACAGCATTAAGTAGTAGATTTATTAGTATATGTTATTTCTATTGAGATTAGGATGACAAGAAGTTACAATGTAATCCAATAAAATGAAATGGAATCTTCAGTCACATACTAAAATTGATTTCAGGTTTTGTTTACGGAGCTGGATTTCCCGCGACTCCCATGGCGTCGCCGGCTCAAATCGGCTCCATGCTGCAGCAGCCGATTGTGCAGGTGACCTAACGTCTACTTCTTTTTGATCTTTCTCATGCCATATTAATTTGACACTTTAGTTGATAGTAACCAGCTAAACAATGTGTTTATTATTAGATTTATCGATTGTCAATTTTCCCAGCTCCGGTTTAATCTCGCCCAGCTCTGTAGCGCTCATGAATGGTGATAGGGTATTTTACCAGACTTGCTAGGTATCACCCTCTTCATAAATTCAAGTGTGCAATGTTCCATAACACAAGGGTATAAGGGTAACCAAGATAGTTCAAAGACTTAGCCGGCTGAAGTGGCAATGGGTTGGCCACATAGTGCGAAGGACCGATAACCGTTGGGGAAGAAAGGTCCTTGAATGGCGCCCACGTCTCGGAAATCGGAGTACAGGACGCCCCCCTACCAGGTGGACCGACGACCTGAAGAAGACAGCGGGCATCCGCTGGATTCAGAAGGCTCAGGACCGGTCAGAGTGGCGCAAGTTAGGGGAGGCCTATGTCCAGCAGTGGACCTCCAAGGGCTGATGGATGGATGGAATGTTCCATAAACGTGTTTCGTTTATGGAACATTCCATTCTTCATTCAACATTCCGTTCTTTCTTTCTGCGAGTCAGGAATAATGAGTATCCTATTTCCTCTTAGCTATTTATATAAAAAAAAACATAAACGTGTACTTATGTACGCGCGTGAGAAGTTATCGGTGTGCGCGCGCATCGTAAAAATTCACTCTCATCATTTTTCTCCATCGCGCCAAAAGAAGTATAACTTCAAAAATAATTTACAGAAGATTATGTAGAAAGGTAAAAAAGCTACCGACAGTACCCCCTGTATCACACCATATGCCCAACTGTTGAATAGTGTGAGTGTGAGCTATAACAGTGTGTGTGATCCCGGTGTGTGCAGGACATGGCGCTGCAGTACGGCAGCGAGCTGGCGGCGGCGGGCGGCGCGGCCGTGTCCCGCGAGCTGGGCCGCTGGCTGCCCGTGGCGCGGCTGCGGTACTACTTCGCCGTCGACACGCGCTACGTGCTGCGGAAGCTGATGCTGCTGCTCTTCCCCTACCGACACAAGGTACACACTGCTCACTACCTATCCCGTCCTGCTTTCTCACTATTCTCCTGTGCTATTCTTATTCTATTCTCGCGAAACTTTAAGTAATTTAAAAAAAAACTTAGTAAAGTTGTTAAAGTTGTGCATTAGTAAAATTATTAAATCTTTTAACGTGATAACGTTTATAAAGACGATGAGCCTGGGAGGCATTCACGAAAACCGAGTAACGTCACGGAAGCGCGCGCAGCATTAGAGAGAGAGGCAGGCTAGACCGGCCGTCTCTCTCCCACTCAAGCGTAATCGGTCCGCTTGGAAGGTCACGAGCCACAACGCGCGCAAAGTATCGAGAAAGAGATACGCTGAATAATAATAAAACGAAATATATATCTGTAATTTAATATGTAAAATTGTAATTTTTATTTTATTTTACAATCTTTTGAAAAGAAATGATTTCTCGTAGCTCGTACGTATTATTATTATATGAAAACGAAAATCTACAATAGCGTCATCTCTGTTTATAGGTATGAACTACTTGAAAGAACTTTACACAGTACATCGACTCGGACTTTAGTTGTAGTCAAGAAAATCACAGATGTCGCGCAGCTCCTGATATTTAAAACGATTTAAACCAAATTTTCAACTCAAATATGTTTAAAATCGTATAGTTAGTATGAAATTTAATATTATAATCTAGCTAGATACGCGGGTCGCGGTGGCGCGTCAAGCCATGTTCAAGCTGACACAACTGGCGAGTAGCACCGCGGCTCCGTGCGTAGGGCTTCCATTACGTTCTTACATTACATTATTTATATCATAAATTATTCTTCTACGAAATAGACGTTATCACGTAAAACCATTGTCCGTAAACCGACTTTACAGACAACCAATTTTTTTTTTGAGATTGCACATCGGTTCACATAATCTGTTTTGTCTACACTTGTAATGTCATAATAACGTGACTACATTACAGATGTCGACGGAACCCCGTCCGCGGGGTTTTGTTTACCGTGTAAATGAAATCAGTGACCTAATTAACCTAAGTGAAAAGTCTTTGGACTTGGAGCTGCGTGTCCTTTCTATAGCGTGAATCTTAGTCCCCGAGCCTGTAGCCCCCGCCTCAAGATTTCATCATTTCACTAATGCATTTAGTTTTTTTTTAATTCCCTATGACATATACAATTATTATCGTGACCTGTGTGTTCCAGGAGTGGATGGTGAAGTACGACCAGGACACGCCGGTGCAGCCGCGCTACGACCTCAACGCGCCCGACCTCTACATCCCCGCCATGGGCTACGTCACCTACGTGCTGCTCGCCGGCTTCATGCTCGGTCAGTGTACAACTATACACTTCACTATACAATGTAAATTACAACATCTCTGTGTTGGACTTTGGAGTCTGTGTAACTTTGGGTCTGTGGTTATGGTCAACAGGTTAACTAACAATTCCATTACATACCATTCCTTCAGAACACAAATAGATGAAGTTTGTTTAAAATTATTATGGCCTTTTTTAACATGTTTTAAAAATTATCCTATCACCTGTATTGAAAGAAAGATCATCAACTGTAAGTATGTTCAATTTTTAGACATATAAATTGATCTTTGAAAATGACATTTGCCAGCAAAGTAGATGAATGTCCACTACTATCTGTTTATTAAACTGCCTTTAGCGTGCAATCTTTCTGAAATGTCCACCATTGTTTTAGTGTTAACAGTGCATTATGTTCCGTTGGCGCAGGTCTGCAACACCGGTTCTCCCCGGAGCAGATCGGCATGCAGGCGTCGAGCGCGCTGGCCTACATCATCTTCGAGATGGTGGTGTACCTGGTGACGCTGTCGGTGAGCAACACGCGCTCCGCCCTCACCACGCTGGACCTGCTCGCGCACGCGGGCTACAAGTACACCGGCATGATCGCCAGCATGCTCGCCGGCCTGCTCGCCGGCCGCACGGGCTACTACGTCACGCTGCTCTACTGCAGCATCGCGCTCTCATATTTCTTGGTCAGTATTTACTGTTGCTTGTCATTTATTTATTTTTATTTATTCATAAGCAGGCAGTCTTTTAGGACTGGTTTTGCTTATATCCATTTTTACAGTACAGTCGACGTATCTTGGCGCGTCGGAACATAGGCTTTGCGAACTTTGCGCATGTAAGAAAGAGATAGCGACACGAACATGCTAACTTATAACCGAGACATAATGCGCCGCCTACCGAGCATTGCCGAATTATGTTACTGCGCAGCCTTCTGCACGAAGTTCAGACGCGCCAAGATACGTCGGCCATACCATAACTTGCTTTGATCTGTGTTGTGATGATTTTATTGAGTTGTGTAATGTAGATGAACGTGAAGTGTTAGAGCGAGATAATATAATGAGGCGTGTGAGAAACGCGCTAACGCTAATATATGCTAATTATGCTACTTAATCATAAAAAATATATTTGAATAAGTAATGTATTAGACCTGTCAAAAATATACAGCTGTATACACGCGGCACGGATGTTGAGCGCTGAACTATTTTTCGGACCAATTTGGAGGTATGAGGTGAGGTGCGGGTCACTGTGGGTGTTGACGAGAGCGGCCTGCGTCATGTCGTGCATGTGATTGGCCCGTCAAGTGACGTTAGAGCAGCGCTTGTCGTAATTTGTTCTCTGAGCGTGCGGTCACGTCTTGAGACATTTAAATTGCACTACAAGTTTACGATGCGCGAAATTGTTCGCCGAGCTGTCAACACCCGTGCCGCCAACTATGATACAATTGTCACATTCCAGGTGCAAACCCTCCGGCTGCAGCTGCTGTCGGGCAGCACGGCGGCGCCCGAGCCGGCGCGCGCGGCGTACGGCTACGGCGGGGACTACGGCAACCCGTACGCCGCGGGCTGGGCGCGCCCCGCCGGCACCAAGCGCCGCCTCTACTTCCTGCTGTTCGTGGCCTTCACGCAGCCGCTGCTCTCCTGGTGGCTCACCTCCCACCTGGTGCCGTCCACCCCCATCCCCACCCCCGGCCCCGCCCGATAGCACCACCCGACGGACCGGAGCTTACTGAGTGTGTTCTATGTGAGAAACGTTGTGTGCGTGCGGCGGTGACGTTAGCTGGGAACGTGTGAACGGTGGGACTGACGTGCTGGTCGTGCAGAAATTTATATTGTCAGACGGAGGAAGGCTTACTCCTGCTTGTAAAATATGGTCTAACTAATATCTGTCTCTGTTGGTATGTGTCTCACATGTTTTGCTTTACCAACATATTTAACATGACATGTGTACTCTTGAGTGTGTGAGTGTTGGTAAACATTTTATATGAAATTTTAAATAGAATTTGATAACTATTTTTGTGTACTTACAGTAAAATAATTATGTTTCTTACATAGGATGCACTCCATTTTTATAGAATTTAACCAACATAAAATGTATAATATCATTCCTTGAGTGAAATAATGGAATGTTTTACTGTGAGATGATAAGTAGCTTGGCTGTATTGAATCTTAATGAAATGTATCTTCACTTAACAATACCTTAACTATTATGTAAGATTTTCCCCAGATAAAATGTCTCACAACATTCTAGTGTCACCAACCTAATTTTGTTTCATAGAATTATTTTTTGAATAATGAAATTGTGAAAAATCGTGAATAAACAAATATTTCCTGAACAATCCAACATTATTATTTTCCCAAAATAACTTGGTTTACATTTTGATAATAATCACTTAAAGAGATTTTAGGTTTTATATATATATTGGGACAATTTTTTGTTTTGGAAGAACAAAATCACTCAAATCGTTTAAGCAATTTGCTTACTTGTAAGTGTAACCTTCTGGATTATAATTTGTAAAATACGTACGTCCGTGGTGTTGCCAAATGAACTGTTAATTATTGATGCTATCATAATTTAACAGAATGTTATATAATATCAGCATTGTGTAAATATTAATTACATGTATAGCATTGAATTTTTTCTTAAAGTATATGAAAGGTTTATTTTAAAACAGAAGTGGATTGGATGGATGGACTAATTATATGGATTATTATACCCATATCTATATAATTATAAATGACTTAACAAATGTGTTGCACCGTCATCGCGTCATGGGTGTCATGGCCGCACTATTTGTAATGGCGTTTTGTTTGGTCGTCAGTACCTGCGGAGTGCGGTTAACAGTCGCGTTTGGCAATGACAAATGAAGTTGGCCGCTCGGTACTAAAGCATGCAATAGGGAACAGATTTCCTACTCCTCGCATGCGGGCTCTAACGACCAATGAAATTGAGCTGTAATATAACATAGCCCTTAGTTTAATATTTTAATAAAGTTAGCATTTATTCGTATGTTATATTTGTAATTTCCTGCATTATTTAAAACTAAATTTTTTGTTTAATAACTTATAGCACCAAGCTTTATGATAATACAATAAAATTATTACTTATATTATAGTTTTCGAATCATATTCCTACCCAGTGCCGGCGTTAGAGCCACTAACGCCCCAGGCAAGATTGTGGCGCCCACAGACGAAAATCAAAATCAAACTTTTTTGCTAGAAAAATTGTTTGCTGAGCCAATGGGAACGATTATTACGAATTTTATTTTTCCTTTTTTTTCCTCCTCACTCCAAAGGCGCCCTAGGCCATCGCCCCACTGCCCCCCCCCCCCCCATGCCGGTACTGTTCCTACCTAAGTTTTAACTAATATTGTATGTATTCAGCTTGTAAGTCTTATCAGTTACACGTTTATGTTATTGAATCCTCAGTCCGGAACAAGCTGTCAATGGCAGTTACTTATGAATGTTGCATTTTGTACTGATTTACCAGAAAGTGTATAATAAATAGTTTTGTACCAATTTGGAGTTTTATTTTTTGAAGTTGTAACGCCAGTGATCGTATTCTGTATCCATGACGTAGGATATCCCAAGTCTTGGAGAGTGTACAATACATGGGGCTCATAAAAACCTAAATATATTTATATATGAATATGATTACGAATATTTTTACCAATGCTGCAATGTAACAGTCGCATTAGTGAGCTATTAATAGCCGGTATATTATTTGATGTTACTTAAAATGGGTCATATTATGAACACATAGTAGATGTAGGACTGTTGTTATAAGCCTATAACTTATAGTATAGGGTGCATGGAGGATAGAGGTAAATACTCCATGCTTAAAACACTACGAGGGTAAAAGAAACAAAAATAATAAAATGTTGATCCAGCTAATATAAGGCATGAGGTGACAAACAAATTCGTGTTTGGTCCCTCGGGTGACGGTTAATAAAATTAATGCTGCTCTTGTGATATAGTATATTGAGACATCTATTATATATATAAAAGAGGACGTGTGTGTCCCTATATTTCACTTTGCAGCCAATACTGCACGTTGCAAGCGCATAGTGTGTTTATGTCGCAATAAGTACGAGGCTCAAATCTCAGATAAGGGTGGTTGCAAGTTGATACCTATAAGGGTGTAGAAGATACGGGGTTGAAACGTGTTGAATTGAAACGCCTACTTTTTCGTGGGAGCAATGTTTTGTAGAGCCGCGCATTGCTGGTACATGTCTAGGAAGCTATCCACCCAAAATTATTTGTTATCTGTCGACTGTCCCTTGAATGCATTCATCCTCTCTGTACTTTTTTTACAATAATAAAATGTGTGCTCTCGAAAAAGTTTTAATTATTCGCTGCAACAACCAGTTATTCCTCTAAAGAATTAACAGCGTGTGATTTCTAGAAATGTGTGATTATCATTAATATAAAAACATTTTAACTGTTCTAGATTTTAGAATGACCTAGAAATTTCTTAAATGATCTAGATTGTATGCCAATTTTCTGATCTGTTCTAGAAATTCCTCCAATAATCTAGAAAACTCCAAAATTAGGTAATATAACTTACTACGCATTTTCGTCATTTTTTAAGTTAAAAGCATGAACATTTATATATTACGTCCAGATTAGAAACGGAAGTATTAAGTTTTTTTAGAATTTCATCCCTTAAAGTTTTGAAGTTAAGAGGTCTTTTTAAAGTGAAACTTTTATTACATCGTCTCAAACTTTTTGGTATGTGTGTCGCATGTTGCGTGACGGTCGGTTCTTAACTTATCGGTTCTAGGTAACGAAAGTACTTAGGATGACCTAGCTTTCAACATATCTGATTGAGTACGGGTGCTACTACATGATACATTCTGAAGGTCTGATGATGACCAGGTATGTACTTATCGGTTCTCAGTAACGGAAGTACTTAGGATGACCTAGCTTTCAACATTTATCTGATTGAGTATGGGTGCTACTACATGATACATTCTGAAGGTCTGATGATGACCAGGTATATACTTATCGGTTCTCAGTAACGGAAGTACTTAGGATGACCTAGCTTTCAACATTTATCTGATTGAGTACGGGTGCTACTACATGATACATTCTGAAGGTCTGATGATGACCAGGTATATATTTATCGGTTCTCAGTATCGGAAATACTTAGGATGATCTAGCTTTCAACATTTATCTGATTGAGTACGGGTGCTACTACATGATACATTCTGAAGGTTTGATGATGCCCAGGTATATACTTATGTTGCTATTTCTTGCTTTTGATAAACAACGACACAGTTAATCAGTCCGAAAAACTGATCAACGAGGATGATGCCATTTTAATATACCCTAAATCGAATATTTATCCAAAAATTTTTAGTTAAATGTCTACAATACGAAAAAAAGTTTCACTTATACCGTGGTTTCATAAAACCACACAATCTTTTTTTTGTGTAAGCTAAAATATTATAGTAATTTATAGCTTTCACAAAAAAAAGAAACGTATACTTGTGTACGCGCTTGAGAAGTTATACTTCTTTGGCATCATTAAATAAATATTTAACACTAGCTGTCTTGGCGAACTTCGTATCGCCTAATAATCAGTGAATGTACTTTGTTGGTACTTTTAACTTATAGTTTTAGGTTTAGGTTTTTTAGGGGAGCGGAGTGGGAGGGGAGGGGAGACTGAGGGGAGGGGTAGCGTGAGGGGTAGGGGGAGGGGAGGGGAGGGGAGCGGAGAGGAGGGGGAGGGTGAAGGTGAAGGGGAGGGGAGGGGAGGAGCGGAGGGAAGGGATAGCGTGAGGGGGGGAGGGCTAATGGAGGGGAGGGGGAGGGCTAACGGAGGGGTGGGAGGGGGAGAGGAGTGGAAGGGATGGGGGGTGGGGAGTGGAGGGGAGGGCTAATGGAGAGGGGAAGGGAAGGGGAGGGGGAGGGAGAGGGACCGGGAGCGGGAGAGGGGGAGGGCACTTTAATAACGTGTTAGAGCACCAACAAAATTTTGTTTTAATTTGTTTGTCTGTCTATCTGTTTCTCTGATATCGGCATCACATGAAAACCTTTAAACTGATTTCGACGGAAATTAGTTAAGTTGTTCCTTATACTTTGGGTCATATTTTAGAAACATTTCTTCCCGAAAAAAATAAAAGTTTTCCCCGGAAACAAGATGAAACTTTGTATGGAAAATTATTAATTAATATTTAATTATTATTTAATTAATATTTCCTTTAAATTTGCAGAAAACGTTCCTCCTTTAATTGAAGGAAATCATTTTCGAGTTTTTTGAAATTTTTCATGAAAAAGAAAAAACAAATTATATAATATTAATGTTGTATTTTTTTCAAAACCCGCTCCCGCCCGGAGGAATGATTTGTTATTGTATCGTAGGTTTCAGTATATAAATTCCTAAATATAAGTAGTTCAATATAAATTAACCTGTTTTTAAATTTTCTTCTGTAAGGGGTACAAATATGATTAGCATAATTTCCGCGTGCGAAGCTGCGGGCAACACAGCTAGTTTATGATCTAAGTTAATAGTAACTATGAAAACTATTTTATTGTATTATTTTATGATTTAGTGTCAATCTTTGGGTAATCCTCAGCCTCGTGAGTAATAGCAACACTAATCGAATTCAGAAGATTAAAAACTCCGCTCCGGAAGACCGAAGAACAGAAGAGTACATTATAAAAATTGATGTGCTCTGCGGAGTTAAAACTTTTATAGAATTTTATGAACCAGAATCCATGTAGGTCATCTTGCCCGGGCAATTTCCCAGCTGACCTAGCTCGAATTTACGCCCACGGTACCAGTATTGTTCAAATAACATGATACATATAGCTAATATTTTTCGTAACGTTACAATTAATTGTCCTAACGATTTATCATCAAGACATTTTTAATTATTTGAGAATTCACGGCGCTTTAAATAATACGATTGCCTTTTCAGTTTTTTGTAAGTAGTGGGTTAGTAGGTGATCTGCGTTGTATTTACAGAACACGATAGTGCCGCATGTAGGAGCGAGATAGCTTCATGCCCCACCTTGACCTAAATCTGCAACATGGAATTGCTAGCTACGTCTTCGCGCCATATTTGAATAGTTGGGAAGTGTTAATAATGTTCAATTTCAAAGTACAATTTTTTGGTTCATTTGAGCCACTGCCACTGGGAGGATGAATATTTTTATGTTTTCCTTTTAAGACTGTATTTTTCGTTAATAAATAAATAAATAAATATTGTGTTCCAATTGTAATCGAGATAATAATTTATTGTGCCACTAATTGTTAAAGTAATTTTCAAGCACTGAGTGATTTATGTAGTAAACAGTAATTTACTAATTTTACTAAAGTTGGCAATGTAATAAAAATTGTAAAATGTTGGCATAAATTATGACGCTAAAATAATTTCAATTCGGCAGAAGTTAGCGCCACTCGCTGATTGGCCAGCTGGGAAACGACCTTGCCGCATTTTCTAGGACTAGTGACGTGCCACAATAATTTCATATAAGTTAAGTTCTCTAATTTGGTAAATTTGTATTAACGACGTTTTATATTCAGCTATAATTTTAATTTTAACTTCTTACTTCTTAAATAATTATGTTACTAGTCTGCATGAAAACATACGTAATTTTGCTTTTTTAATTTTGACAGTTTTTCGTCTGTTTATTTATTGTTTAATTACATTTAGTACTTGATATTTGTGTAAGTTATATGCCCAATCGCTGTAGTCATATAACATGATGGTATTGTATATAATAAAGCTTGCGCTGAAATTTTCACTTTTGTGGATTTTTTTTTCAAAGTCAAAGTCAAAGTCAAAATATTTTATTCGTATAGGTATCACTGATACATTTATGCACGTCATTTTTTGGCTTTTCGGAAGGTGCTTTGTCGTGGAGGAGAAGATTATAGATATTTTTAGAGAAGATATTTTCTTTTAATATAGCAGTCAATAGTGCACAGTGTGATTATAGACTTTTGGTAATTAAATTTCTTAAAAAAATGGAACCTAGTGACAGCATATCGATATAAAAATAATTGACTGTAGACATCTCTATAGTAATCAGCTGGTCGTTGTCAAAACACAGTGCTACCAACTTGACAGCTTGCATTTGCGGCTAAGTTCAAGCTGACCATGCGCCATACACAACAGCCGCAGCGCAGTATCGACAAACGTTCACATAACATTTAGACGTAATATAGTGTCACTCCTTTTCATATATTTTAGTCATTAGCCCATTCAACATTTTATTCTTCCTCGTTTTAGTTGTATAAGTGTTAAGTGTGATACATGTTGTTCCGATAATGTACAGTGCCGCATTCGTATACGCATTCTGAAGTAATTACGTAATGGGAATTATGCTAGAGAGGTTTATAGTTTTGCCCTGAAATTCAACATGGCCGCCGATACAGGAATGGATACCTGCCCCAGTCCAGAGATCACGGACTCCAGAAAACGACCGCTTGACGGCGATTCTGAGAATGGAGACATCAAAAGATCACATTTTAGCTCCGGTAAGTGGTTCTTTAATTCATCCGAACTCTGTTGTTTGACTCCATTGCGTATTTGGCAAACGAATTAACATTGACACAGCGAGTCGACCCTGCTATGTACTACGTACCTATACGTTCTGTGTACTCCCAACAAGATTCTTATCAGAATATCACCGCGTTATCAGTTTGACCTATTTAACGATAAATGTGACCATAACGAGTTGAATTAGTAGTAATTTGTGTTTAAATTAAGTCGATAAGACAATTCCGTGACTGTTATAAAAAATATATTACTATTGCCACGAATAAATTGAACAGCGGCGATAATAATTGTAGAATACGAGTTACAAGCTATCAGAGGGTTCGATAATGCGCTTCCGTCCCGTAGTTGTAATATTTTAATTATAATGTATGCAATGTTAAACGAGAGTCGTTGTTTTTTAGTTCAAGACTTGGTGACAGCCTTGCCACTGGCCAACGGCCATGGCAATGTAACGTCCCACTTCGGTGAGTCGTCCGAGTATACATCTCCATCGGCTTTGTGGTTGTTGGTGGCGCGCATGCCTCACGCGCGCACGCTCACGCTCATCCCGCTCCTGCTCATCGCTCACTACTGACCACGACCACATCATGCGCCGGTCACTTATCATCATGTTGCTTTGCTATCTTTTTGACCTATCTGCTCGCTGCAGATGTAAATTAATGAGATCAATATTTACACTGACCGATTATCCCGGCCAGCTGACCTGTCTGGGAACACTAGTGAGCCATCAGCAGACCTTGAGCGGACAGTGTAGGTGTTAGCGTCCAGTCAATCCCCATCGCACAGTAAACATTGCCTCGATGTCGTGAGCCTTGTTGTACGTAGCCTCACAAGACCCACTCATGGCTTAGTTGTTGCATCGTTGGTGTGATCATCACTCTTTTAAGTGTACAGTTCTTCAACATTTCTATTTGGTTAACTAGTAAATTATTCTTCCTGAAATTTTTTATTTCATATCTGATCGCTTTATTAGCTTTATTTATTTGGACGTCATCTTAACTAACAGATCAGAAGATTAACATTATTTGCATAAAATCTTCATCGACCTTTTTATTTAATCTGTCACCGTATTTTGGTATTAATAGATTGGCACATAATCCATAAATCATCCAAAAAAATTTATTAGATATTAAGATGTGTTGAAGTTACTGGTAAAGTTAGGAGCGTAACAATTGTGAAGGTGGCTTCAGTGACGGCCGGCAAGGTCAGTGCCGATGTGTTACAATAATCATTAGCATCATTTAGAACTTAATCACTTGTGGTATAGAGCTGGGAGTGGATTGCATTGAATATGAATAATTCCAAGGCTGGTCGAAGCATTGTCAAATCTTGAAACAAAGTCTGTAAATGTAGAATGTTCATCATGCAGAGTGGTTCATCTATGGACCATTTCTTGTGTCATGTATGTGAGGTATATTATTACAGTAGAGTTGTACTTTTTGTAATGTTTAGAGATAAATTTGGCTTCATCAAAGACCGTCAGGTGTTTCTCTGGTTTCTACACTGTGTGAATGCATTTTGGCACAAGCTATGCTCTCTTTTGACAGTACAAATTATAATCTGCTATTCCATTTTTCAATGGTAATGAATAATAATGATATAGACTGTACTCGTAGAATATAATTGTTTCATATTTTATGAGTTTTTTACCTCCATAGAAACTGGTTTGAACTACAAACTGCATAATATATTCAAGTAGATGTTAGTATAAGGAAACTAATAACGGATGTGTATAGATATTTTTTCATAGGGAAACAGTATTAATGTAATAATAAAACTGGTAGGTAACTGTTCATTATTAAATGGAATTCCGTGGGTGATGTAAGCGCAACGCAGCGTGTGTTTTACGTCCAAATGTCAAGGAAACATTTGATCAGGTGAAGGAGCTTCACCTTGCCATATGATTTAGGTAATGTTACAGGAATTAGGGGAACGTTTTAAGTTATTTGCCTGTCTGCCCTGTTCAATGTTAGTGGAAAAACTGCGATCAATTTATCCGCGGTAGATTCGTGCATAGCACGCTGCAATGCGGTTAAATCTACCCGTATTGGCGTACTTGGATTAAGTTCAGCCCATTAGCGCCTCAATGCAGGGCACGCGGTTCTCCTCCTTGAGGAGTTTTGGGACGGTAAGTGGCCAACCAGTGTCTGAAGTTCTTACACCACCTTCGACTGATTGGTGTCCCCTTGGTTTTTCAATTGCGTTCATGATATTCTCGACACGAAACACTGGCACCCCCTTCAATGTTAAGAGAGAGAGAGAGATTATTCGGGTAAACTTCCTTTTAGCCCATACCCGCGATTGATCGGAATTTTGGTATACGTATTTCGATGCGCTTATAACGAATGTCATAGTGAAATAGTACCGAGAAATTATGCGGAACGAAATTCGCATTTTTCTCTCAAACCACTGGCTATACAAGAAAAATGTATTCTATAGTAAGTCAACGAAAAGCGATACGAAATGTAAACAAAACCAATGCAAATTCATTAGGAAATGCAGGGGTACGTAACTTTTCGAAAGTTATGTTACATATTTTAGTAGACAATATATTTAAAAAAATATCTGGTGAATTGAGTTACTATGTGTAATTGTTATTCTAAAAAGCTAACAATTAATAAAAAGAAAATGAGTTGAAATGAGAATAATAATACTAAAAACGATAGGTATAGCAGGGAGATATCTCAGTCTGTTGACATAACAACCAGTAGCTTGGGTGACTTGGGTCCTGTTATTTTTTATTTTTTTTATATATTTTTTTCTTTTTTTTATAGCCTGAAGGGCAGACAAAAAAGCAGCGGGCATATTAATTTTATTATAATTAGAATTATTGTATAATGTAGATTTAAATTAAATAATTAAAAATAATAATGTTTATGAAAATAAGGATAAAAATAAAACATTTTTAAGGAAATCACTGTTGTGGCTCCATCATTAACTACTCTTAATAACAACAAACAATAATCAACAACAACAATTTAAGAATAATTAAAATGTTATGTTGTTGAATCGAATGTTGGTGAACCCGTCTTGATCTTGCCATATTTCTGCCGGGAGAACCAGACATTACGACAAATACCATCAGGTTGGATTGTAATAGTGTTTTGCCTATGATATTCATCTGCGCGTCGAAATACATAGGTATACCAAAATTCAGATCAATCGTAGGTATGGGCTAGAAGGAAGTACACCCGAGTATTCATATTATTTATTTATTAATAGAGAACGTAAAGATAAAGTTAATTAGAACCACATAAGTTTATGCAGTTTTAAAATCGGTCATGGACTCATGGTGCACACGCATAAATTAACAGAAAGGCGTCATAGTTTAGCAAACAGCAAATGCAATGCTCTACAGGCCAGCTTACGTCAACTGATTAGCGATACGTTAAGTAAATTTTATTTACCACGTTCTATACAAAGTCTTTGAGTGCACTATTCGTAAGTAAACTAGAGTAACGGACCCATCGGATGTATTTAGGGAGTGGTCACTGCTGGCAAATCAAGGCTGAAGTTGTTGTTGAAGTTGGAATGGGAATTAAGACTATTTAGAAAAGTTTTTCTCAAAGCGGGCGGTAACGCCCCCTTGTGAGCGCTAACGATCTAAAGGGGGCGGAAGAAGTCATAAAAATTTGGAGGTGATGATTTGATCTAATAAATAATATTTTGAAAATACTTTAGTCTATGGTCACCATTGCATTGTCATGGGAACCAAAACAATACAGCACAACTCCGTGGTATAGAGGACGTAGAGGACTACTTCAACTTTCTAGATTTGACCCATACATTACATGCTACTGCAAACTGTTCGTTACAAAGCAAATTAAATGCTTGTAAAAAAAGCATTATGACTATGTTGCTATTATTCAAACTAAAACTTTTTTAATAAGCTTCGGTGCCTAGAATTTTTTATCTTAGAAAATTGTTGACTCAAAGGGGGCTGCGGTCGAGATAAGTTTGAGAATCTGTGTGCCAGATCTCATTTGTGTCTGTTGTGGTGAAATAAGTCTGAACGTGAGTAAAATAATCACGATCATGAAGTTTATACTCATGCAAGTTTGTAGAATGTATTTGATTTTTAAAACGATTCACCACAGAATTGTTCAGTTCTTTACGGTCCATCTAGATTCTAGGGCAGTTGCAAAAGTTGAGCTCGCCGGACTCGGACCTATGTTTTATGTCATTTGGTCAATTGTCTTTATTAGCCGCATAGCGGTTTGCGTTATTCACATCGCGTCACGCACCAGAATCACGCAATCACATCGAGAATTAGGCTCGTGTTCGATATGCAGAGTCGAGAGGTTATTGAATTACTGGCAAGGTTTCTGCAACGGGGAAGATCAAACGTAGATATGTTCTGAGTAGTCGATTGCCCTCGCGTTCGACGCTCGTGAAGCGACAACTCTATTGCGTTTGAAGCACGTAACCAATTATTGTGAACGGGTTCGACGCAAACACCTGCTGAGTCTACTTGTGTCGGTGTTGGAACACGTTTTACATAATTTGGTTAATGAAATGACATTGTGCTTGCTGTACGAGCTCCAGAATGTCTTGCGTATTGTGGTATTGGCGCGAATCTTGAAACATGTTACATTTGTCTCGGTGGCGAATGCGACTACTTACCGACATGTGGCATGTTCGACAGCTCATCTTATAAATACATATTACATTACACCTTATAATTGCAAAAGTAGTTTTCAGTTATTGAGTATTGAGACTATTGAGTATATGAAGTCAAATATAAAAAAAAATCCTTAGTTTAATCCTCTTACCATAATTATACATAAATAACATATAATAAGCACCCACAAGCCGAAAACGAACATCTGTCACATAAATGTCTATCCCGACCGAGAGTGGAACCCGGGACCTCTTGCAGTCAGTCACTTTAATTGTAGATACGTCTATGAATATTCCAAAAAGATTCAGATTAATTTAAACAAATAGTTAAACTATCTGTAATACTTTACTGTAAATAAATTACGGTACGTACAAAAAGTATTTTGTTTGAGTTGGCGTAATAAATACACCGTGTGTGGGCATTTGTCATCGTTTTAGTAAGGACACTATTTGTACAATGGCGGATGGCGGTGATGTAATCTACGATATAACGACTCCTATGAAAAATGTGCTTTTAGTGTCGTTCGGTGTAACTTACGTATGAAATTGTCCTTTACTATATTCAAGCCCTTACTGGCCTTAATATATTATAATTAAATCCTCCTGCAATTATTTGAGCTCCGTAAAAACCATACATGACTTGACTTTTATACTCATCAATAAGTATAGAAAACTTCAGCTGAAAGACCTTATTAACGCTTATTTAAGTATTTTCATGTTTCTATTTGTGTAAAATAAGTAAAATATTATAAGATTATATGGAAACCTGATGCCCCGTCTGCAAAATTCACCCTGTTTACGACTTCTAATAAGCTGACATTAAGTTGATGATATGTACCTTTTAGCTGATAAAATTTTAAAGGTATTCCGCTGTTATCGTAGCTGCTTAATATTAAGTGAGGTATAATAATGCGGCGCCGGCGCCAGACTCGAGATTTCTGGAGTGGAACCTTCCCTCTCGACACGTCTTTAATTTTAAGGGTCGCAGGTAATGCGACTTAATAACTGGTGTTACTGTTAATGCGTTGGGGGGTTCATTGCTTTCAATGAAGTTTTCCAACCCCCAAGATTTATATCTACTGCCTTCTGCTAATTTCTGGAAATTCGTGTCGAAACTGACTCTCCATTCTCTAAAATTCTGTCCTTCTTAACAAAACCGCTTCTCAATACGTACCACATAAAGGTAATATATCCTTGTATCTGACATAATATTCAAAAGATATCTTAGAAATTTTCGAGAAAGATTCCAAAGTCTATTGTAGTTTTGATCAAATAAAGAACTATACGAGAGTTAGTAATCTATAAAATAATTGTATAGTTGACGCAAGCGAGTTGATTAAATACGCGTATAAGATTGACTCAAGCAATTAACCGTCAGATAAGTGTGGGAAAAACCGAGGTAATAAATCAAACCATCCCGAAGTCTGATACGGTTACGATTACAGCGATGACGGTAATCAGCCTCCAACTAATAGGGAGCGAGTGCGTCTTTATACGATGGAACAGCTTATCTCGGTAATTAAACAAATGAATGAGATCATTCAGCTCGGTGAACGCAATTACAATTATTGACTCTGGAGTTACAGATGATAGTAGCTATCCTACCAGGTTGCTTTGAGGGTATCGAATCGCGTGTGATTGGTATTGCGTGTCCTTTGATCATTCCCAACTTGCCTCTCTACTGTAATCGGATGAGATCTTTACCGCAACGGGGCTGTTTTGTGGCAAAAATTGACATGACATATCATACAAAGTTAGTACTTTATAACTAACTTGGTAGGTAAATACGATTTTGAAGAAATAGGATGAAATATAAAGAACGACTCTCTGCGTACGAGATCCTTGCGCAAGTGTAGGTACCCGTTAATTATAATAGAAGGCTTTTAAAAGAGCAGCGCTGCCTGATGCATTGTTTGCAAATGTATCCTTCATGTTGACAAAATGTATGTCAACACACACCATAGATAGACCGTAGAGGCAACAAAGCTAGCTCTAAAACGGGTCACCAGTAGGGAAGTAGGGCGGTTGCAAAGGACATGGATATTGCACTCGGATACATGTTTTTGTTTTGTTTGTTTTATAGGACATCTTCTACCGCGTGCTATTTGGGTAATCTTCATCGTTAACAGCTCACCAGATCAGTTTGTAGAGCTACTGGAAGTATTAATCATATCATATGAATGAAAAAAAAACTTTTTGGTCTAGGAGTCCTGTTTGGTGAATCTACATATGTACGAAGAAGACGAGTAGAAAATATTTTTTAGACTTCCTCTTGTCTTAACAACTATTAACTGTAGAGAACTTGACAATGACTATCATTTTTTTTAAATCTCATGCGAGTTGTGCTATCGTAAAATCATCGTTCAGTGACTGGAGTACCGTAAATTTTTAAAATTTTTACATTATTCTCTTGGCATGTAAGGCTGATAAAATAACAGGAAGTTATTTATCTCTGTGGTGCGTTCATGTCATTGTCCGTTTTTTCGCATGCTAGTAACATAACCTGAGCTCGTATCCTCCTAAAAGGAATTTCATATAGTCCATCACGCAGACTAAATATAGGTTCTTAGATTTCAGTGTTATTTCAGGACTGACATGTTCATAAAAGAGGCACTTAACATAACCAAGATCACAATTGCCTCTGGAAACGTTAGTCCTTAGTGGAGTTAAAAAGGTCTAATATGAACAGTTTCTCAAGATGCAGCCTTTGTCAATCCCAAGAGAGCAAGACGTCCGACGGTATACTATTACGACTGGGACGACATTGCCGTAGTCTAACAAAAGTAACAAAGGAACACCGAAATTCGACATGTATATTATACTCGTATAGAGCCATCCCTTTGTAGGCGCCGGCCGCCGTCACAGCCCTTTGTCACTCAATATCTCATGTAGCGCTAACGAATAAGCGGATTTCACTCACAGTATAACGCCTTTGAAAATTTTATGATCGATGTCCAAGATATCTATTTATTGAGCAGTGGGCATAATGTTGGACAGATCACAGTGTTATTTAAATTTCGTGGATGTTTTGTTCGTGAGGGCTGGGTGTAGGGTAGGCCACATAGTTCCCTAAAGAGCTGAATGTTCCATTTATCGATTTGCTATATCCAATCATTTGTACAACTTGGGATGTAGTTACTTTTTGCGCCACTAGAGATCTCTTATATTCATTCGATATGGAATAACTAAATGTTCTTTTACTAGAGGTCTATGAAATTAATTATTTCCGTCTTTTTCTACCCTTTGACAGGTAGACAGACTAATTTTTCAATAAAAGTAGCAGACTGGTCACTCGACTACGGAATATGCCGCAATGGCCCAGGAATATATTCGCGTATAATATTCACTTAGGAAACAAAACCTGAAGAACGGTTTGTTAGCCTTTTAATTTCCTGCACCTTCAGAATAACGTACCCCACTGTTTCATTTGTATCATCAACACAAAGGATTGAATCAAATGTCGACTCGTATTCAATTCAACTTGTGTATCAATGAAACTTGCATAAACGTCGCCAGTCAACCGTCCCCCTTGTTATACAATATTACTGTACCACTGACACCTCTGAGGACTCGGCTCAATTATCTTTTATAGCTTCCAGTTCTTTAAAACCCTGCATTGCTACATCGAACTATTTATATCTGTCATCGTACGTCCATATATTGTACCATGTATCTTTAGCCTTTTCTTTATGTTATAACGTAAGACCTGTATCAGATTGTATTCTCGACGACACAAAAGCACAATAGGGAAAGCAAATAATCCGTAGATGTACTCGTATACTTACAGTAGTATAGCCCCTGTTCCTGATGTGATTCCATTCTCTTGGTGGATTTACATCACGCAGGACACCTGTAGAAACACGCAAGCTGAGCTGACATAGCGTTTCCTGTGACTGAATTTTGGGGCATTTTAGAGTTAAAATGTTACTTAACAAATATGTAACGTAACCGTACCAAATTGTTCTGCTTTTAAGTGTTGTGTTGAAGTTATTTTTGCAATTGTTATGGTTGTGTGACCGAATTAGGATTTGTACTTGAAATCGATATCTCATTTTACTATCGCTAGATTCCTAGATAAAGCTAAAAATAAATTGTGTAAATCATTGAACCCACGTTATTCTATGGTGTTAACACAATAGAATAACCAGACTTATAGGATAGTATATCCCCTGTACGTGACGTGCCGCTCGTTTGACGACAGCCTTCCTTTGGCGTTGCAGCTCTTTGTCACGCCTCGCCCCGTAGCGGCATTCACTAATTAGGCGCATTACATGACGAAGCTTTAACGTGATGAAAATTAATCGGGGTTGATAAAAGGACGCCTTTATGTGCAATACGGCACCAAATAGCGTCGCTAATGTCAATGTAGCGGCGATATCGATGTTGAATATGAGAAAGATTATCCGAATTCTAAACGCTCAGTCTGATGATGACGTTATTTTAACCCTGCAAATCCTCGCAATACCTGTCAGTAAATAATATAGCGTTAATAAAATTAATGATGCTTTTAGGGCATTGTTTTATGAGCAGCTGTTAGGTACCTCCACCGGCCCCGCCATGATAAATGAGTGATGATAAACACCGCGATATTAATTCGCTAGTGCTGCCAGCGGTCGTGCATTTGGGTCGCCGTCGGAAATACTCCTTCGTTGATTGTTTTCTGTCGTTTGACGGCTTGCGACCTTCTCTATTTAATGGTAGCGTTTAGACATTGCGGTTTGCGGTTAGCGCCAGTGTTCGTGTCGACAGTACTGTGCCATTATGCCCACTGCCCAGAGTGCCCAAGCATGTTCCTAAATGCGCATTGGATTTAATAGATTTCACCAGGAATATTGGGCTGTGTCGGTTCATTATATCAGAATTCCCGTATTTTTAGCGTTTGTATTTCCATTAAAATTATAGATGCAAAATCTATAAAGAGACACTTTAATGCTACAGTCAATAAATAAGCTTTTCCTTGAAGTTCGTGCCTTTTGAAGTCGCATTGTTTTTCTCTATCGCGACAGAGTTGTACGATAAAAATACATGCAAGATGCCATAGTGCAGACCTTGGAATCTTGTTGATACCAGTCTACTGTGTATAAATAACTTAAAATAATCTTATTTCAACAAAGATTTCATTAGCCATATCAACTACCTATTCTTGTATGTGCGTGTAGATAACGATGTTATCAGTGTTAACAGCGAATTATAAAACAATTCAGCTTGCTTCTCTTATCAGCATTTATTCTATGTGTAGTCAACTGGTTCTCTTGTGTCAGTAATGTAAGATTGCATCATAATAAAACAACGAAGTCTTGGAATATTTAACGATTAGGCATTAATTATACCGAGAAACATAATGTAATATCTAAAACTATTATAATTTGGTTCGTCCTGATGTAGGATCGCACAAATATTTAAGTTGATGATCATAGCCTCTAGCTAGCGATGTATGTATGATAGACATTGACATCCCACAAGGCCCTCCATTGAGCCCGGTTACGTAGTAACAATACCTTGACAATATACAGTTGCAGTTCCAATGTCTCTGTTTTCCCACAATGCCGTTGAGCCAGCGCAATTGCCGTGAAATGTGAAATAACCGGCAAACCTGCCTCCGGCACCGACTGCCTAACAACAGTAACAACCGTGCTGGTTGCATCGCTTGTTTATTGTTCGAGCTTCAATACTTGCATCTGACGATTTTGAGTATTTGGAACGACAACATCATTGATGTTATATTCCATTTATTTATCTATTTCGGCTTGATATGATTTAGGTAAAATTACAATCAGAATTACGGACAACCAGTTTGTTCAAAAATACCTTTAACCACTTCTAGTTTTATGGTCTACTTTAATCTGGCCATACACGATCAAGTGTACTTGTCCAATTTGCAGTTTGACTTGATGCGGTATCCAGTTTGCATGAGATAACTATTTGGCCAGATAGCCATACACCGTCAAGTTTACTGGATGCCGCGTCAAGTCCGCTGCAAACTTTACAAGTATACTTAATCGTGTGTGGCCAGCATTAGTAAAACTTATTTTTCTAGTTGTAGTAGTAACCAAATCATTTAGAACCACAACGGGTCTTCCAGAGGTTCTTAAGAAATAATCGAAATAATACCGCCATAATATTATGATAAAAAATAAAAGGTTTTGTTTAGTCAGAATTAAGGTCAGCTCGAGTGCATCGCTAAAGGCAGTTTACCTATTTAGCTTTTAATTGTTTGTTTTATAAACAGAGAAAATATATCTTCGTAATTGCCGCGCTTCACGTGCTCCACTTATACTTTTTGCAGCGCCCATTAGGCACTGGATTCACGCCGTTCAGCCTAGATGGGGCAGAATGCACAAAAGTGTGTTGGTTTTGTTCCATAGCGGGCTTTGTTGATATTTTTCACTGTAGCCACAATTATTTTTTTTGCTCCGTCGAACGCACATTTTGTTGCGGCTTAAAATATTTTCAGTGGTGCTGTGGTTTATAATAGATACGCCATACCGCGAAACATGTCAGGGCCGCGGTGATTGATAATGGTTCTCTTTGTAGGGCTCTGCAGTCTGCAGTGGTATACTGTGAGTTGACTTATGGCTTTACTGGCTGAGTGCCTAATTCAGAAATCTTTTGTACCTAAAATAGTAGTTGAAAATGGGTGAAGATTTGAGGTCATGCGATGACTTAGTAACGCTGCTATTGTCAACGTATCTATCAACGCCGCGACGTCGTCCTCACTTGCCACTCGAGATGAGAATCACCTTCCTCCTTGACTCCCTCAGCTGTTCCCGTTTCGTACCGGATATCGCTGCGGACTACTTATTAATACGCTCCAATAACTTCCTCCAATATATTATAATTATAGTCAGTCCAAGTTCAGTCCACTACGTGTACTCATCTGCGAAATAGCTAACACAAGTTTATAGACGCGGCTTGTTATATCGCCTTGTTTACTATACTACACGGTATTGTTTACGCTGGCGTTGTGAGTAAGATATCGAAAAATACTTGTCAGTTTTGAAATATAGGGATTTATCTTAGTGACTCGGTTATAGTTAAGTTAATAGTATCAAGCGTTACTTTGCGGAACCCCATTGTTATTAAATTAGTATTAGTCTACTTTACAACATCGCTGATAGTCGTATTTTCTGTTTTTTTACTTTCTTCCTTATTATATTCCTTATCATTAGTCCCCTAATATGTATATGGTTAAATAAATATAGTTATTTTCTTAACTCCGCACTCAAACAAATATTGTGCTTGCGCAGTTCACGATACATTTAGACTTAAGAGTAACAAACCGCGCTGATCCTCAAGAAAATTGTATGAGTACAGCGATAAGGAATATTCCGTTTCATTACCTACACCATGTTCTTGACATTGCAGAACAAACCGTAAACGATAAACAATAAGATTGATTTTAAATAGTATTTGCTTGTTGACTTGATGTATTTATGCAAAACAAGTGGTAGGATTTAATCGATGTGTGTTCACCAATGGAAGCGTCACAATAGAATCGGTACACGATTGTACAATCGGTGCGCCTTGTGAATTACAATTAAACGTTCGGTCTAAACCAGAGTGTGGATACATTTCACACGCCTGCTCATAAAATTTAACGATTCATAATGTTTTATTGATTGTATAAATTACCTGAATAGATAAATGGAACGGAGAAATGTTTGTGCAATAAAGATAGTTGAAAGAAAGTAACATTGGGCGTGAGACTGGTATTTGAAGAAAGAATGCTTTTGGGGTTGGGTAAAATCCAAAATTTTTAACAATAATAGATTTTGATAACATAACCCATGTGAGGGTCCATAAAAATTAAAGACAACAACGTCACCAACAAGCAATAAAAAGAGAAAAAATGGAATCCCGAAAGTTTTTATAAAACACTGTAGATGCAGTAAGCGTGCGGTAAATGCTTCTAACTTCTTGCGGTCCGTCGCACTACTCTCACTGTACGATCTAAATGGGCGCAGCCAACTCGTCCAACTTCAGAGTCAGGAAAATTAAATAAGGATTACTCGCTAAACGTTTATTCCAAATACACGTACCCTAAGTACTGAACACAGAGATAAGTTTAATTAACTTCTGCGCTAAGCACAATCCTGTTTATGACGTTTCAATTTTATACCTAAGAGGAGGAGAATAAAAAAAAGCAAAGCAACAACCCATAGATACAAGATGAGGAGAATGCATAAATATAACTTTACAAGGAGGCACGACATTTTGTTAGTCGTGAGGTGAAAAACTTATAATGTAGTGAGTGTAAGTGTTGAATGCCTAAGGGTATACCCATATTCCACTGCGGCATAGATTGATCTGTTGTAGCCAAACAACAAGCTTATGGATCTTGTCAAATTTTTTAAGCTATTTTTGCTATCTGGAGTCCATACGTTGTACACTTTGGATGTTTGCCAGCACCTTTTTAGGGTAATAGCTTTATATTAAACTTTACTGATATGATCAGCCCACGCCCACGTATTGACGTCGCGCGTTGATGATAATGATGATGCATTAGAAAGTAATGAAACCTAACATTTGCAAAATTTTCATACGTGAAGATATTTCTCTATCGATAAGGAAGTCACAAACTCAATTAAATTAGCTAATACTGGTAATGATGAAGCATTACTAAAATAAAATAACAGCTATTGATTTATTGACGATATTTGTGTTATGAACATAAACCTAATTGGCATATCTAACGACGAGTCTCGGCGTGACTAGATGACGTAAGCTTACGAGTAAGTAAGCAACTTGTTGATGTTCTTCGCATTTACATCGAAATTATGTGATCTCGTGTCCCTGAGCAACGGAACGATGTAACTGGTGAAAAGTTTATTTTTGTTTACTTGTCATTTTTGCTAATGATTAGAAGACAGTAAAAAATAATATAAGTTTTAAAAATATTTCAAGACAACCCGTACTTACTTAATATTTTTCATATATTTTATAATGAATGCAAATTGCTTAATATGTCTGCAATTCCGCATATTTTCATTTATTGCGTTTGGATACAGACTAGTGACCTTCAGTTCTTCGACTGAGCGTGTTAATTACTAGACTATACGAAAGTGTCCACATTTTCGTTGTATCTTAGAAGCAAGCTAAAGTCAGCGCCGCTGCGCCGTGCACGAGATCTTAGAAGCTAGGAACATTTGAATGCTTCACGCATAACCTCCGATGCTTGCTCACTTTCGTTTTTATTGTCGTGGTCACCGTGTTCTTACGCAACCTGTTTAATAGGTTTAGCTAGTTCGTGACTTGAGTCTCTATTTTGGCTACGATTCGTTTTCACGATACCATCTTTAGCTGGCATTAATACGTTTTTATTGGTATATATAATAAATAACAATTTTTGTCCTGAAATATTTTTGTTCTGGTCTTAAGATAATTTAAATAGCTCTAGGTCATTACTTCAACCTACACTTAAGCCATCAATAAGCGACCTACAAATATTTCGCACTTTGCGTCAAGGTTCGTTAGACAGAACTAAATGCAATTCTTTAGCTCGTAGCTCATGCATCGACATTGAGGAATACAATTGAGAAATATTGTGGTGTACAATAAAGTGTTTTTTTTTTTGTACGAATAAATACCATTATCCTTGCATATTATGAATATTTATTTTGGAATAACAATAAGTTTCCTTTGCTGAAATGGGACCTGAGAAGTTTGGAAGATATGATACTGCTGTGCAAATTCTCACAGACGACCCTCGTAACGAGAGGGTTGAACTCGCGTGATACGTATTTGAACTTTGTTGGTTTAGGAACATCGCGTTAAATGAAAGCGCGCAGTTTACCTGAAATTTACATGATGGTCGCAAGCAAAAAGGATTCGTCGAGCGTGCACAATTTACTGAACCATTGCATATTTCGTGTTCGCCCACATTTAAATGTTGTTTTACTCCAACTGTGTTCGCTTTGCCCGTTTACGTTTGTTTGGAATAGATAGCTATTAGCTGGTGTTTGTAAGTTTGCAACGTTACGTCACACTATTGAATTGAGTGTATAAATATCATTTGACGACCCGTGTGGCGCAATGGTTACCATGCCGGATCGCCGCGCTAAGGGTCCTGGGTTCGATTCCCAGCGAGACAGAAATTTGAATGATGATTTTGAATTTTTGTTCTCGGTCTGGGTGTGAATGTCCTTGTCTTGTGTGTTGTCCATGGCACCCACGACACAGGGAATCCTAGTGTGGGGCTATGAGTGTGAAGCGTTATTAGTTATTTATTATTCATTATGGACGAGTGACATGGTTCCAAATTTATTAATCTCCCATCTTTTGTTATAACATAACCATTCAGTACGTTTGTGAATGCAGAGACGTTGCTCATTTGTGGCCATCGAGTGAATCCAATCCCGGTAAAGCTTTTCAGCAGATTTTGGTGCATTGCGGACTTCAGTAACTAGAGTTTTTGGTTCTAGAACGAACGCTTATTTGGAACATTTTAGATAACTTTTGACACCTACGCCAATCGGATCCTTATCGTACCCATCCATACGTAATTGTGCATGACCTCAATCGAAACCAGTTTGTGCGTGAAGTCCTATTAGTTTGTTCTAGATTGGGGCATGTCGCATGGAAGAAGCGAAAATAGAACTCGAACCTTCAGTGCAAAAACTAGGTGGTCCTTTCTAGGTGGCAGGCATAATGTGCTTTGAGCAAAAAATTTAGATTTAGGTTAAAGTTACTTGAACCGAGGGCAGAATAAGTTTACGCTATGACACTGTACACAAAGCAGATAAAGTAACGATTTATTAAAATTACTGCCGTAAATTTTAATAACTGGAACATTCAAAGTAATCTTGTAAAGTTTATAAATTCCTAGTATAATTGTTTTGATATCGAAGGTGTCCCAGTAGTCTTAGTCCTTTGAAAGTTTGGCTTCTGTTGCTTGTCTTACGAAGCTATACTTGTCTTGCTTGTATCATCTGGTGGTAGAGTTGTTTCGTGTAAGACGACTAAGCCGCTAATTGAAATTTTATGGCAAGCAATTAATAATCGGAGTCTTCATTGTTTTTAATATAGAATTTCCTGTAGGAATTATTTCTGAGAACCACAAAGTTAATAGCCATGTGATGATTGATACTGTAATTACTTTACGATTGGAATTCATTCCAACGCTTAATGGCTCCGAGTTTTTGTTAAATCGACACATTTTGTAGCATGTTAACGCTCGACAGCTTGAAAACACATTTGTGAATAATCTGAGCCATCGTTGTTTCACTATTATCAGCCTTTAAGGCTGCAGTCTTGCAAAATTCACTCGCGGCGAATTATTTGCACAACTTTGTATTTTTTTTTCATACAAAGTAATGAAATATCATAAAATATTATTATTACACAAAAGTAACCATAATATAAGTAATAGCTAGTTATTTTTTTTAAGTTCATCTAGATGGATTTTGTTAGGTAAATCAATCGTTAAATACAGCTCTCTCACGCCCAACGTCATTTCGAGTTATGTTTGTGCGCTTACTTTATGGAAACAAAGAATTAATTTACAAATCTGTTCAGCGCATAATTAGCTCAACATTCTTGTCTTAAAAATGCGCTGAATAGTTTTTTCTAATTATCTTTCATTTTCTTAATTCAGACGTCACAATTCCTTCAAAATTCTCTGTTTTTATCTCTTTACAAATGGTTTGTTTCATAATAACTATGCATCGTATGTATGTAAATAATTGATTATTTTAATGCCACGAGTTCAATAATGCAAATACAAAAAAAAAGTGCACCTAAATCACCCTACTCTAACAATAATAATAATCTGAAAAGACCTACAAAAAAAGAGTTTATAAACAAGAAATGCGAGGGAAATTTCTTAGTGGCCACTGCACGGCCGAAGCGTTCAGACGTGTAGTCCACGACGAATAAAACTGTTCCCTCTCACTCTAACCTTGCCCTGGCTCTGACGTAGATTGTGTATCGAATGTTGCTCTACTTTATTATTATTTTTTATAATTTTTTGCGTGTTTTGTAAAAATTTGTATATATAATAGTTTATAATAGTGTAATAGTATATAATAGTTTTGTACATAATTATTTGATTTCAATATGGATCGTAAGCTTAAAAAATATGCATAAACACACCAGTGAAGTACATTAGCAGTAATGCTATCGATACTAACAACTAAAACTACACTAAAACTATACTAAAGTAAACTATACTAAAACTACTAAAACGGTTCAGTTCGTTATACAGGGTGGTCCAAAAGTATGGAAACCCCTGAATAACTCCTCAGGAATGCATTTTGGAGGAAAATGTTTCGTACAAAAGTTTTCTGATTTTCTCTAGACTAACCGATGATGACCTTGAATTTGACCTTGACTGTGGCTTTGATGGTCAAATCAAGGTCAACTTCATTTTTTCAAATTGTAACTCCTATTTTTTATTCCGGATTCGGAAAGAGCAGAAAATTTTACGCCAAAAACGACCTTGACCCTAACCCTGACCATGACCTTGAATGCATAATCAATGTCATTTTTCGAACGGGACACTCCTATTTTTTACTCTGGATCTAGGAAGGGCACCAAATTTTACGTCAAGAAAGATCTTGACCCTTACCTTGACCATGATTTTGAATAATAAATCAAGGTCAAGGTCGTTTTTGAACGGAAGACTCCTATTTTCTTTATCTCCGGAAGTTTACGTCAGAAAGAACCTTGATCCTGACATTGACCATAACCTACATCTTTATAAAAAGGTATACACGGTACAATCTGGTATAAAAAATGGAGATTCTCGGTAGAGAATGTCACTTCACCTTGATTTAACGATGTAGGTCATGGTCAAGGTCAGGATCAAGGTTTTTTTGACGTCATATTTTCTGCCCTTCCCAGATCCAGAATAAAAAATGGGAGTCACCCGTTTAAAAAATGGACTTGTTTAAGCATTCAAGGTCAGGGTCAAGGTCGTTTTTGGCGTAAAATTTTCTGCCCTTTCCGAATCTGGAATAAAAAATAGGGGTTACAATTTGAAAAAATGAAGACCTTGATTTGACCTTCAAAGCCACAGCCAAGGTCAAATTCAAGTTCATCATTGGTTAGTCGAGGAAAAATCAGAAAACTTTTGTACGAAATATTTTCCTACAAAAAGCATTCCTGAGGAGTTATTCAGGGGTTTCCATACTTTTGGACCACTCTGTATAATATTATACCTGCGATCTAGACAACTTCCACTTCTTACTAAAATTATAGTTATCAGATGTAATATATCTTGTCTTCTAAAAATATAGTACATAGTTATATCAATTCCTACATTTTTTCCTCTTTATTTTCTTTAAGAAGGAGCTAATAACAAGTGTACATGTATACAACTACACATCTTTATATGTTTAAAGGGGTTTTTTGTTGTCATGTTATTGCGCTTCAATTGATATACACCTATAGCTTACACCTACATCCATTTAGGGCAAATATTATCAATTATAAACAAGAAGTGATTTCAACGAAAATATAATTTCACGCTGTACATTGCACCCGTATTGAACGTTAAGAATACCAGATTGTAATACTAGATTACTTACAACATCTATACCAGGCATTCAAAGCATCTACACTAGCAACAAGGTGATTATTTTGCCAAAAATTGGTGGTATACGAAAAAAACGCCGGATCCGGCCGGATTACCGGATCTGTTTTTCCTTATTGCAATCCCTATTTCTATCATATTATTATATACCTATCACGTCTGTGGAGTTTTGCTAGCTAATTTAATTTGACCCTGTAGTTAGGCCCTAAACATGAATAATATAACTACTTACCTTTGGATTCTATTTCTCTTCATCACTTCTACTTTGGCACCCAATTTTCCATGCATTTTTTGCATTTGGTGCATTTTTTGTGTTTGCTTTATTGAACTCATGGCATTAAAATAATCAAATTTTTTCATACATACGATGCTAATTTATTATGAAACAAACCATTTGTAAAGAGATAAAAATAGATAATTTTGATGGAACTGTGATCTCGGAATTAAGAAATGAAAGATAATTAGAAAAAAATATGCAGTACATTTTCAAGACAAGAATGTTGAGCGCGCGAAAGAGCTGTATTCACACACACACACACACACACACACACACACACTCACACACACACACACACTAAGTTGCAGATTTTTCATTTTTGTTATTATTTTTTTGTTAATTTTGGTTACTTAGATTGTTAAACTGTTATCTGTTACCTAAAATGAACATCAAAAACTATGTTTATGTACTTACTATGTCACACTTCTAATCTATTTATAGTAAACGGATACCTCTTGGGAGAGTTCAGTTGCCTATATTACAGGTTTACGCCCAGTTTAGGCAGCTGACGAACATTTAATTTGGACTACTTACTATAAAAATGTATTACCCAACATCATGTACATGTAAACATATTCCTGATGAATAAATGAATTTGAATTTGAAATATTTACCTAACAAAATCCACCTAGATGAACTTAAAAAAAATAACCAGCTATTACTTATATTATGGTTATTTTTGTGTAACAATAATATTTTATGATAATTCACTACTTTGTATGAAAAAATATAGAAAGTTGTGCAAATAATTCGTCGCGAATGAATTTTGCAAGACTGCAGCCTGTAGATTTTCTTTATTGGGGATACTATAGAACACAAAAACACAGACAACTCTTTTATAGAAAAAAAAAACTTAGTAGAGCAACTTTCCGAACGAGTCAAATAATTACGCTATGTAGGATGAATGCGGGGACTGCGGGGAGCCTACGTGCAGACGCTTGACGTTTTGACTAGCCGCACGCGATTCTTATTTTGTGAACTACGAGACTAGGCCCTTAAGTTTCGAATGGATATCAATATTTGATTAATGGCTGTTATCTCTTTATAAGTGATGTTTGATTTGGTCATTTTTATTTGATAAAATGATAGTAGTTTTTGCTCAAAATTGTTGATATCTGTTGGGCTGGCACTTGCAGCTATTATGGTTGTCATCGTTGGGTCGGCTAAGATACCGCATTGCGCTGCCTCGGCTTGCAGCACTGTCAAGACGCAAGCGCAATGCGCGCGTTACGTCACTCCGCTGATGAATAATGATCTTATAAACCATAACCAACGATCGTCTCAAGAGTGCGTTCAAGGACGTGCTCATGCTGTCAGCAGATTGCACGTGATGCATCTTACAACACATGCGATTACATCGTAAGAAGATTAGATAAACACTAAACTTGTATCCGTATGAGTTGTTATAATTGTTAGTTGGATAATTGTAAACTATTTTTATGTTGCTTGTATTGTATCGTTGTATTTTAAAATTTTCTTACAGTTAGTCAGTCAATTTTGGCACATACAAAATCTAAAGCGATTTTGATGTGGACACCAGTGATAGTAAATGGCAGTTTTCTTTTAAATGAGAGCTCGAGGAGGTATCGATCAGCACTTGTCGCTGCGGCAGTTGCAGATCAAGTTGAGAGTGCTTCGTAAATCGAGAGCCTGACGCTTACTCACTTTGCGACATATCGAATATACCTATGTAATCTAGGTACCTACATTTGAAAAGTCGTCGAAAATTGAACTAAAATAAAAAAGTCTGTGGATAAAAATTATATCATTGCAGTGAATACAAAGAACCGTAAAATAGTGCAAGCTAATTCGTGTAGTCGGGGGTTTTCTTACCAGTAATTTTAAAATCTGTATTGAGAGAAATTCTCTCTAGCATCTCCATTATGCATAATGTGTAGTTCATCTCAATATGCTAAACATTGAGTTATAAAATGACACTCGTGTAGCTTGATCGTCGGAACGTCTCGTCATGTCTGTCGACGAGTCAATGCAGTATTTTTCAAAACAAATTTTTCATTAAAAATTAACATATCCCATCATGAAAATCAAAAGATTGATAACTCGCCTTTCGCCTTTTATTAGCGAATGTGAATATATAAAATATGAATTGGGACCAATGGCCTCTTTGGCGGGTTTCGTGGAACATTTTTAGATAGCGCGATAACCCCGGGGAGCGGCGACTGATCGGACTGATCGGAGTGATTTATCGCGAGCGCCGCGTTCTCCACTCATGTGTTTTTGTGGAGCGTGGCGTGAGGCGTGAGGGTGTAAAATATCGGGCTTCACGCTATTGATTATGAAACGACCGATGAAAGCTTCCGCGGGATATTACTTTTTTTTTAATATTTGATGTCGTTTCTATGCGCCGTTTTGCTGCGATTTGTTTTCATCAGCTCGTTGACATCGAGACTATAAAATATTGTTGTAACAATCATTAAGTTATTTAGTTTTTAATTTAGTGTTTTAAAATTGCATAACTTTTCTTGCTACTACTAAAAACTATACGTTTTTACATCCTGAAATTTGCTGTGGAGGCGGTGTAAATTTTTAGTAAAACTGAAACGGCCTGGGAAAATATATAAGCATGAACTTCAAATTTATGTTGATAAACTTATTCATAATATGAAACGCAAGTTTTCAATAGCCGTAGACTTCTTTATTAAAATTTTAAATATTCCACGTGAACAATATGATACAAATCAGTGAATTAAGCTGTAACTAATGAGAGTTCTACGATTTACGATATTTTAATTGAATGTCATTGCTAATTGCCCCGAGCGAGAACGCTTCGATGTAGCATCGAGTTCTACTCAACCTTGACAATTAATTAATTGCCTTGTAAATTATGCAAGAAGTTTGTTTAAATTTTGCAGAGGTTAACCACACACCACATTTTATTTCTCAAAACATCGCATCAAAGTCAAGAGCTAGCATGTAGCACTGTAGCGAATAGCGATATCAAAGCGGTAGTAATGAATCAAGGTACCAAAAATATCTAATCCTATACACATACGTATACACGTATGTATACACGACGGATTATACGGGTTCGGGAAACTATCAGGGTTCCGATTATACTTCGGAACCCGAAAAAGGTCAGTCCAAAACAGAAAACTATAACATCACTTCTGCTTCAGTTTCACCTCTTTGACGTTGAGATGGCTGTAACTTTAAAAATGTCCTGTTTAAAGTAGTGTGTATTGTACCTTTTTTGAAATCTCCATTTAAATAAGCAAGTTTTTTAAATTATAAGCAATAATTGCCCAGTACATTTTTTTTCTACTACCCAGCGTCAAAGTTATGCAGAAGAAAATAGAAAATTAAAACATCCAAAGTAGTTGTTTTTTTAGAAAATTAAAACATCCAAAGTAGATGCTTTTTTCGCAAGTTTCCTGATAGATTTGCATCAAATAACATACTGGTATTGTAGAACAACTGTCTGATAGTATTTAGAAATTGAAATATCTGGCCTCCGCAACGAAGTTTTTTCAAAATGGCGGTACTTGTTGCCTACAAGTACCAACTAGGTTCAATGCCCTTTACTAAGGTCATTTTTTGACATCTCGTAGGTCATCTCCCGAGTTATCTCCAGTTTTCATTTGTCGTACTACTTATGGGACACCCTGTATAATCGTAGGAAATACATAATTATTATCGTCGTCGAATCCGTACTGTAGTAAAATGTGGACAATGTTTAGTTGACGAGCTCTATTACACTTTAATTTCCATTCAAAGTCCATAAGTCAGAGTCAGACTGGCTTAGCTGGTCGACCGTGAACTCCGGAACCATTTGCTTACATAGATTAAGGCTTATGTTATATAAACAGTGTATATATAATAAGTTTATTACTATTTTCTTATGTATGTTTAGCTTAACATAGTATCTCTAGCTCTAGTAGATAGTACGAGTATAACAGGGACCGAAGTGTGAAAATATAAACATAGAATCGAGTATCTTTAATTTTCATTTTTAATCCAATCAAAATAAATATCATTATCTTTAATTTTACAATACTTATATTTATTAGCTTTTCCAGAGATAAGTAAATCAACCCTCAGATTCTTTGAATTACGAGTGACACACATCAGTAAAACATAAATTGACGAAGCAAAGGATCCCGTACATGTCCCGCGAGCGTGTGTATTTACCGCGATACAGGGATTATTTATCCTATTTATTTATTTATAAATGATTGTAACGTCCCGTATAATAAATCGGCTTCCCACTAACCTGGCGCCGGGCGTCAACTAGGCTCCAACCTCGTTTAATATTCAATGAATTCCCCCGTCATAATGTATCCAAGGTAAAATTTCGAATCCATTTATTGTTAAGTGCCGCTTGCTGCTCCGTGATGCCTAAATTATTAGACTCATTAGAAGTTGTGCTAATGCCCGATTTCACCAGTGGCACTTAAACGATCCCCTAATTAAGTATCTCTTAGCGTTAGCCATCACTTAAACGATACCCTAATTAAGTATCTCTTAGCGTTAGCTATCACCTAAATCTTCCTCTATCTTAAATAAATTTTCAGTGATAAGTGATTCTTCGTTGGGGTCACTTACAAAATTCAGGCCCTTGAAATTCAGGAGACCCCTTAGCGTATAAGTGTCCCTTAGAAGTTGGTGAAAACGAAATCAGTGCTAAGGGACACCTATTATAGTCTTAGGTGTCCCTTAAAATTTAGAGGCTGTTGTTGAAAAAGTCACGGGACCTCATAAGCCGATAGCTTCAACATTAGAAAGAAAGAAAGAAAGAAAGAAATGTTTATTTCACCTTATAAACAATATAAATAAACAAGTGAACAATATAATACTTAAATATAAGGTGAAAAGGGGTCACTCTCAGCATTATGGCCGCGGAAAAACCACGGCCGCTGGTTTTCAGAGTGACCCTCAAATTGTGCAGTTCGGATGATTGAGGGCAATACATATTACAAAGCAATATCCGACTCACAAACAATAATCAACATACAACTTATAATATTAAATTATACTAATACAACTTGTGTGTGTGTGTGTGTGTGTGTGTGTGTATGTGAGTGCGCGTGTGCGTGTGTGTGTGTGTTAATAAGTTTGTGTTTTTATAAATTTATATTGCACTTGTGTCATGCCTAAGAGTTTCCTGCCTTCTTTGGTGTTCAAAGAGATATACTTTTAATTTTGCTTTAAAACCATTCAGACTTTGCAGGTTTCTTATAGGTGGGGGAATATTGTTCCAGCACTTTGATGCTGCATAGCGGAAACTACCATTACAGTCTACACATAACGTACAATGCTGCTAGCCTGTTAAATGCGTAAGGATGGAAGGAAATTGGATCGGAAGTTTGATTTGTGAGATAGCTCCACTGTCTTAACTCTGCTTTATGTTTGCTAAATAATGACAATATCGGAATTTAGTCGGTCGGTTTACCCAGTCGCCTGAAGAAGAAAAAGTCTATTAGGTTTGCCCCCACCGCCTGGACCTCTTGCTATCCCAATATGCGAATTCGAACCACGTAGCTTCACTGTCGATCACTAACGATACGTTGACAGTGTCAACTTGACACAAACTCAACTAAACGCTTCACGTGAATGCTTTACCTAAATGTTAATTGTTCCACACATTTCCTACGTCATACGAGTATACAATACCACATTAAATCAAATTCAGTAGAATTTCAAATGTCATGTTTTCGTAAATTGTATTCCTAATACATATTCTGCAGTCGACAGCCGTTTTCATTCTGGTCATTGGTGATAATGATGACGCCGATACATCCCAGTATCTGACGTCGTTATCGTATTTATGCAACGCGTCAAATACCTCTGTAACACTGAAGTATATTCTGACCCATTAAATATCTGATTAAAATATTTTAACGTCGCTTCACGAGCTTATGGAGGCGGAGCCGATTGCAGATTGAACGAAGGGCGAGAATTCTTGTCTTAGGTAGAAATGAATTGACACTGGCAATTTTCTTCTGTAACTCAAATATTTGTGTTTCAAATGTTGAACGGAAACGCAGTAATGCAGTGTAATTCCACGTAAAGTGTTGGCAGGTAGTCCGCTTTTCTTGACATCCGTGCCAACGTGCTGCCATTCGTGTGGGCTAGTGGAGCGGAAAGGTCCCGCGGCCAAAACTACAACACAGACGCCAGGAAGATGCGGTGGCCATTGCGTAATATACATCTAATGTATGTAAACTGCTATCTCAATTGATCTTCAACTTTATCTTGTTATGTATCATCGAGGAAGACATTGATTTAATTAATTACTAGATTCAAAGTACGTTTATAAATTAATATTACTTGTTCCATTTAGCATCCTGCAGGAATTGCTCGTGAAAATACTCCACAGTGTCTCCGACCGTTCGGGTGTTTATTTAATTCCCAGCAGCAATCAGTATTCAAAGTTAGTCCTTAGTTCTCAAGAATAGTCCCTCTGGTCCATCTAAGTAGAGTCCTATTTTCACCACTTAAAATTAAATTAGACTGTGTAGGCTTATTTTATCATAGTTAATATTGTATTGTGTTATTTTTACGCCGTTTTAATCTGGTCACAACAGCGGCTTAATTCCAGATTGTTCATCATTAATAATGATGTCAAAGATCATTTGAATAATGACTGCACCAAGCACTTTTGATTTTGACGTTAAGGTGCATACCATGTCCTTGCATGATCCCCGGTTGTTTCATGCTATTCAATCGCTAGTGATTGCACAATCGTCGACAGTATCTTGAGTTGAACCGCGTTCGAACAATTTTATCGATTATCTAATCGATTTGATATGTTGAATACTAATAGGGACGAATGTATTAATCATTATTAACATGATTATTTCAATAGCCGCCTTGTCGTGATCGCTCGTTTGGATCATTTACACTGACTATAATTGGTAACATTCGCATTGATTTTAAATTGATAGGATCATTCTTTTTATTGATATGGAAGTAGAAAGCGGTTAGGAAGCGAGTTTATCACTCACGGCTGGGTTATTATCACTCTTTTCTTGGCTGAAACGTTTTTGTGTTACAAATTTACAATGTGCATCGGGGGCAGTGTACACTTTCTGACGAAGCTAGTCTACTAGTTTGTCGACTACTACGAAATACTAAAAATGTAAATCATTTTGATATTAAGTTGCAATTGTAGCGGATAAATCCGTAAACTTAATGAATAAAGTGGCTGTAGATCTCTTGTTATCCGAAATAAAAAAAATTTGCGGTGTAAAAAAGTAGAAAAAGTAAGGAATGTGATTCCATAAAAGGTAGCTGCACGTTTAATAAACGTATTCCAGAGCTTAAATTAAAAATTGTACAAAATTTTGGTCTCTGTAAGAAATTTCAATTTTACGATACATTTTTAATTTAATTGAGAAAAGTATGTGAAATAGTAAAGTCACATGATTGTCAGATTATTGGTAGCTTGTCAGCAGTCTGACAAAAAGTCTCGGGTAATTAAGTTTTATAGCTAATAAAATGCATCAGTATTTAGTAGTACTCTACTTAGGACTGAATTTAAATGGATACAAATGAACTTCGCCAGTTCCCAAGGATGAAACCACTGATAGCATACGGACCGAAGCTAATTTAATTGCGACATTGCTAGGTGAACAATAAGAACTTGAATAAACACTTTTATTGGATTCCATGAAGCCTAAGAAACTTATTTTAAAAATAACGTCATGCTGTTGCAATTTTATAATACGGATTCCTTCGCGGGATTTTTTTCTTTTACATAACTAGTAAACCGTTAAACGTATATCTTGTACCAATACTATCATCATCAGCTACGTGTGTGAACTGAGCCTGACGTTAATGTTATACGAGTGTCTTATAAATGGTAAAAAGAATCTAATGTGGATTGTGGAAGCTAAAGAAGAATAGGTGAAGCTGGTTTTCTTTGACTATTAAAAGTATTTTTTAGAAGAATCTCCGCAATGACACAAACCTAAGCCTCACGGCCTGTGGTCGAGCCTCAAGCAAGTCTACCGATCACTTCCACGCGCATCGCAGCTAATATCGCTGTAGCTACAGTCATGTACAGAGTGCACTAAGTTAAACATAGTCAGAACTCGCGATGAACTCATCTGAATTACAAGTGCGCAGTATCATATGCAGAACTACGACTAGTGACTCGCAATTACGCTCTTGTAAGAGTCTGCGAGCTCTTCGCGGCGCTGACTGCTCTTCCTCGCTGCCATACACTGAAATTATTATAATTTGCACTCGGCTCGGTTGAGTTGCGATGTGATCTTGAGTTGCGATGTGATCTCGTTAGCTCTCCCATTGTTCAAGTAGTCACTAGGTAATAGCACTGACGAGGTGCATTTCATTAAAATATTACTTAATAACATTTTAAAATTGCTAGTAGAGAGTCTTAACCCGCTGAATTTGGCACAGAAGTGTGATGGCCGTCCTGATTGTATAGCGTATCCAGTTTATTAATGTCAGTCGGATCTTAGATTTATTTTATGTCCTCATATCGCTATGGCGCATAAGGCCAAAATAAATATTTTGCACCACTACTGATTCGTAAAAAGAAGCAGCGTGACTCAATACTAGTTCTCCCAATAAAGTAAAAGGCGAATCTTGTTTTGACACTATCACGTTTTTCTACTGCAACGTACATGACTAGTGCAGCATGTATGGTGGCTACGGAGGTGGCTTCCTTAGGACGTCATAGGCTCATAGCTGAGTGAGTTGCGCATTGTGCGAAATGCGAATACAAGTGAACGGCGCGGGGCCTGCTGGGCGCCTGCTGGAAATGAGGTCAGACTAGACGCGTCCAGACGTCGCCGGTAACCCGCCAGCGGCACAGGCCACCGCGCTAGCCTATATCCAGGGCTATATCTGATACTAGTGGATAATATCTTGTGATATTATCAATCAAATGATAATAATATTTCGTTTAAAATGACTCACTGATTGCAACATCTAGGAATGGTACCATTACTAGTACATTACAGGTTAAACTGGTTCATTAAATATTTTTCTACGTAAATTCTCAACGTTTCGTAAATGTTTATACATTTTGTATGTAAAATGATCTTCGATTTATTTCGTCCTGTAGTAGTGTAGTGCTGACAATTTCCGTTTCGGACATCCGATAGCCTCCGTGGCGCTTCATATCGCGACTGATTGAAATTGAAATACATTGGGAGTCTGATTGGACGTGGGCCGCAGTGCCACTGAGCCGGTGTTGGCGTTGTCCTTCCCCACATCCTCGGCGGAGACGGCAGTGTTGTGCAAACAGAGCGAGCGGTCATTACTGCCATCTCGATACTCCATTAAGATTGCCAGCGGCGGCTCACGTCGCAGGCCTTTGTGCGCTTTGCGTAGGTCGATACCCGACGGAGCTTTTACGTTCAATTCAACTGTGCGAAAGATTTGTGGTGATAGGCCAGTTTATTGCCCACCCACGTTAATCAAAGATATTTTTTGAAGCAAATAGGCTTAATAATTTAGACCGCTTCACTAATTTTGGTTTAAAAGTATAGAGCTGCTTCTTTGCAATTGCAAGCCATATAGTCTTCCCTATACTTAGTAGTAGATAATCGTATTCAGCGCCTATTACCGATAACTATGCTGTTATGGTCAATTGATCACCGGTCACAATAGTTTCAAGACCTAGCCTATAAAACCAAGGTTTCCAAAAATGTGTCCACACAGAGTCCATCTCTATTTGCCTCTTATAGTTCCAAATCAATTGACTGACCAAATTGAGCCATTTGAATCTATTTGTCTCAATTATTTACGTAGGCACTTCAACCTATGACGGTGGCATAAATGATAAAGTCAGTTATACTTATGACAAAAACGAAAATGAAAGCTCTAGTTCGTATATAATGTTCTCGAGTCCTCTTAGAAATTACGAAACAAATAAGATATTGAATATATCTTTCAAGTAAATACACCGTTTATTGAATACTACTTACAGATATTTTCTAAATCAAATAAAAAACTTGTATACCTTGTGATATAACTAGAAAATTATGTGAATGTAAACACTTCGATAAATGCCTCTCAGATCTTTATGTTTCCGTTATTCGACGCTAGGACAGCCAAAATGCAAGGAATAACGAAGAATGTCGACAGAAATAAAGTAGACACACTTAACATGGTAAGAAATAATAACAATTTCGTGTAAGACAAGTGGAATCCATTAGATGAAAATGGAGTAAAAACAATTTATAAGACAAATCTCATTTCTTACAAAAGGTTACTGTTGCTCTTTCATGCCCGCCTGGCGTTCCCTTTGATAAAATTTACGCACAGCACCGAGCATTCTTATCCACTTACGATTCTGGTGGATCAAAGACGGCTATACGGATTGTTTGGGATAACGCGGGGAATTGGCCCGTTTTACCGGTATTATGGATGTGTTCTTTTATCTACTAGTAGGTATGTATTTTTCTGGCTATCGCTACTCTTAAGGGTAATTTAACAAGATTACATGGTAATTTGTAGTATTTACCTTTGAAAGAAACAACATCTCTTCTTTCTTTGTCTTTGTATAACAAACATCAAAAATACAAAGCTAAGTGCAAATAGTCTGTGTGTGCTACTAACCCGAGAGTTCTCCAAAATAATCTCAAAGGTGTTTGAAGTCTGCCATCCGCAGTTGGACAGCGTGGTGGACTAATGCCTTATTTTCGCATGACGTCGTTACTTGTAGTAGCTGACGTTAACACCTTTCTGTACAAAATGAAATAAATACCTCTCTAGACGAACTGTACGAAACAGTTGGTAATTATTACACAGTTGCTAATTCCGCGGCTACGATACTAATGGAGTTGATGAGGACGTGACAAGGCCGCGCTCAACACGTTAATTGAGTGTTGATCAATTGGAGTCGACTGTGATCAGCCATTCGATATGAATGCTCAACAACCGTGCGGACTGCGGCTTGTTGATCAGTTTGATCACGAACGTTACGGATGTGTGCTGCTGAAAGTATAGGATATTACAATTAAAAAATATTAGACACCTTGAACATACTTATTAATGTTTTGAATAATTTCAATTACTTGTGAATGATACAAATGAAACACGAGTTTCTTATGCAGTTATATCTCCTGTAAATATAATAAATGAAGTTTTAAAGAAAATCCTATTATCCATTACTGTAGCGATCGAAGACTATCGGATATCTGAATATATATGTGTGTGTACATCCTTTGTGTTTGTATCCATAATCAAAATCAATTAAATTAAAACATTTCCATATATTCCATAATTATCCTGATCAACACATATAGTTTACTGGATACTTTTTTATATCTTATCAAAAGTTTCTCCACGCCACCGCATTACGGCCGAGCCCACGATCCATGCACCTGGGTCGAAATATAGGCTTATGAATTACTTATGGCTTAAGAATTCATATTTTATCAGTAGAACGGAATACATTAAGTATAATTTAATTATCAATATCATCAGCAGTTGATTCTACAAACTAGAGATTATATATACTTAGATAATTACTACTGTAAGTACCCATTCGATTAACTGATACTTGACCATGGGACTTATGAATCACTGTAAGATGACATTCATATTCGGTAGAAACAATAGTAGGTACAAAGTAAAGCACCTATCCAGCAAGTACAGGAATATTGAATTACAGTCAATTATATTATATAATTATTATATACGGTGATAGAAATAATATTCTTTAATAAATTCCAACTGAAGGATATTCGTGGCCCTTCTTTCAGAGATAAGTAGTTATTTAATCACATTGAATTTATTTATAGGCTCATATAAAAGTACTTTAAATGTGAAATAGACAAACATTGTAGAAATCAGACGCAACAAAAAATTTTTGTATATAAGAATTCACAACTAAAGTTTTACCATCATAAGAACGTGCTTTTGTATTATTTTATACACGACAATATTATATTCTTCTCTCATTATTACTTTCTTGAACTTGGATGTGTATTATATTTTGTGGAACATTAGTGGTTATCATTTCGATATTTTTTTTCTACGTCAATTTCGTCTCTTGCCAAGCAATAAACAATGTTTTGGTTTGATGTTTACATTAGCTTTTTCATATTCAGACTGGAATTATTGCTATCTCATTACTGTGAAGAACTTCTTGCAGTCTTTGTCTTTGTATCTATGGGTCTGGTTAATAGTTATAAAAGAAATTTTATATCACATCAAATCAGTGTGAATCGTATTTTTTTTTCTGTATTCTCTTTCTCTTTCAATCTTTCGTATCTCCATATCTTCCTGTATAACTTAATTCGATAACAGGTATAGCTTCAATGCTAAGCGGGATTCTCGTACAAGATGAAAAGGCGTGAAGCTAGAGATCATAACAGGGATAGACTTGAGTATGTATCATATTTGCTGGTCTTGAAATGTGTTCTGTACGAGTGGGTTTAATAGAGCCTCGTTAACATCGTCTACGTTAATGTAACAAATCGCCTTTTATTAAAACGTATCTTGTTTTTATGCCATCAAGTGAGTCCAAGGCCGTTTGCACGTCTATAGGCAATCAACTCGCATCAGTCATCAATATGTTTACCCCGTTGAACTCTTCTGCATCTTCTGTAGAATATTAGCTACTTCTGTTTCTAAATCACGAAAATATGCATGATAGACAATATGTTAATCTAAATAAGGTCACGTACTCAGTATTCTTAACACTAGTTCTGTTACGACCGGCTTCGTGCCCCTAATTGGCTTAAACGTCATCAATGCCACAGATGTAACTAATATTCTTCTTAGACTTATCAGTTACGTTTAAAATTTGTGCTATTCTATGGGCAGAGGTTTCAAATAGGTTTCAATTCAACATGGTAATTATTGATATTACTTCTTGTACATAAATATACGTTTCCTATTTCAATTACTTTTGTACTTATACTTCTATCAGCCATGTTGCGCCGTTGCCACCAACAGTTGGCTATCGAACGTTGGCCATGCGCACCACCATCGCGACCATCGGCACAGTTCTCAAAGGTGTGGTTTACAAACATACGTAAATGAAACGTGCACCTCACTGATTCATACAGTTCAGAATATTTCCGAATAAGTCACTGAAGGCAGCCGCGTCCTGTAATATATTAGCTTCTGCTCTCTATTTTTCATCGACAATCTTACACATCTATCGGGTGTACATGTTTAATCGAAATACATTTTATCTATCTTCTATCACAACCCTTTCAAGCATAGTCATGGAAATTATGGAATACTGTGTTTTGAAATTTGATGGTTATTATGAGTTTTTATTAATGGCTGATTGTTTTATTCAGTATATCAAAGAAATTATCATTACGAGGTTATCTATTTCAAAACGCAGTATTTCTCTGTCCATTGGGCTTTCATTAAAAACCATTTTCAATCCGCAGCCGTGGAGCCCACATACCACTTCAAAGTTCTGGTCCCGTCGATGGTGGCGGGCGCCATCATAGGCAAGGGCGGGGAGACCATAGCCCAGCTCCAGAAGGACACCGGCGCCAGGGTCAAGATGTCCAAGTCACACGACTTCTATCCAGGTGAGTCAATGTTTTGTACATCCATTCCCACCTCTAGTAAAATTAACAGATCCTGCAAATCGAATCCAGCCATTTTGTAGTCGAATGCTCACTCAGTGTTACATCACAGATATCAAATTGTGGCTGAACTTTATTAATATCCTGCTCTAACTTTAATAAAGGAGACTTTAGGAGAAGTAAGAGCAGGAGCTGGAGCAGAGAGAACTTTGAAAAAGTTATTTACCACGGCCGGTTTGCAAAGAAAGATGATTATCCAGCAAAAGCGAAAGATTTTTTAACCGCTCAGGGAATTACTACGCAACCACTGCAGTGTTCAAAAAGCATGCATTGACCCAGTTGTGTCAGGATTGAAACACAGTAGACGCCCAAGACTCGCTTTGTTTGCTTCATAAAAGGCTTACTTAGCGGACTTAGCCTCGCACACGCCGGCGACGGCGGCGAAGAACTGGCTCCTCAAGAGAAGTAGAAGAAGTACAGGTCTCATAAAAGCATATTATAGAAAATGAGTTTTCATTACGAAACTCTAGACTTCATTTAAAAAAAGTTTACCGGCCTATTGTAATTAAATGTTACGTGAAATGTTGAAAAATTCAACGGTAACATTTTTAACGCTCATTGTCATTGTGCTAAGCCTGTTAAAAGGTATTAAACGGTTATTATCGCGTGTAACGTAAACGACGCGAAGCTGAAATATTATCGCACAATATTATTATTTTCTTTAGGAAAAAATAACAAACATTAAAAGAAAATTGTAATGTAAGTGTGACATTTAATAACGGTATGTGTCGAACGCTGCGCTTTACGGAATGTTGTTTCGTATCCTTTCCGACGTGACCGCCGATGCGTGACGGAGCTTCCGATTTGAAGGCTGTATTAGTTGTCTCGACCGGTTATGTCGCGGTTGAGCCTGCTGGATTAGAAAAACTTATATATATGGGCCTTATCGATTTGAAAGATAAGACGACATGATGAAGAATTTAGGAAAGGAAAAATCTCGCTACAATCGCCGGAGCATTTTCCAAAAATCGCGAATACTCTTACTTATCACTCGGATCACCCGGGCTCGAGCTTACATCACTTACATTTTTGTTTCAACCTGTCAAGGTGCGTCAAGGTCTTAAACGTGATTTACACAACCGTTTCGCCGGTTAGCTGTTAGATCATACCCACGGACCTCACGAATTATTTTTTATTTTCTGTCAAATTTCGTAAGTTGGATAAAGTACGGTCTAGCATAGTGATATCATCTAAAAATGATGTCGATGCTTAAGTATGCGTGTTGTAATTGTAAACATCCAAATTGCGTACTACTACTCGTTTCCCAGCTACATACATATTAGTATCTGATCGTGGCTGACCTTCAACAAATGCATTGTTTTATTAATGAACAATGCGGTTCAGTAAAAATAACGATGACACTATCACAAGACGAATTAATTCAGCTGTAGTTATTTCCCAACGGCAGTCGCTTCCTGGGCGCGAATGAGGATGTCGCTTTTGAAATTTAGGTTACCGTATCATATCGAATGGCTCCGCACGTGCAGTTTTCTGGACCAAAAAATGATTAATTAAAATGTGAATACAATGGTGGATGTGAATTGTGAGCTAGTTTTATTTGCATTTGTGGCGATGGGAGATGCGGAGGGGGATAAAATGGAAGCGGAGGCGACATCCGAGCGCATAATAGAGGCTCCGACTTTGAAGTTAGCAAAGTGAATTCAAGAATTGTACATGGGAACTTTCAATGTTAGTAGGTCGCTATAAAAACTCGTGCTTCGCAAAACTGTGTCAACAGCTTAGCCACGAGGTATATACATATACCTACCTACATACAAATATTACTTAACACTGTTCCAAGAATGTGACATTTAATAGTAGCTTGATGCAGTAACAGCTTCTAAGACGTTCCGGTGTGTGAAATGGTTATATTAACGAAACTCAATTTAATGCTAGTTATGCTACCAAAGAGCTCAAGGTCCTTGGGGATAGCAGTAATTAATTCCTAACTGCAGACTTAACCTAAGGTAGGTTAAGGTAGGTGACGATTAAAACCGGTTTGTAGTGCAAGCCACTTGAAGGTTTATGTGCAAAAGATATAAATTCCGACGTTAATGCGATTACGTCACTGTCCACCTCATACCCCGATGACCAGTGGTCCTTGAACGACTGTGACAGTGATTTTGTCGCTGTTTTTGTTCACCTCCCAGCGAAACCTCCAATGTACGACATTAGACACCGATCGACTACTTTATTAATTCAAATACTTGTGGACATTTCAAGGCTTCATATTAAGCTTGAGCATTTTTTTTCATGTGGACTTTACACTGTCTCCTTATCGACCTATTTGCAAGTCTAGTGATAAAAATATACAGATAAGGATACAATAATTGTTAAATTAGCAACATTAACTAGAAACATAATAAAATTATATAATTATGTTAAAAGCGACAATTTGCCGAGTTGTATCATGTTGCTGCTAAATTAAACATAGGGGATAACGAGATTAATAACAAGGCAACCCGAGCAACAGAAAGATTAAGAGAGCTAGAGGGCTAGTCGGAGCAGTCTTTCACTCAAGCAAATCCGCCTCGATTCGCCCATCCCCTGTCTGCGTGTGTTGTCGAAGTTACGTCACTGGTGAAAAAAAACCGATTCCTTCAGTGTATTGACATCTATTTCTCATTGTCTAATAAAAATGTTTGCTCAAATTCGTGTTGAAAGGATTAAATTCCATGGCTTAGATACTCTTCTCTATGAAATATCCTGTAGTATACGTACATACGAATGAATGCCCTTATCTTTCTCGAACAAATTTAAAATATTACCTAAGTATTTCTGGCATTGAGGATAAAAGCCTTCACCGAGAGTGCGTGGGCAGCAATACAGTTTAAAGGCTTCGCAAACGAACCAGTGGTCATGTCTACGTTGGTTGCTTCTTGATATACAAACCAAGTGTCTCTTATTTCTCATATTGTTTCCGTATCGGTACATCATCGATGATTGATCTTATCAATTTACTTTCCATTAAAGGCCCTTGTTTGCGGTCACTAATTTCAAAAAGACCCAAACTTCGCTTTAGTTTCTTTGTCAACATTATATCAATGATTTTATTATATAAACGAGTTTATTACGAGTATAGGTAATCGAATTGCCACATTCAGCACTGATAGTGGACGTGGACACTGATAAATTGTAATATTTCAACCTATTTATTGGTTCTCATTATCTTTATGACATTAACAAAGACAGTTTCATGTGGCATATTAATGATTTTATATTCAGCTGTTCTAGTCACAATTATTTTGTGAAACAATTATTGAAATTCTAGCTCTCTAACGCTTTTTGAATTTGTAATTTGTATACTCGTGTTGAAGTTAACCAAGTTCATGTTGAAGTAAGTTGTTAGATCCATGGATGGTATAGATAGGAATGTAACAAAACTATGCTAACGGATCCGCCCCTCTGTAATTATTAGTCACGCGAACGTCATCTTTCAGGGCAGTACACGCTATTAGAGCTGAAGCTGCAGACCATATAGAGGCCATTTCGGCATCCACGCCGTTCACTCCACTTGTGTAACAATACACTGCCTTTACGGGCGATCGGCATGATTTTAGCTAATGTTGCGTATTGGAACTATTTGGAATTGCGCCGCTCAAATTATTAGGTTGTAGCTAATTTGTTCGGCGGGCTCGTTAGTATCGATTGCACGTTAAGATATTCGAATGGCAGGCAGCTAGGCAGTTAGGCAGTCAGGCACCCGCGGCGTGTTTAGCGGTCCGCGAGTTTAATTTAAACTTGCGGGGTGCTCACTCGGGAGAGAGAGATTACTCAGAGCATTAAAATGCTTGGTTTTGTTACGTTTCGGTATTGTTGATAAAAGATGAGCCTCATTGTATGTATAAGAATGGAAAGAGGGTTTAAATGAAACACAATACAGTATGATTTTCGCAATGAACGCTCCACAATAAGAGTGTGTAGTTGAATGTAATATCTTGTTCTCGCCGAACTGTCTCATAATCTGGGATTGTGGCTCATTGCAGGGTATTTACTGTACAATAGTGTATTGCCCTCGTACTGAAAATATACGAGTTTTATTACATGGAAAGAATCGAGTGTTTTTATGGAACTTTACGCTTGCTTTGATCTTAATAAAAACAGCAAACAGCCGTGCGTGCATTCCACCCTGTTTACCCAAATCACTAAAAATATAATAAAAAATTGTGGAAACCCGAGGTTGATCACATGGACAGATATATCGCGACCGTAAGATATTCTTTTATATAACCGGTTTAAAAAGTATCCTCACTATAATACTATTTTTAAGTAAAAAAAAAACATATAAGTCACATTTCCGTCGTAGCCTCATAATGGCATGAAAAAGAAGCCGAAGTTTTTAAAATATCTCTCTCGGTTATAAGTTGGCGTGGCTCTAGCGGCCTTGACCCAAAATAGAGAGCATTCGTCTTGACACCGTGACACCTAAACGTTTTTTCTTCTTCTTCTATTAATACATCAACGTTACTTTCTTTGACACTCATTGTTACGTGTGAAGTTGTTTCATAGAATCGAAACGGAAAGTTGAAACAATTCCGCGGTCTGTGATCGACATAATGTTGCGTTGCCATCGAGAGTGTGCCGTTTGCCGCAGCGTGGATAATTGATTTTGTAATACTACTTTATATAGCCAGTTTATCGACCACGTGTTCCTCTCCACCGTCTCCACGTGGCCTCAGGGAAAATTAAACAATTTACCTTCACAGCTACTACAGCGGTCTTTTTGTTTTATTGAATTGCATGTGAAAGACGTGGTACAGACAAATGATGAGATGGAATTCAAGAAGTGACTTACTGTTGAAAAATCTTAAAGCACGTGGTCTCTTTAAGTAACCTCAATTGTTGTCTGTATTATTTCGATGTCTAATAGACCTAATAGTGAACTTCTGAAGGCTTATGAAAAGATGATGATGACATTTAAGGAGGACTAAATTTGTTCAAAGTCAAAGTCAAAGTCAAAATATTTTATTCATATAGGTATCACTGATACACTTATGCACGTCATTTTTTTTTTTGGCTTTTCGGAAGGTGCTTTGTCGTGGAGGAGAAGAAAAGCCTAAAGAAACTCCTCAGCACATCTTTTAAAAAAAAATATTACAAAAAAAAGATAATAATACAAAAGTATTTACTATTCTGAGCGGAACTGGTTGCAGAGCTGGTCATTTCCATGCGTCTTTGTCATTTAAATACTCGTCTACACTATAATATCCCTTGCCTAACAATTGTGTCTTTACACGTTTTTTGAAAGATTCTATTGGCAAGTCACGTATTAATTTTGGGATTTTATTATAGAAATGTATACCAAGCCCTATGAAAGATCGCTGCACTTTACTTAGGCGGAACGAAGGCGTAACTAATTGATGCATTCTTTTCGTATGGCGATTATTAATATCAAAATTTTGTTTATACGCGTTTATATTCTTCCGTATAAAAACTACATTGTTGCAGATATACTGGGAAGCTACTGTAAGTATACCTATTTCCTTGAACTTTTCACGCAAAGATTCCCGAGACCTAAGTTTATAAATAGCCCTAACTGCCCGTTTCTGGAGTATGAAAATTTGTTTTATATTGGCTGCTTTGCCCCACAGCAAGATGGCATAAGACATAACACTGTGGAAATAAGCAAAATAGACTATCCTAGCAGTTTCGACGTCTGTATACTGCCTTATTTTCCTAACAGCATAAGCAGCCCTACCGAGTTTTGTCGCGAGATTTGTTATATGTGGGCCCCATTGAAGTTTACTATCTAAGGTCACCCCTAAAAAGACCGTCGATTCCTCCATATGCAATGTTTCGTTATTTAGTTTAAGAGATTTGCTGACTTTTTTAACATTAGGTAGCACAAACTCTATACATTTCGTTTTTTTTGCATTTAATAGTAAATTATTGATAGTGAACCAACGCGACACATGCGAAAGAGCACTATTTACGTCGTCGAAATTTACTTTATTCCTTTCACACTTAAATATTAGTGATGTATCATCAGCAAATAGTACAATATCCGCTTGGTTCTTTACATAATGTGGTAAATCGTTAATGTATACCAGAAAAAGAAACGGACCCAAGATCGAGCCCTGCGGTACACCCATCACAGCCGGTGACCCCGATGACTTAATATCGTTTATGCTAACTTTTTGTATTCTATTACTCAAATAAGACGCGATCAAGCTAAGGGCCTTGTTTTTTATACCATAGTGGCCAAGTTTAAACAGCAATGTTTCGTGCTCAACACAATCAAATGCCTTAGATAAGTCACAAAATACTCCTATGGCATTATGTGACGCCTCCCATGCTTCAAATATATGCTTTAATAGCCTAGCCCCGGCATCGGTTGTACTACGGCCTTTAGTGAAACCGTATTGCTCAGGATGTAATAATTTATTATTGTTGAAATGGGTTAGCATTTGATTCAATATTATCTTTTCGAAAATCTTACTAAGGGTTGGTAAAACAGAAACTGGTCTATAGTTATTAAGATCAGTTTGTTCGTAGGCTAAAGTGATTTAAAACCTGGTGGTGGCTCGAAGATTGAATCGGCTTTGAGATACACAGAAAGAACTTACATCGAGTTCAGAATGAAGATTTGTAAGAGTGTTCTTTTATGACGCAGCTTAGAAAACGGCCATCTCGTGTCCTTAACAAGTTAGAGCGCACTCGTGAAGTTGTACAATAACTGGGCAGCGGGTATAATTGGATAATGCACGTAATCTCTGTCCGGCTCGACCTTGCATTGACAGCACTGCAGCGAGCCGCGAGCCGCGATCGCCACCCGACCGCGGCCAGATGCAGCGCCACGCACATGGCACCCACCACGTCCACGGTTTATTTTAATCGTCGATGTTGCACTGGTTCCGCAAACATTGGCGCAATCGTTTGCAGGTACGCTCGTAAAGGATTACGTCACGCTCGATCAAACATTCGACGATCGTTCCGAACACCTGATCCTCGCCTCGCTGTCTCTAACTCTAGTTTTTTGGCCCACTGCTCCTAATTACCAAAGCATTGGACGTGTACCAATTGTTAATGACCTGGTTGCAGGCAAAAATGAGCGCTATAATTATCGCATATAAATATTAAAGTTGCCAGTCGACGGCTCAAGGTCAAGGGAGCATATCTGCGACCGGTTGCGCGGAGCGTATTAGTTGGCGCTAGGGTGGTCATACACTCGACCGATCGCTAGGCACTGTTCGCTGTTCGTTGCATAAAAGATATCGATCGGTTAAATAAGGTCACCACACAAACACCTACCATGCTGCTAGCTCGAGCTTAAATGCTTGTTGACAGACTTTATTTAGTATGCAAATGATGTGTTTTATGGCGAAGTAAAGCGAATTCAAGGAAATACTATTTACTTTTTTACTATTTCCGGAGTTCAAACGGTCGTTTGAGAATTAATGAATGCACAACGGTGTAAATAAGTTAAAATATTGGGTTTAAAATCCCCAAACCTAAGCTTAGTCTTTAACTTCTCTCTTCGCGTGAAGCTGTTGAAGCCCATAGGGTAATAAAATTGATCGTATCAAATTAATAACAATAAATGTAGTAATTGTGAGCCGTGTTACTTTACAGTTTTAGTGAAATTAAAAAAGATAACTGAAGCAATATTTATATTTATTGCTACCAAGTCAAGCTTGCTAGTTTTTGTAAGCTCTATGCTTGACATGACATGCGCCTATTCCATTTCTCGTCAACCTTTGACAGAAAGGAAACTTTGTACCGACAAGCTTCCTAGTGAAGCCAATTACGAAACAAAAAAAACTGTATTCACCAGCACATTTGTATCAGCAACAGCATAAAGAAGTGAGTGTCTCACTTGGCATCTTTGATCACGCTCGCATCGGAAAGAAGCTTAGAGGCAGCGTTTGAAGCTGTTTGCAGCTTTTCTAATTAAGCTCTCGAGTTCCGCTGCCTGTGTTCCGCGGGCCGAAGTGAGCTTGTTGCCTCCGACAAAGAAATGCCGCATGCGGTACAACAGACTGCATTAAACACGCTGGGCTGTGCGAAACTCATTTCATTCGCGGATTATAGAAATGAAAAAACATTACGAGGTTTTGCTGTTAGTGGTCCTTGTACATTTGTGAATCGTAACGAAACAATTTTTGCTTCAGTAATGCGATAGAAAACTACAGACATCGAAATTCTAAATGCGGAAGTTTTGAATTTATAATGTAATCTAATACTAGGTACCATACAATACCTACATGTAGTGGTATATTATTGCGGAAACGCCGTGCAATAAAAGACTACTTAAGTTACGAGAATTTTATAGCACATTGTGACCTAAACCTGTCTAAAACTAATAAAACTTAAAGTAACGCCTTCACAGGTCACAGGTCGCTGTATTATTTTAAGTATTGTTTGTTTTTTAAGATTTTTTTCTACAAGTAAGGATGTTCTTACCGATCGCAGCGGTGTGAGGACAGCACAACATTGCATAACTTCCCGCCGCTCCGCGCAACTTATCTCAGCAGGTCCTGTTTTACCGGTTTCCTTTCAAACAACCACTTGTTATTTTGTTAAATGGGCTTATTTTATTCAAATCAATACAAATTCTTCCAAATTGTTAATGTACCTAAGTTTTGATAAGGGATACGTTTTGGGCGAGATCAAATGGATTTAGTGAAATCGTGTGTTTCGAAGGCGGGGTTTTAAAGGACCCTTAGAATGTCATTTCAACTGACGAGATTAACTCAAGCTAACATCTTAATTTATGTAAGCAGTAACTTAACTAAGTGAGGTGAATATGAAAACGACGATAGATACTCAAAACATTACATCGCGGACGCGTAATTGTGTAAACTTAACCTTAGTATCACCGCGCCACTAAATGAATAAACAAATAATTGTGAAAAGTAACAAACCAAGTGATAAATAAATACTAAGATTACAAGGTTATTTTATGTGATTGTGGAATCCAGTGATTTATTAATTTACAACCTAAAATTGTATGCGGCCAATCAGAAAAATCCAAGCTTTTTAAGAATATCTGAACGAAAATCTCGTAAATCCTCCCTATTATCTATATATTTACATTTATTATAGTGATGTAAATGTTAATGTACCACGCATGTCAAGCCAGTAATTAACACACCGCTACATTTCGATGCGTACAGTTTAATGGAACGGTTAATTGCTGGCGATGATTAAAGGAAGCACGGATAAATTACTGTTCAATATTATATGTAGTTCATTGTTTTATTGAATATTGATTGCGGCCCTTTACAATACTATATATTTAATTAATTATACAAAACTATCAATGGAAAATATTGTATGTAAAATAAGTTGCTTAAACTCGGAAGCCTTTAAAGTTTCACTATTTAAAAGTTATCGAATGTTATGAAGAGTCAAACTCTACTATGGAAGGCTTCTAGAAATAAATATTGTAAGTTGAGCTGTGTCAATATAATTTGTTATTAGAATAGTGTTTTATTATAGTAACTAATGACTGGAGCAGCGTGTATGGGGCGTTACTAGATTGAAGCCATAGCAGCAAATACTTTTTAAATCCTATGAAGTTGAGTGGCAAAAAGCGAGCTAGCTAGCAACACTTTAACGATTTCTGCCATAAAGGCAGCCAAGTCTCAAGTCTGGTCATTAATAGGTTGCAGCCAATGATGATCTCTTGTAATGTTAGAACTTGAGACAATGTTCAATATGTATCATCGGTGAGCGCCGCATGCTGCACGCCGCACGCCGCACGCCGCAGCCGCGAGCCGCATGCGCTGGGCGTGTGCGTGTGATAACTAGTGCGGAAACAGCTGCATCACGGCGCCGACATTTACCTCACCTTGCGCCTTGTCTCGTTGCATAAGGACGGCCGGCGCGGCGATAACGCGAGCCGAGCGACCTACTCGTGTGTACACTACACATGCATAATCGGTGTTTTCACTGGCTCTAGCGTAAATAGTCGCTGTAATATTAAATCACTACGTTGCAAATGCGATTACCAATAATTCTTGTTCAGTACACGTCGTGCGTCCTTCTTCTCCTTCTCCTACTCCTAACTCTACAGATTTTTGTTTTTGTTTCTCGAAAAGACTTCTTTAATCCCAGATGAATTTTGTTTCTTGTAGTTTTTGATTTATTGTCGTTGTTGACATTTTATGGAAATTTTATAATTATGAGTGTACGAGAACTCGTACATTGTACTTTGTGCATTGCCCTTGGGCCAAGCACGTAGTTACATACCTTGGAGTACTAAGTCTGTACTCTGTAGACACATACAATGGCTTGACTTAGCAGTTAGCACTCATCTGAAACCAATAAAACCCATGTCAACTAGCAACTCAAATCAATGCAATAAAACATCTAGAGTTACCTCGGTCACGATTTCCATCGCTGTCATTGCAGAGCATATCCCTATTCCCTTTTAAAACGTGAATTTACATTGTGCTAGATATACCTAAATAGAGAAAGTACATTCTGTGTTGATATTCGTAACAACAACAGAGGGATGTATTTAGCGGAAAAAGCTTTTGTACGCGTTCAAATGACCATTTTTCGTGATGTCTGACCACTTTTCGATGCCGCCTAGCCGCAGCCCACAACAAAGCGAATGGATGGAGTACACTCCTATACGAAAATGACGATATTATAATATCCTATAGTCCGGCGCCACATATTTATTTGTTGCCTGTTGCATATGGTAATCTGATATTTTGTGTATTTATTGATTTTGTATATCGCTAAACGCAGTGACAAAAGTCACAGAAATGTTAAAGTTATGTACTTAGGAAGTTTCATTAGTTTCTGTAAATGCTATCTGGTTAATTCTAAAAATAACCAACCGCCCACAGTCCTTTTTAAATTTGAAAATAAGTGGAAATAATGCTCAAGACTCACGTCACCAAATGATGCAAAGATTCGTCTGAATATACAGGATTTCTGTTTCTTCTCATAAATTAACTGATGATGTCTTATAATCGCAGATGTACTGCGAGAAAATATTATATCTTTTTTATGTTTTCCCAAAAGTCTTCATTATCGAAGCTCGCTGTAAAAGAGTAACAGTGGGAGCGCGTCAAAAGAACAAAAAGCGCATCTTATTGCGGAGGCGGAGCGGCGTAACGAGAGGACGACCGAGGGTCGGGGCTGCGAGCCGGGGCTAGGGGCTAGGGGCACACCCCGCACACCATCACCAAACAAATAAAGAATAATGACTACGCTCGCACTGAGATGCTAGCATTGTACTTAATACAAAACTCCAGTTGGAACAAAGCGAATGCGAAAATGAAACAATATTTTAAACTTCAGCATCATCGGTATTATTAAATGTGCTCTGTTGAACATGGTGATTCCGTCACATTGTGTCGGTCGGTGTAGAGAATTTTAGCTTGGCTCAAAGATAAACTGTCGTTTTAGAGGTCTCCGTTTTTTCGGTAAATACAATTCACCTATAGTACGAGTAGTATTGGGCCCAGGTTAGTCCTTATGGACCCTAAATAATTGGCGGCTGTCCGAAGGTTGTAGTGGCCACTTAAAAAAAGATGGATCGCATCCACATTTCTTACTTTCAATTCAACTAAAAATGGGTCTATTCCCAAATGGGTTCTTTGTGGTAATCGATTAAAGTTGACCCTCTGCATAAACGTAGCTCGGTCCCCAGATGAAAGTTTGTCACAAACCGACCGTGTCATCTGCGAAGGTTTTTCGGTCTCTGACATAAAATATTTCGTAGCGTTTGCTTTTAAGCGATGTGACCCTTGAAGTTTGTTGATGTTGTATGTGTCACGTTACTACTCTTAGTTGGTACCTATAATCGACGACACCAACAAACAATCGAATATATTTGAGTCCCTAGAATTTTAGATCATTAATACAGAAACTGGGGCAGTCTCGTTATGATCACTGATCATAAACAAAACGATAAAGTGAATTCAGTAGAATTGTAGAAGGCAGTATAAATAACTTACTATGATAATATTATTGAAAGCTTTGGGATGCATAACTACACTTTTGAACTAGTAAACGTCCTGTTCAAAAGATGTCCTGAATATATGGGAATAAATTACAAATATCATGTAACTTCTATCGACTGCGGCTTATCATGGTTCATTTGTGTATGATATAATGTTGTTGTACAGGGACAACGGAGCGCGCGTGCCTCATCACGGGCTCGGTGGAAGGTATCATGGTGGTGCTGGACTTCATCATGGAGAAGATCAAGGAGAAACCGGAGCTCGTGAAGCCGTTCCCTGAGGGCGTCGACGCAAAGATGCCGCAAGACAGGGACAAACAGGTGAAAGACAACAATATTTTTACAAGTGTGTTGTTTATTATGTAGAATTGTAGACGCTTCTCTTAGAATACATGATTATGCCAATGTTCAATTTAATCGGCATTATAAATTTTTGTTTATGGACACCTTTCTTCCATACAGAATAGTATTTAAAATACAGGCAATTAGGATTTCTAGTACATGGCTTCAACCAAATAATGGCCGACTAGACACGGGTCTCTCATAAATCTCATAACTGAGGAGGTCTACAGCATACTCCAGTGTCCACCACGCTGCTGCAGTGTGAATTGGTGTAGGTCGAGTGCTTAAATTTAATCAATTTTATTCAATGTGTCCACATAATTAGGTACAAATTTAAAGTTTCAACGTTTGATAAAGTTAATAAAACAAAATTATAAGTAGACATTCAGAGGTCATGGTTCATGGATCGTGATCCCAGGCCATGTTTGTTCGCTGTGGGTTGTTTATATTGTTTTCCCTGTCTAATATTCAAGTAACGTTTATTTGTGTGTTTGTCACGGTGCAGTGAGGCAATGCGTACGGCGAATTAATGTTTATTTATGTTCCATTCTGTTACGAGTATCTTTATATCAATGTTTTTTAAATATTGTCCGTTGTGTTTTCACTTTTCTGAAGATCTTCTTTTGTTCTCTTATGGTTTTTTACACAGGTTGTTCGGGAAAATTGTTATTTCTGCTGCTACTACTGAGGTAGTAAAGTATTTATAATTTTCTCATGCTAGTATTGTTCAACAAAATAATACACTTTGATACGTAAAGTATTTTCATTTGCATGTGTTTGGTTTTTATTTTTACATATTATTGATCATAAAATTTATTAGAACCAGACCGCGGAAATGAAAGAAAAACATCAGAGACAACAACAGAGATCTAGATGTTTGGTTGGAATGGCAAAAATGCGGTAAAATAAATAAATATAACAAGAAGCAGTAAGTTGAAGGGAGCGTCTAGGAATTTAGACAATAAGACGGGACGGGGTTTATATCAGCTGATGTATCAATCCCGTGCCCGTTTGTTTCCGGTCCGCGGGCCGGGCCGGACGGTGATAGCTCACATCGATCGGATGCATATCGGATGGTGCTCGGTGCTCAGTGCTCCCTGCCTCGTACCTAATGGCGATCTAAACTCGTTATTGATCTTCGCACCGCACGACCTCATAGCTCCAACTCCCACTCACAAAGGCAATCCGTACTGTTCGCAGTTTGATAAGTTTCGTTGTACTAATTCCAACCCAGGTCGCGTGGCGTCGCGCTCTCTGTGGAGGGGTCAAGTGGAATAAGCCCGATGCTGCCTCATTTAACTTGTAATGTGGTGAAAAATAGAAAAGTGGTGAAACATTTTAGTACCCAACGCTGTTATTTATGGTATTGGTTCCAAGAAAACAAAATATATATTTTGCCGAATGATGACAAAAATGATTGCTAAGTAACGATATCGGTGCGGATTCTGAATTCAAAATTTTCACATAATTTAGCTATCTACTCATATGTCCAGTCACAGTCCAGATTTGATTAGGTATTCAACCCAAAACAGGTTCAAATTATACGTCCTTAAATTCGCAAGCTTGATCACTTCACTGATTACTATTTTGATCAATTTATAAACCTTTTAAAGCTTTTCAAACTCACAAAACTGTTCATGAGTCTCTCTATTATCCTAACTAATGATGCGGTCCCGGTCTCTATAATTTGCTCTCTTATGGACGGACGGAAACGTCTATTAAGAGGATTGTTAGCTGTCACGGTTTAACTAGACTGCGTTCTCATTTCCTAATTTTACGTGAAAACAGGAGTGTATCAGTAAAAATACGTTTCCCAAAAAATATATGTTTTATGTCGCACACACGAACGGGCCTGGAGACCCCCGGGAGGGCTGACGACGCAGATGTGTTATTTTATAATATCATATCATTTTTATATCTTTATTTTACTGCTTCCTGTTGAACTCGATCACTGTTCATCAATATGTAAACAATATGTTATTTGTTTTATATTATTAGAAATATTATATTGCGGAAGCCGAATCTTTTTGAGACAAATCGTAGCTTGAGGCCATTGTTGTTGAAATTATCGTTTGGTGAAACAAACATTAAAGTTGTCCACTATGGCCTCCGCCGATCCGTACTGGAACAGAGGAATGTGTTTGATGCTTCAGAGAAAGTTTTTTTTAATCCGCTAATTGAAAAACAACTTCGGCTCGTACACTTCCTCATGTAATTAGTTTTTGTTGAGCTCAAAAACATGTTTACCATAAATTCTGTTCAATACAGAGTCGGGATAGCAGTATTATCGTTATATACTTAACCTTATTTTCGTCAAATTGTCGCAGTACCTACAACAAAGAAAAGCTTTAGTTCAGCGGTTGAGAGTTCAGAGATGTAATGTTTGAATAATATTCAGCCAGTCCTTAGACGTCCCCCAAGGGGCCGAAATGTGTTGAAAATACGATTTAATTATTCATCTGGCTGATCGTCTGGACATGGCGGACATTGAGGATGAAGACATTAGCATCTCGCAATAATTCGTCTGTCGCCGTACTAAGCGGATTACGTTATTTTCGTTTACGTAATTTATTTTTAACGCTGTGTAATTAATTGGAGCTTATTCATTCAGCTTAGCGTCAGATCTGGCTTAGCAGTCGTATTAAGGATATTCCAAATTTTATGTAGGACCTATTTTAGGAGTTTGCAATAAGTATGTAATGTGTGTATCTAATTGAAATTATTTTAAAAATATATATTTTAAAATGTTAGATAGACCAGCGGGCCTATTATGAACTTTTATAAAACCATTCATGTTCCAGGCAATTCATTTATCGGGCTTTGAACAACGTATAATTGGCTAAAAAGTGTCACGTGACTGGTTTGGTAATACGAATTTGACGTTTACACAGGAACATGGCTGGAATTAAGAGTTCGTAATAGACCGCAAGGTATACTTTGAGTCATTCTGACTAAAGTTTAGAAATTTGTCAAAAATTTATAATACAATACGAATAATGGATGAGGGAATCAGCTTCAGCATATCCACATATCCGCGCTACAAAATCCGTAGTAATCAATTCAGTTTTCATAGTCAAAGACTACTACTTACTATGACTTATCATAGGGATTTTGTTGAAGGGACTAACGGCTAACGAAAGTTCTATCCTATCACGTACCAAGCAACGAAACGAATGTTGTTCCAATTCCTGTGTTAATTGTTCGTAAAATAGCGAACATACAATTACGATTTTCATGGTTTTATAGCTTTCAGATTATGTGAAGTTGTGCTTACGGACAAGTTGAAGTATGAAATGTGTAGCACGATACCGTTATGCTGAAGTTAGCGTAACGCGCAAGTTTGTCAGAGTGGGCCGTGTGGGGCTGAAAGGCACGGGCGCGGCGCTGCCAAGAAACTTGAGCTCGGGAAATATTGTTACGGCGCTCTGCCAAAATTTAACTATGCCAGTGTGTCCCTCGCTGTGCTTAATAAACCTTTATACATATTTATTGGAAACATTGCACATTACATTCTCGTTCAAACATCAGAAATCGCTACTTTCAGTACCATCACTACCGAGAAATTTTCTTGTCCTGTATACGATTGTTTGTTTTAATTTTTTTCCTTTTTCTTCGTGTTACCTGTGAAAGCCTTCCTTCACAGACTTCCACTTTTAAATTGGCCTCTTATCGCAAGTTCTGGATGTTTGCTCCCTAATTAACGAATGTCTAGGAAAATTTTTACTTCCTCACCAGCTATGTTACTAACGGAATGACATGCAAATTAAATTTTATGTAGGCACTCATCTTTATCATAATTTATTTTCATCTGTGCCAGTTCGTGCGGAAATCACTACACAAATCAAGTTGATATTTGGTATATTTCTAACTTCTGCCACGATCTATTAACGTATCTTACGCGTACTTTCCATCACAGAAAACAGTTTTGTTCCTGGAAATAAAGGATCTTAAGGTTACTGAGGAAATTCCGACAAGAATTAATGTTTTATAGAAATTTGTGTATGTCCCGTGATAAATGTACATCTTTCTAATTAATTATTAAACAACAAAATTGTCTTTTGAATAGAAAATTTGGGATAAAAGTAAAAAACTTTATAAAACCTAGAAAAAAAGATTCAGTTCTTTCGAGAAAAGGTTGTGTGGGCTGTGGCATTACTTTACCAAAGCGAAGCGAGGGCGTGTTAAATTACTAGCGAATTCTTCGACTCTCACTGAATACTGAAAGTATTTTTTAATTAGCGTAATCGGAGATTTACTTTGTTACAATAGTTAATTTTGGTCTTACGAATTAATAAATTAGACAGCAGTGTTAATTCGTTTAAATTTAATATCAAAGACATTGATATTGAAATAGTTTTAATCAATTCTACTTATTATTAGGGCCTCGTAATCACCTAGGGCATATTCATCACCGTGCTCCAATTAGAATGGACAAGGCTCGGCTGTCGTGTATTGAAACGACCTGCGATACCGAGTAATAAAGAGCCGTCACTGCCGCCAGATTCCTCTGGCAACAAAAGAGCAAAATTGAGGTCACTTTGATCTAAAATTTGATAATTAAAGAGAACGCTTGAAAATCTCTTTTGGCTCGCAGAGCCGTGCTCGGCTTTCCTCGTTAGCCGCCGGACACTAGGAGGGGCTCTCGGACACGACAGGCACTTGGGCACTTGGAGGCCCCGGGACCATGTGTATTGTATGATTGACCGCTTGCACCGGTACGATTTACCTGGCCCGATATGCATAAATAGTATATTCAACACGTTCTAGTCATGAATCATTATTTACGGTTGCTATAACGACATGTAAGTGTAATATATGAAATCATTTACACTTGCCTTTCCTTATGACATTCACATAACAAAGGTGGAACGATTAGTTGTGAGGGTGTGTTCACTTGCACAAAACTTGATGTTGTAACAATGTAACTTCCAACTTTGCTTTTCGTTAATAAGTGTTTGCTTGTCAACGAAACAAGCAAACAAGACATACCGTTTATTCGCCATACTTTCTGTCACATGAATGTAGTTTATGTTACTAATAGTAAAATAGAGAGAACCTACTTGGATTCCACGATCAGAAATTGAATATTTTGGGGAGACTAATACAAATTGTCGAAGCATGGCTACGTCGCGTCCCCCCAATCATAACGCGAACGAAAATGGCGAGAAATGATTTGAATTTGGTTTCATGTTTATTTCCAGTTTCAATCTGTAGCGATTCACTTTTTCGTAATATTATTGGCTGGGCATATTTTGGTCGCGATCAATGTTTAGATCGAATCTCTAAGGCGAAGTTTTTCGATATGGTATATTCTTGCAATAATAAGGAAAAACTTACATAGTACAGTTTGATTTCCTCTTAGTCAACTTCATTAAGTTAAAAATTAAGTCATCTGTCAACCTTAAAAATAAATTTCTTGTAAATACTCGTAAAAGTGAAATTTTTCGAACTTCTTTTTGGTGAGCATCAATTTTATGTCTAACAACACGAGCCTTGCAAAACTTCTATCCCTTCCAAAATAAGCTCACTCTGATGCAGAGGACAGAGTGTGAGGGCCAATTCTTAGGGCAACAATTCTTCGAATCACCTGCCCTTTCCCTGCGTGTTCTCCTCAAGCACTACCAAGTCGACCGTGGTCGCCAATATGTTTTCAGATTGTGATTCTAATTGTTTTTATTGGTTCGGCGCGTTCGTTGCTAGCACGCTTGTAATTATCACGTCCGCGCCGCGCGCGAATCGAGCAGTTGGAAACATATTTTGTAACATTCCTTTTGTATAATACGCGTTTTATTGCTAGTGCGCCTCTAAATAATTTTTTGGTATCGCAAGCGATAGGTCTTGTACAATATATATGTATAGCCAAAGCCTATCTACATCTACAAGATTCAGATTTTTATTCTTGGATCAAAAGCTTAGGGCAATAGCTAACTTGGGCCAAACTCTAATTTGCAATCTGTTCATATAATAATCATGGTCAGTAATTGGCGAGTGGTAGTATCAATATTACTTTGATTGCAAGATCGTGCCTGAGGGTTATAAAAAGTCTTTCACATTACAAATCGACACATTTAGGTGAATATTTTTTTAATGAAATTCCTTATGAGGAATGTATGAGGAATTAACCTGAACATTATTGTGCTGAATTTATTTTATATATACGCCATTAAAAAGCCACAAAGGAATTGCCTCTGGCTCTTGGCACGGTTTTACCGTAAAGCGAAATATCGTGAGGAAACTTACATATTATCATAGATAAAACTGTGACACGTGTAGCTAGGGTTGCCAACGTATTTTTAGAACGAATTACGTATGTCTGATTCGAGTGGGTGTGTTTAATTTAGCAACTAAATTGTGATACAGTGTGAAATAGTGACATGAAATCGTTAAAACTTAGATAGTCTTCAAATTTTTGTAATTTCATTTACTCTTGTCGATGGCTTAAGCTGGCTATGGGCTGGAAATTCCGGCCTGGAATATTTAACGTACCCATGTGACTCAAAGTACCTAAGTGATTGTTTAATGCCCTTAGTAACCAGATTAGCTAAAATGGCAAGTCGGGAACTAATAGCTGAAACGAGCAGTTCTTAGTCAGTTGCAGTGGAGCTCTCTTGCAGTTCCATACAGTACGAGTAGTTCGCGTATAAATGTTTGCAACGTTGAAGCTTCACTAGTATTTTGACCATTGAAGCGTGTTTCTTTTTAAGTCTCGAATCATGACTAACCGGTTTTGAGAACTAGAAAAGAATCACTTATTGAGTAAACACACAAATAAGTGTACGAATCCTTATTTCATATACAATAAGCAATATGGAATCCATTTGTCGTAGATGTCGTGAGTAGACACAAGACTGCAAAAAACAAAGCCCAAACCAAAACTTTTCATTTTAAAACGTTTAACCTACTTAAAAAAAGGAGGAAGATCTCGATATGGTGCGATTTTTTTTATTTGGAAGGGTATAATTCTTCCAGATTCTTAGAAGTCTGTATTTTTTTGGTAATTTTTAATTATCCCATGAATAGTTTCACTTGTTCGTATCAAAAATGACTACATAGAGAAGCTATCGGCAAAAGGACACCACGAGTGATTTCGAACAGCAGCGAAAAAGCTTTTGCGTGTTACACGGAGGGCGGCGTTCGTAATCTGTCACGTAAAAGTTTTCAATTGACAACGCTCCGCCATGCTCTACGCGTGCGGCAGTCGAGTTGACAGCGCCGAAAAGATTATATAAAAATGTTTGGAAAACTGTGAAAAATTACCGTTGCGATGAGCTCGGTTGAAATATTGAATATTTGCGCATGATAATGTGTCACGAATCACGATGTTATAGCTACACGCGATACCTACTATTAGGCATGTAGCTGTAGCTTTTGAAAACGTTATTCCTTCGATAAAACCCATGAAAATCAGTTAATTTTAGTAATGAAAGAACATCGATACCCAGCATGCTGCGTGACACTTGTTTTATGCATTCGATGACTTTACGCAAGGCTTTTAGTCTATAAATACCATGGAAACAGATCTCTTGATGATTTTACAAACTGACAGCACAGTTAAGTATTTTTTGTTTTTACCGTCACGTTTGTAGGCTCGATGGAAAACTGAAGCCGCGGTAGATCGGTGCCACTACGGATACACCACGTACCGTGCTTATTTCATAATATGGTTGCCGGTTGTTAAGAGTTGAGGTCAAAATTTTTATATTTTCATTCTACCAGTTCCAACTATCGGCCGGTCTCAATAATATACTGTCAGTACAACAAACTGTAGATAGGGCAAACATTAGTAAGTTATCTGTCATATCTGTAAATTTTTGCGTCTCAATAACCTTCGGTGGATAGAAGATATCTACCGAGGGCCTACTCATACCGGAGAGTATGTTGGTCTATACAAAAATGAAAACTTGTGTCTCAATAACGCTTTGACAGATACCTGTCGGTATTAGAAGTTACCAACTGTCGGAATTTTTCATATCACTCGATTTCGACGGATAATTTGTAGATTTCTCGTAGTGTAAAAAAAAATATCAAAGAATCCTGGATTTATTAATCAGTGATGAGTGATATTGAATGGTGTGAAGCCTGTGAATTTGATTCCGCCTTTTTTAATACCAAGATCGCCGAAATTATCCTCGTAAAAATATAATGACTGTATTGTCTGAATCCAAATTTGTTTATAAGTAGGTACCTAGATTCAGATTAAACAAAACGGCATTGAATGAGAATTATGGAAAATTTCTTTCTTTAAAGTTCTAGATAAGTAGGTATTTTAATAAAACAAGAACACAAAGCTTTTTTTAAGTAAAATATATTTTGAAATTATTTATTTATTTATTTCCCAATAAATGTAAAGATAACAGGTTCATTTCAACTTAACAGCGTTTACAATTTACACGTTGTAAATAATCTATGGCCGTTCTGCGAAATACAGCAGATGTCGAGTAAAATATGTCCAGATCTGGGTTCCAAGCCAGGATCCCATTGAGCAAAGTTACTGCACGAACCAAGGGTGATTCTCTCACCAACTTCAAATTACATCTTGGTACTGCTAACAACCTTCGTCGACGTGCGTGAGTGTAGTTGTCCGGTACATACAATAAAACTTGTTCCAGCACTGAGGGGTTAGAGATACTACCTCTAATTAGCTTAAAAAATAGTTCAGTAGAGCCATGTATCGTCGAACTTCGAGGGAATCGTAACCTGTCATTCCAAGTACAAATAAACTTGGATACAATTAGGGATAACCTACGAAGTATTCGTACTGCCTATGGTAAAGAATTTTCTTTGGAGTTTCTCCACCATTGTAACTCAGATTAAAGAAATAAAAGGCAGATATAACATTCGCAAAGAAATGCAACGAATGACGTGAAGCCGCTTTTTCACTATGTGTGCATGACAACCATATTGACATCTAGCAGTGGCATCGTAGAGACACATACTTCTTTGTGTGTGTAAGTTGCCAGACATTGAAAACAAAGTCGCAATCTCCCGCAATTTAGTAAATATTTTTTGCCATATTTTCAACTTGAAATATTATGCACACTTAAATTGGCAAATTATTTATTATTATATCACTAGTTATCAAAAAGTATAGATATTAAATATGTCAAATGTTCTTACTTACTACTTAATATGTTGAATTGTTTTAATTTATGGTTTTTTCTCTTTTGGGTAGTTATTTTTAATTGAAAAATACCAAATTTTTAATACATTTATTATAATTAAAATACATGAAATGTCGGAGATGGCCATCCACTGATGGTGGAGTAGAAGAGAGCGAATATTATGTTTTGTGCTCGCACTTAACTCAGACGTCGCCCACTGGTCCTATGACCGCTAACGATGATGTCGAGGAGGATGGGTTTTCTCCGACATATATAATATACGTCAACTTCATTAAAATGCAATAAATAAACAAAACAAAATTTGGATGGCCAATCATTATCTTGCCTACTTTAAGGAATAATAATAACCCATTTATCTCGTATTCGCATTTATCGGTAATCTGCAAAATAAAATAATTTACTGAGTAGGCTAAACAGGAACTAAAATAGAATATAATATTTTCTTTCAATCGTGCATTTTATCGTAGGCAAACGTGATATTTTCAATCAACGCGGTTTACCTATGTTAAAATCCTTATTTTCTCCCTCTAATCCTTTGTATAATCTATCTTATGTTTGTAATAACCCAGCGACAGGTATTTATGCATTGGCTGCATTTCCTGATATTTAGATTTAAATAAATACAACTATTTACTTTTAAAATATTTTTTTTCTTTATAAGTTTATAATCGATCAATGTTCAAATAACCCATGCATATTTCCCCTAATTTAGGGTAATCGATTTTCATATATAGCTGGTATACAATTGAATAATTGTCGAGGTTTTGTGTTCCGAGCGCACCGCAAAAATTTTATTATAAATAAATAATAAAATAATGAACAGTTACCTATGAAAATATATCTTATCTTCTTTTCCTTGATTTTGGGAACAACTTTAGCAGTGTTTAAAATTGCAAGACGGCATTTTATCTGAGAAAATTATTTAATAAATTTTGACAATTGTGACATGCAAGCTATTTGACGCTTTCATTAGTACTGACTCGGGTTTGTATTTGCTTTTTTAGTTTGTATTTGCTTTGGTAGCTTTACATTTTAGTTGGATGAATATATCTGCCTTTTATTTCTTTAATCTGAGCATTGTAACAAAAACATTTTGCCTTTTCAGAAATAATAGTGTGTCCCTGCTACATCAATAGCTAAATTGGCCTTAAAAAGAAAGGCACATCATCTTTTGAGGGGTCTGGACTTCATCTGAAAAGAAATTTGCTTTTAGTACATTTGGCAACAATTTGTGTTTGCGAAACATAATGATACGATACTCATATATTTTATTTTAATAAAAAATAAAGTCTATACTCACGTAATTGTTGAGCAATGTCTTTCATTTATTCATAAAACTAATTAATATTACTGAAATTATGAGAACACATACGTTGTTTGTATTTTGGGTAACCAAGCGACACAAACGAATGTCAAATGACAATAACATGTCACCGTCATCAGTCGGGATACCTATCAGTACTAAACTTCAAATGCTGCGTTTTGTTACTAGCGAAGCATTGTTCGAGGTTACAGTTATTATTATTTTATTAACTTCATCTGCAAAATTTACAGCACATTTGGAATAAATTATCATTTTAATATTAAAATGAAATAAATTTATAATCAAAAACACGGAGTTCCTTTTTATAATAAAAAGTATAAAAAAAGTATAAAAGTATAAAAAATGATATTGTCAGGCAAAAACGAAATTTTCAGAGGGACGTAAAAACCGGAAATAGAAATGTCATTGAAATGTTATCTACCGATGAGTAGACTTCTGTTTGCTTACTTTTGATTTTAGAGACGGCAGTTAATGGCAGATAAATCTTTACTTTTTATCTCTGCTATGTACCAGAGTTCGACTGACAGTATAATATTGAGACCGGCCGTATATAAACTCTTGCATTCCTATAAAAAATATTGTAGTGTTTAGTTTAATGTAGGTAATGCTTGTAATTGTAGTACATACAACGCTGTATCGCTACGTGAATAGACCTCCGGGTTTCAACAGCACAAGCATTCATTACAACTTCTATGACTCTTGAGGCTCCGTTATTATAATTTCAAACAGCGGCACTTGTAACTTTGTAGTGTTAAGAGCCATTTCGCGGTTAGACGCGCGGAATGAAGAATTTGATGTCAAAAATTAGTATCATAAGAAAGATATTAATGCTGGCAAATGAACTCATAAAATAGATCAATCCTTCATCTTGGATCTTCATTTACCGGAATTTTGAAAATATTAATTTGTTTCTGCGTAACTGTCAATCTAGCATAACTATTTTTCAGCAAAAGGACGACAGAGTCAATTTCGTACACTGATTTTCTTTATTAAGTTTTATTAAATTGAGTAAAAAAAAATGTCTAGAGAACACTCATATATTATATTTTGCATTTATTACAAGGGATATACGATTACTATAATATTCGTTTCAAAATTAATTCAATAACATTACCAATTTTCATGGTTTATGCCATGACTTTACCATCGATTTTTGTATTCAATAAAGCGTATTTCCCATCAAAAATTTATGTAGTAATAAAATATGGTCTTTGTCGAATATGACACGTAATTTTTTTTTTATCTTACTGCAAAAAATAATTTATTAAAACGAATTTACTTTACCATATAAAGATACGAACTTACGCGAAATCAAATCAGTCGTGCGGCAGCACTCTTGGACGTCGGACCTATGTCAATTTTTGCTTTAGCCATCTAAGGAATAGATTTCGTAAAAGTAACGTAATTATATTGCCATTGAACAGTCTTGATCACGTGAGAATTTTTAGTTACAGTCAATTGTATTATTTTTAGTTTTCTATAATTTTCAGGGTTTTGTAGTCAAATCGGAATCATGTCTAGTCCGTTCGTTATTTCAACCGGCCGGCTAGCCCGTCCGGCCGTCCGTCCTTCCGTCCGTCCGTCTGTCCGTTCCGTATGATTTTTTCTTCGTCTACCCCTTAATGTGGGGTATCGTTGAAAAGGTCTTTCAAAAATATTATAGGTTTCAAAAGACCATTTTTCAATTCAGGGGTCCGTTTGCGTAATATTCTGCTTTAAACATCTTTGGTTTGAAGAAAACAATAGAAATTAAGTAACTATTTCTTTCCAATTTATGTAGTGTAAGTAGTAACGGAGAAAATCACGAACATACATATGTACAAAATATAACTATATCTATACTAATCTATACTATTACTATTGTATAATATTATAAAGCTGAAAAGTTTGTTTGTTTGTTTGGTTGAACGCGCTAATCTCAGGAACTACTGGTTTGAATTGAAAAATTCTTTTTGTATTGGATAGTTCATTTATCGAAGAAGGCTTTAGGCTATCGGATTTTTGGAAATTCAACCCCTATTGGGTTGGAAGTCACTGCTGTAATTTGAAATAAAACATTGTCCGTTTTTAGACATTAGTTACTGTTTACAGTATTTAGGTTTTTTGTTATATGTGTAAATTACATATTTACATAGAAAAAAAATAATAAATAATTATAACTTGTATACACATACCCTTTATTTATACAACTTTTAGATCAATCTGTACTTTATAGAGTTCCGTACCCAAACGGTGTCAACGGGACTCTATTGCTAAGCCAAAATGTTGGAATGATAGAAGCTCCGACATTAGTCAGCTATAGTCACTTATTATTAGTCAAAGATAATACATTCGTTGTTTGGAAACTCTCGTGCACCCAAGTTCCGTCAACTCCCCAAAACTCACGTATCTCAAATACACAACACAAATACAAATCACCCTCTCATTTTTTCCCTTCACAACCCCTCGCCTCTCCCTATACCCCCCCCCCTCAGTTCTTCACCCAAAAGTGGAATTTTGCGTCGTGATAATCTGGGAGGCATCCGGGCAAATACCGCACTCATCAGGTAAGCGCAGATCGGCAGATCAGGATATCGGGATATAGATTTTTGGAAAACCGGAAATCCCGGATATCTCGGAGACGGTGCGTCCTAGACAAGTTTAGACGGAAATTTCAACCCCCTTTAGTAAACCCCAAAACCTTATTGCTAAATCTTACTGAACCCACTTTTACCCCCCCCTCCCCAAATTTTCCTAAAATACCATATATCTCCTAAACGGTACGTCCTAGACGATTTCCGACTGAATTTCCATCCGCCCTGTGGAACTCATACTTGCAACATTACCCAATCTTATTGGGCCCAACCTTAACCCCCCCCCCCCCCCTCCCAAATTTTCCGAAAACTCCTTATATCTCCTAAACGGTGCGTCCTAGACGATTTCCGAAAGGATCGAGTAAAAGTTGTAGCCCATAAAAAGATTGACATTTTATGTGCCATACATTTTTCTTGTAGAGCAAGTGGTTTGGGAGGAATGTGCGAATTTCGTTTCTCATAATTTATTATACTAGACTATTGTCAATATTTTGTTTTGTAAACCAACAGAAAACAATAAAGAATTCGTTTTTAACATTCAAAGAATAGTGTTCTGAATATCTTCTTTTTAAAGCTGTAATCATTTTTGTGTATGGATTGTATTTACCTTTATTTTTACGTTATCTTTTGTATCACGGTAATGATTAGGGTATCGAAAACCGATCCTGTTTTAAATTACCGGGATTTTCGGTACTCGCCTATGCTGGAACCGGGATTCCCGGGATTTTCAGTTCTTTCGGGATTATTTTACCACGGCTTTCCCCGCGTGAAAATAGTTAGTATCGCGTTTCCTATTTTATCTCTCAGGAGCATTAAATAGGGAAAAACTGTTTTCTACCCAAATCCGTATAGTCGTTTGCCGTGATTGAGTAACCATCATACTATTATACCTTACATGCAAACATAAGTTTCGTATTAATTGTATGAAAGCAACACAATTGTATTGCACAATTCAGCACTGCTTGGACGAGAAAAAAGAGTTAAATCATCTTCATTTATATTAGAAAAATATCGATCTGGGTTGTGTAAATAATATTATATTAGTATAGCTGCTTCATGTAGCCGACGTTCTGAATATCTTCTTTTTAAAGCTGTAATCATTTTTGTGTATGGATTGTATTTACCTTTATTTTTACGTTATCTTTTGTATCACGACGCGACATATTTTTATTTCCCAAAAGTTCAGAAAATCCCGGTTCTTTTATTTTGTTTCCCGGTTCTTTTATTTTGTTTCCTGGTTCTTTTGAAAAGTACCATATTCCTTTGTAAATCCCGGGATTTTCGGTTCCGGGATTTCCCGGTTCTATACCCTCCGATTGATTTGAATTTAGGTATACCTATGTATTTCGACGCGCTGCGAATATCGCAGGCAAAATGGACGCATATTGCATTTTATAGATCACCTTGAAAAAACGTGATTTTTAATTTTTCACGTTGATTTGCCAAAATATTGATTTTTGCAATATGCATCTATTGGACATCTTTATTGTGATGTACCTAAGTAGGTACCTAAAATGTATTATGTAAATAAGTTACCGATAATGGTACTACTACATTGTACTCTTAATTGTTATATAAACTTATATTGTCACAAACCAGATACATGTATGTGGTCACAAAGTGTATAATTAAAATTATATGTTCATAATTTTAAAATTTTTACGTTTGAAAGTATCAAGAAGATTACTCGCACAGAACTGAGGTCAAGCGCGACGCGAGCCGCGCGAGGCAATATCACGCCGCGGAGCCGCTTCAAATACCTATAGTTTATCAACCGAGTTTTGCGAAATGGCTCTTAACACCGTAAATGTTTTTATTATTTTCCCTGTGCCAGCGCCCATTCCGTCCACTTGTCGGTCCCAGTTTGTACAACTGCGCGAATGGACTTGGACAATGCGGTACGATTTCCTCATGTACGGAAACGATTACGATGCGGACCGCAGACGTTTCTGTAACAGAATTTGTAATAATTTCTAAAAGAAGGAAACGGAACGTCCAAGGCAGTGGTTTATATTTTTTATGTAAATTTCTGGTGGCAGGGAGGACCTACCCGTTGGAAGTGATTTAGTATCGGGGCGAAGCTGCGGGGAATTATGTTAAATGGAAAGAGGACGTACATAGAATGGAAAATCGATAGTAGGAGACTGAACTAGGAAAGTGGAATTGTTTAATAATGTAGGCCATCATGTTAAATGGATTCGGTGAGATAGAACATTTTGTCTGGAAAGTATTTTTGTCTAAAACAAAGAAAAAGGAAGACTGGTTCCTAAAATTGGTTGGCTGGTACATATAGTTCATATTCAATACTCTAAAAGTTGTAAAAAATTGGGAATCCTTATGGACACCAGTCTATCGTGGACTGAAGTAAGATAAAAGTTATTTGCTGCGGTTGGTAGTCTGTGTAGACTTAGTTTCCTCCCTATGCCCACTAACTACAATTACTCTTGCTACTTCATAAAATGTTTTTTAGTTGAGTTCATATTGAATACTCTTAGAGTTGTAAAAAATTTAGGAATCCTTTTTCTTGGCTTTCATTAACCTTAAATCACTGCTCTTTTATTGGTAAATTTGTCATTTGATAATATAATACATACTTTTTTTTCATTTTTTACTCTTTACTTCAGATTTTCTCATTACACAATATCTTTCCTTTATCTTATGTAGGTACGCCTGTACCCACAGCCTGTACCAGATTTATTTTCATGTTGTTATCTTTCTTCTACTGGGTTGCCTGGAAGAAATCGCTTGAAAGCAAAGTGATAAGGTCGTCCGTTGTTATTCTTTTCTTGTGCTCTTATGTGTGTTTATTATTTTATGGTGTATAAACATTAAAGTGTTAAATAAATAAGAAAGGAAGTTGAATCTGGTTAGCATTTCAATCTTATAAAATAATAGCTGAGATACATTGAAATTTGTTCAAAAATATAGTACTAGAATTTTAAACAAGCAATAGATACCTATCCTTTATTCTATACACCAATACGGCTAAAATATAAATGAATGAATCGAAAATCGCTGATAGGTTGCTAATGCGTTTATAAATAAGTATACTGTATATTGTAATGCCCACCATCCACTTGCAATCGTACGTAAAAATGCCTGTTTTTTATATAATAGCTGGTATTGTTATAAAATGTTATCCGTTCGGTTTAACGCCAATAGCAGGAAGTGATAACCACGATTGTCGGTTAAAATAATATCGTTGGGATGTTTGTTTCTATCGTATGAGGATACTCATTCAGTTTTCTGCAAGGACCACATTACCCAATCATTTCTATTTAGCTTCTTATTTCCGTTTTAATTCTCGTACATTTAAGACTTCAAATATCTGATACCTGCACACGCTCGTATCGTATGTCGCCCGTACCGTACCATCCCAATGCGGGGGATCCCCGTGTTACTCGGGACCTGATGTGACCAAATAACAAACACTCAACGACAACAAACACTAATCCGTCACAATAGTTAAACATCTGCCCCGGGCTTAAATTGAACCTACGACTCCGAGTTTGGCAAACATGGTCACTAACAGATGGGCATCGGAGTCGTCGATTACCTATATAATACGAGTGATGTCTCATGTCACCTTAGCGCTCTTACACACGAGCAGCACGTCGTCGGCAGCAGAGGTAACTGCAACCGTCGACAGCAGCCGACTGCGACCAACTGCACGTGTTGACGGCCACAGTCGGCTGCTGTCGACGGTTGCAGTTACCTCTGCTGCCGACGACGTGCTGCTCGTGTGTAAGAGCGCTTAACATGGTTATTCTATTGATGATTCACAATGATGTTATACGTATAAAAAGAAATAGATATGCCAAGACGGCGCTGAAATTACGTCAGTCGAATTTAATCAAGTATAGCGATTTTAATTCAGACAGTTGATGCCTCTGAGTGAGGCCGTCTAGCTGTCTTTTTCACTATTATGGTTTTAGTAGTGCCATCCCTTTTACATAATTTACCAATGTAATAATGATTGGTGTAGTGAAACAAAAGATAAACGTGTGTGTGTTGTAGCTCGGTCGGAACAGATTTTTTGGTTGATTTGTTAGGGCATAACGTATCTATAGTTTAATATCATTGATGATTCATGATAAAGTGTTCATCAGTAGGTTAGCTAATGGCTGTAAGTGCGTTATTAGCATAGACGATTGCACACCTGTTTCTGCTACCGGCATACTATTAAATATGAAACATGAAGTGGCGTGATGTCACGAACACAACCGAACCACAAGTTTATATGTGATTCGCCGAGCTGGCTATAAATGCATAATCGCTGCAACTAGGCCGAAGCCCCCTGGCCACAGCCGTAATAACGCCGTGACGCCGCCGCGCGACCTTGCCGCCATCATTAATAATTATAATTCACTTGCTTCACACCATTTGCATAATTATTTTCCCTTTTCACGCTCGCTGCAGTTTGATGGGCTGTGGACGTGTGTTAGTCATCCAGTAGTCATGCTGACAGGGTGGTTTACTCTGTGGACTTGGTAGTAGTGACGGGGAGCGATTTGCGTTATTTGAGGCATTAATATTCATGTTGTTCATTTTACTTAAATATAATAAATACCACCAGGATTCCTATTTAAGAATGTCGTGACTATTAATATATCTAGCATATAATGAGGCAGGTTCGCCAGGTTCAAGAAATACGGACAAGAGTTTGTCGTCAGCAACGCGATTCTTGATAGAATACTGGATTTATAACTCTGCAGCGCTGGTTTGAAAGTTAGATGCACACACAGTAGAAGACACACATGACACTTTAAACACACTTTCCATTGCTATGGTTAGGTTAATCGTTATCATTCAATAACACGTTGGGGGTATATGTCACCTTTTGACAATACAAATACGTGGGTACCTACGAAACAGCGCATACCTGCGTTGAAAATTTAATCATGAAAAAGTTAAATTACTAAAAATAACTGCAATCGGCAGCTTGTCCTATCGTTCAGTTGTTTCAAGCTACTTGATGAACGCTGATGGTGATACGAGCGTGTTATGGTTTGCAGGTGAAGATCCTGGTGCCGAACTCGACGGCGGGCATGATCATCGGCAAGGGCGGCAACTACATCAAGCAGATCAAGGAGCAAAGCGGCAGCTACGTGCAGATCTCGCAGAAGGCTAAGGAGCTCTCGCTGCAAGAGCGCTGCATTACCGTCGTCGGTCTGTATACCAACTGATGCTATCACGTCTAGTGCTTAGAGTGCGAAATTAAATAGATTTAAAGTCTTAACTTTATCGTAATAATAGGGATTAGGTAGGAACGCAGTTAGTACAGTTAGTGCAAATAATTGATAAACAGCAGATGAGCCAATCTAATGGTGGCCACTACATAAAGTCAAATTGACTTCAGTAATATGACAATAACGGATGGAGCCCATTACACAACTGAGGTAAAAGGAGACTTGAAACCGAATGCAAAGCAGCTTGCAACAGGTAGTGTAACAGCACTATTAGCAGGTTTGACAATGTTACGCGGGATGGTCAATCTACTCAGACTGGTACTATGTAAATAGTCGTGTCCAATGATTTGGACAATTTTGGTCGCGCAATGAGTCCGACGGCTGTGACACTCATTTTATTGGCGATGTCCGTTCTAGTACATTATACTTCAATGGTTCATATACGTGATTGCAGGCGAGAAGGAGAACAACAAGAAGGCGTGCCTGATGATCCTGCAGAAGGTGGTGGACGACCCGCAGTCGGGCTCGTGCCCCAACGTGTCGTACGCGGACGTGGCGGGGCCGGTGGCCAACTACAACCCGACCGGCTCGCCCTACGCCGTGCCCGCCACTGAGGTGACCGAGGTGACGGCTTGGACACGCTACTCTACTGCTGATGATGGACGACGCTCCGACTCTAATGACCGCTCTCTACCACCGCCCCGACACGAATGCATGATTATAACATCAGATTCAAATATTCAAAATTCGAACGTTATTGAAATTGGCGCGTTTGATTTAACTTTTTTTTCGTTTTTTTAAATTTGCAAAGGAATTCCAAATTCAAAATGAGTTGTACATTGATTGGCGCGGGTGTTTCGGCACACATTGGTTGTAGCGTGACGCGTGGCGGCGGAGCGTCGTCGGGCGGTTATGGCACTTGCGGGCGTGTTCGAGTGTTACCACCTGGCTCGTTCCCATGATGCTCCACACTGCGCCCCGGACGACACGCGGCAACTGGCAAATGGCAATGTAATGCAATCGATCGCTTAAACATCGAGTCTCTTCACTCTTTACTGATTATTTATTATTTAAAATGATTGATTAAGGTTCGTACCTTCGTCCGTATTTAAGTTTTCCGCGAATGTTAAAAACTAGGTTTATACATGACACGTTCAAATTAAAGTCTGATTAGAAGTCTAAGCCGTATGGCAATGTTAGCCGAGTGCAGTTTTTGCGTATGATGCGTATTGCCAGTTTCCGTCGTGCGGCCTGTACATCATTCAGATCATTGTTGTTAGTTTTTATGTTGTAGTATCGATATCGATAGATGTTTGTCTTATGTTTACATGACCTACATTTCATTTTGTGCACTTACATTCAGATATGGAAGGTCTCAGGACGGAGACGAGGACCCGAGGTGTAGTTTAATTAGTGAATTTCATTAAAAACACTTTCTAATTTAACATCACTCCACTTACATCCACAATGACATGTACTCATTGTAGTGTCCCCCGATGTTCCACAAGGTTGGAGCTGTTTGTTAAAGGTTCCACGGTAACTATATTTTCTACTAAATGTGATAAGGTGATCGAGCAGATAAATAAATTAAATAAAAATGTGTTTGTGTGCACTTCACTTGTCAGTACACAGATTAACACATGAAAAGGAATGAAATAATGTTATTTTGAAACCTTGCTCAGCTATAAAGTTATACGCCGCTGTTTTATTAATGCGGCCAAACACTCCACAGACCAAGAAATCATATTGTAAAATTAATCGAAATTCCAAAAACACACTTGCTGATTTTCAGTGCGGCCCGTTTAATCTACCAACTCAATGGCACTGAAAACAAATTTGAAACCAAGTCTAGTACAGGTTTATTAATTTCAAATATAATGACAAACATTTTCATGTGATATCTGTAAGGTGTTGAGCGAACATAGATGCATCTTATATTTCTTCGCATTTTATACGAGACATGACCTTCCGTCCTACAGGTAGTATGTCTTGGCACGTGAGCAACTAGCTGACCAAGCTACTCAGATGATTGTCGAACATAATCGGAACAAAAAACGATCGCACAAGATCAGAATACCAGAAGTGGTGAGAGGTCGGGGAGGTTCCAGCCGTTTGTACTGTCGAATTAGCTTCCTTGGTCTCCTAGTACCCAGCATCTATGTTCTCGCAGCGTCTTATAGTGAAGTCGGCTGTCGCTGTGTGTCGCCCGGTCAGACTGTAGTATATCGTGGTGTGTGTGTGTGTGCAGGGCCACGCGCTGGGCGGGTCGGTGGGCAGCGTGGGTGGCGTGGGCTCGGTGCTGGTGAACGGGTCGGGGCTGGGCGCGCTGTCGCTGTCCCTGTCGCTCGCGCCGCCCGGCACGCCGCCGCCCTCGCCGCTCACGCAGCATACGCTCGACCACATCAAGGTGAGGAACTGGACTCACTTTTAGCGGACTTGAGCGAAAAATTTGATTAATAAATATACATCTTGTCTTCGTTTTCGCACAGAACATTAGTTTATTGGTTCTAATTTAAATTTAATATGGTTGATTAAAATCGTAATAAATGGTTTCATTATGACGTCAATGCTTATGTCGGAATACTATTGAAACGTCCGAATGCACAGTTTGCGCGTTAACATGTATTGTATATGAAGACATCTTGTATCATATAAGCACTGCCATTCTGAATTTGACACGATGAAGATGAAAGTTATTTCATCGTAGTGCAATATTATACAGTAAAAGTCATACGCTGTTAAGCGGACATATTTCATAAAAAAGTTAAAGAGGTAGTAGTAAATGTAGGTAATCGTAGCATATTAAGTCCGATTTACACGTATTAAGTAGTTAAGTAGATAACTAAATTTTAAGTAAATTAATACTTGTAAACGGACAATTTAGTAACTTTAAATGTACGTGTAAATCGGGCTTTAGTGTAGAGTGTGAGTTGTGTATGTGTGTGTGTGTGTGCAGGTGGCGCTGCGGCAGGCGGGCTACTCGGAGGCGGGCATCTCGGAGATCGGCGCCGCGCTGGCGCTGCTGGTGAAGCACGGCGTGCTGGGGCTGGCGCTGCCGGCCGCGCTGCCCGCCGCGCCGCTCTCCGCCGCCTACTTCCCGCTGCACGCGCACGCGCACGCGCACGCGCCGCACGCGCAGGACTCGCCCGCGGTCTTCGGCCCGCTGTCGCAGGTCTCGCTCGGTGAGTCACTAGACTACACGCAGCTCCTGCAACACTACTACAACACTACTCACCGACTGACTGATGATGGATGGACATCACAATCGACGACGCAAGGATGACTGTAGCGAGTAGCGAGCCGGGACGGATGTCATAGGAAAAGAGACTGAGAACTATATTTTTGAAAATGACCCGACCAATCTGAAAATGCATTTTACTAACGCATTTTCAATATTATACTACATATAATATATTAATCGTGTTGTCATTGCACTTAGACTCAAAATGGCTGTTTTATATGACAAGTTTTAGAAATTAAAATATTTTATTATATTAACATACAATGTATATGACATCCTTAATGTTTCACGTGAGCCACGCTCGTACAGAAGCCGGGCCTCACGCCCTGCTGTCATTTTAAATTCAATGTCAATGTATTTTACACGCGACAGCATTCATTACACACACACACGCATTTAAACTACGTGACTTTAGCATAAAGTACATTTTTTTCTATTTGATTTAAACTTAATTAATTCCACGTTTTGACCTTACACAACTTCCAACTATTTACTGTATAATTAATAACATATTATTAATATTCTATTAATTTAAATAAATTAACGTATTTTAGTATGAACTGTTAATAGTGTATTTGAATACACATTTTGATGTATTTAATGTTTCATACTAAAGTCACTATTACGAGTATTTATCTAATTTTTATTTCTATAGTCATTTTAGTCTTATACATAAGGTCTTAAGCTGTGAAATTACATATTTAATTTTATTAAAAATGAACTCCGACTCATATAAGTTACTAATCGACTATACCTATTACTTGAATAATCCATTAATTTTTTTTTTTGTTTAAATATATTGTAATTCCATGGCGGACCATAATAATGAAATGATTCATGTGCAATAATAGCACGATATTATAGAATTCAAGTTATTTACTGTAACTGTCGGAAAAGATTTTATCGTGTTTTAAACACCTTATATTTTCCAATGACGTTTGCGTGCTGTCCCAAAGATTTATATGCAACATAAGTTGGCTGTCGTGCGACAGAATTGTATTTATAATCTTACAGTACCTATTGTACATGCAGTACTAGGTATGTGTACTGATTATAATATCTTTATAATATGATCATAGTTTGAATGAATATTCTATGATGAAAATTACACCTATATTATATACTTTGTAGGTATGCGCAATACCTAGACTGGTTTAAGGCAGAGCTCTTTTTAATACTTGGACTATAAAATTGTTTAATTTTTATCATAACTTTTAAATCATCATTTTATTTTATTCTGTCGTATGATATCTAATATCTAATCTAAATGCAATTAAATTGTGATTTTAAAATGTTTCTTATAAAGTGTATTTGAAATCTGTGTACAAGCAAACGGAGCGGTTAGGGATGCTGAAGTTATATTATTTTCAAAATTGACGTCGGGAAATTTATCGTCGAATTGGCTTCACGAGATTGGCTGTGTCGTGGTTGGACTGAGTTGAGACGCGGCGATGTTCCGCGCGCCCGGTTACGGCAGCGAGCTACTTAGAGGGCTGCAGGCTACAGTGATATAAAATGTCACTTACCACCCTGATAAGACTAACTGGAGAAGTTTAATTTAAAAAAAGAGTATATTACCTCGATTACGGTATACAATGATATCAGTAACGCCCTCTATGTACCTCGTGTGGCCGCCATCACAACATCGCTTTCAAAATTCCAAATTGTCCGCCGTCGCTTCGCACGAGTGCGCTACACACATTGGCTGTAACAAACGACCTCAGTAAGAATCATTTTCTGTGATCTACATAAAATCTTTGATGACATTAAATACGCTTTATTTGTTATCTATCGACTGAGTGAGGGTAGTTTCAAACCAGAGACAAGATTGGTGGATCGTTTTATTTTTTGAATTTTCATAAAATAGGTGTTTTCGGGTTACAAAACTGATTTGGTTTGAAATGTACTCGAGTTGGCTGCAGTGACCGAGGTCCTCGATCATCGCAGCCGTCGGTCTCCTTCTGTTACTATATCTGTTCTTGTCTAATTGATACTGCGCATGCGACGTTCTCGTATGCCGTTGTATTGCTGATGCTATTAACACTCTGATTGGCTGATCTCCTCTGTTTATTTTCTAATTCCACTCTTCAAGTGCCAAAATTAATTGAATCGCTTCTTTCATACTCCTCCATCGGCAATACATACCTAACAACGTGCCGTGGACGCAATCTGTCTCAATGACGACATTTGGACAATGTGTAATTGTTTTGGACTAAATCTTTACTAGATAAATACTATCGGTACCGAATCGATTGAGTGGTCTTATGATACTTAAAACCTAGCACGATTTACACTTAAACTATGTACATACTTTAAGATCTCATTGTTATGAAGCATGATGCAATGAAATAAGACTTGCAATATGATGATACATTACCTGAATGGTAACTAGTCGAATTTCAATATAAAAAATTACTGCTTGTTCAAATGATTGTCAGTGAACGTATGAGCTCTGTTGATACGATTATGTCCACGGCGGGTGTTTGCGTCGCGGAACAACGACTCGCCCGGACATTCTGCAGGATCATTTCACTCGTGCACCGAGTCACGTCCATGGAAGTTTAGCATATAGCACAATATATCGACGCTTGAGAGGAAAAATTGACTAAGCGACATTGAGCTAACTTTACAGGAGAGCAGGTTAAAGTTGAATTTTTAGAAAATTTGTTGTATATGCCACAATATAGATGATAAAATAAGGATTCCAAAACAGTAAGAATAACGTCGATAGGAGGATTACAAAAAAAATATATGATTTTTTTCTAAAAATTCCAACTTTAAACTGCTCTCCTGTGAAATTAGCTCAATGTCGCTTAGTCAATTTTTTCTTTTCAAGCGTCGATATGGTTCAGTAGAAAGTAGAGGGCGAGTCGTATTTCCCGATGCAAGTTAACTTTGAAACCGCAACACAGCGCCGCCGACGTAGTCACGACGCGACCGATCCAATACCGATTGTTTCTCTCGTCACGCCGAACACTCTCGTGGGTTATGCTGGTGTACTCCTTAGTTGCCCTTTTGTAGAATTCATTTAACATTTCAGTTTTTATTTTCACGCACTCGAAATTCAAAAGTTTTTGTACACCGTCGACTCTCCTTCCCTGTCGTAGCGAGTCCGTGTATATACGAGTAGTTTAACTGTAATCGTTGTGATGTCGTACTGGTAGATGTGTTCATTAGTAGTTAACGATTGGCTTCGTTTAAGTTTTTCTAAATTGTGCTTGGTGCCGTGTGCTCGGTACGGGGGCGCTAGCGAGCCCCGCGCGGGGGTGGAGTCACGCTTCTGCACCTAACATTACAAATCGGTCCGCGGACATTCAAACACTTTCCTCTGACCATGAAGAATTAAATTGCTAGATAAAGTCCCCACTGGAAAATAAAGCATCTAAACTTCTTGTTCGGGTACAGATTGGATGTTATATTGGGACCTTTTTGGCTAAACAAATTTTGGAACGAAGTTCCTTATTTTTTTAAATCACAAGTGGAATATTGTTGGTTTCATCTGTGTTTATTCTAAAATCATATCCTAAAATTAGGATAAGGTATAATGAGTTTAATCTGGTCGGAAACTGATTGGTCCGGTGCTAGGGTGGGGGTATGGTGCGGTATAGCGGTAGGGTAAGGTGGGGTAAGGTGGGTGGGGTAAGATGGGGTACGGTAGCATCACCCTCGGGCAGTGCGGGCAGGGCGGGCAGGGCTGGGCGCGGGCAGTCGCGGCGCGTGCGGCGCTAACCCGGTGTTCTGTCCGCAACAGCGCGAAACGTTCTAATGTAAGTCAGCATCGCGCCGCACCGGCCGCTGGCCGCTAGCCGCTAGCCGCTGCCAGCCGCCCCTCAGCGTGACGGTCCGCAGGCGGCGCGCGCGGCGGCTCCTTAGAGCGTTTCGCGGAGGTTGCATTCGAGGCGCTTCGCCCCCCAGCCGTGGCGCCCATCTCGCTGTCGGCGGGCGTCGGCGGCGTAGGGGGCGTGGGCGGCGTGCCGGCCTTCCCCTCCGCCTCGCTGCTGCCGCTCTCCAAGAGCCCCACGCCGGCGGATGCGGGCGTCAAGGACTCCAAGAACGTCGAGATTGCGGAGGTCATCGTCGGCGCCATTCTAGGTAACATGATACACTGTACACACGCTATTCACGCCACATACACCACACATGCGCTGCGCCCGTTCACTCACGAATTGTCGTCGAAAGCGAAACTACTCACATTGACCAAAATTATTGAGGATACATATTTCAAGCTACTCATGAATCATTTGTTTCTCCGAAAACATTGTTACATTTATTAATACTGCACTTAGACATCACTCGCATGACATGTTTCATAGCATCTCTAGCTAGTATTTCAATGTCCCCCAATAGTCCTATTTTGTCATGGATGTTGTAGATGGCAGCACTCGTAAACCATGTTTATTCACTTTTGCATCAAATGTCTGGTCATAGTCAATTTTAAAATATTTGTTCAGGTGTAACGTTGCATGGGTTGTGTGTCACAAGCACCATTACAAACCGCTGTGCTTACCGCTCATACAACGCGGTTCATGGACATAATATAATAGGGATGTTGATAGTAACTGTAAATGGTAACATTTAAAAAGCCAAAATATTATTCTTTAATCGAAATTAATCACAATAAATTAAATGTCATTAATTTAAAATGTTAAAAATATTACTCACTCAGCACTGTCACGTGACCTCAAACGCCATTTTGAAGATATGACGTCATTGTCCGTATTCTATAAGCAAATTCAAGGAACTTCAATATACCGCTAGTATTGAATATCGGTTAGTGAGTTCACGTGATGTTTTTGGTGGGATAAAATAAAATTGAATCCTAAAATTAGTCGACATCCCTATTCATTTGGGTCGGGTGAACCGAGCGACGTAAGCGCGTAGGAATGTTTGTTGTGATGGTGCGTTTCACGTGAGAGTTCCGCATGCCGTCTTACTAATATGATGGGAGCGAGGGGAACTGTCACACAGTGTGTATGTTAACGATATAAATGTTTGTGTCGCCAGGCCCCGGCGGGCGCAGCCTGGTGGAGATCCAGCAGATGTCGGGCGCGAACATCCAGATCTCGAAGAAGGGCACGTTCGCGCCGGGCACGCGCAACCGCATCGTGACGATCACGGGCACGCAGACGGCGATCGGCAACGCGCACTACCTCATCGAGCAGAAGATCCAGGAGGAGGAGGTGAAGCGCACGCGGCACAACGCCATCTCCGGTCTCATGCAGTAGCCGCGCTGCCCCCCCACTGCCCCCCACTGGCGGTTGTTCTAGTCACGGCGGCGGTACAGCGGTACGGCGGTACGGCGCGAGTTACCTGATGCTACACGTTAGTTCGTTTACATTTCCGCATCCGATCCGCCGGAGCGATAATCTAGTGTTGTATTGAACGTTATTATTGCTATATTTTATGTTTTATCGTGATGACGAGTTATATTATTGTTTGGTCCGCCTGGCGGCCGTTGTCGTTTTTTAAGATGTAATCTAATGATATGATACTATTGTGATATGTCCTATCACGGAAATTCCTATTCCATACACGTTTTATTTTTTTATGTCGTTCACCGCATATGATATATTATTTACACGGTTGATTTCATTGTAAATGTTACCATTGATAAGTTATTTTTAGTTAACTCGACACTGTTACTAGGGCTAATGTTAAAATTTGAATTTATATGTTATATGGACGTTTGTCTCGCGCCGAGTCGCGCCTGTTACCAAAGCAGCACTGGCTGATGTTGTATGTTATGTGACGTCACCGCGTCACGCGTCCCTTTGCAATGTGCAATGTGCAATGCATTATATTTTATTGGAGTCCGCACTCCGCGTCGACATAATAATATTATTATACATTTTTATTTTTTACAATTAGACGAGCGCCTTGAATCTGATGCTGAATTATTTTCATTCCTGATTTTTCGCGTAAAGATCTTTATTTTTTATACGTTTATAATGTTATGTTTAACTCGTGCTAGTGACGTTCGGTAGTGGTTCGTTTCGTCGGTCTAAATTTTGTCTGTAAAGTATAAGTACAATTTAAATGTTAAATGCATGTCCATAATAGTAGAGAGTTATATATTTTAAAGGTTTTAAAGCAGATTTCTATATATTATTCGAGATGACAATATGAAATATTCTTATTTACAGTTACGATCTATTTAAATTAAATGTTTATTTAATCGTCTCCGTAGACATAATAATGTAAGCTGTGATTGTTTTCCGACGTCGTCGAGGTGAGTGCCCCCGCGCACCGACACTTATCAGAAACTGGAGTGAAGTACAAATGAACACGTTTACATAATTAATATAATTACTTGTGTCGGCTTACGATTTACGTACGGTAGCCTGTACGAAGAGGGATTGCGAGCCGACGCGTGTGCGAGCGCGCCCGCACAGCGCACGCGCCCGCCGCGGCTCCCAGCGGACTATTATACGTGTGTTATGTAGGTACGATACGTCGATACGCGTTGTAGTTGCATTACGAGTAGCTAGTTATTATATTATAGTATATTCAATCTTTACATATATTATAGTTATCGCTGTTCGACCTCTGGTGTTTTTCGACTTCTCATCTTACTATATTTACGGATAATTGGGGTTAGGTACGGATATCGTCTTTGTCAATTAAAGCTGCGGGCCCGCCCCGCCCCGCCCCGCTCGCCGACAGCGGGCGAGGGGGGCGCGGGGGCGGGGGGCGCCGGCGGGCTCCGCGCACGGTGCCCGTTAACGTCGATTTTACAAGCTCAATTTTATTGAAACTTATCTCGTATAGTCGGTACGTGTAAGTGATTGCGTCAATTATTCGAAACCACAGCCGCGCTCGGGGCGGCGGCGGCGGCGGGCGGAGCGGCGGCGGCGCACGAATATTATAGATAGTATGCAGTAAGATAAGCGATTCCTAGATGCAAAAGTATTTGTCGTTAGTTCCACGTTGTTATTTCTGATTATAATATAATTAAACGTAAGTAAATTAGCCCGCGATCGTCGCCTGCCGCGCCCGCGCTCGCTCCCGCCCGAGCTGCGGAGCCACCCCCCTCCCCCCTCCACCCCTTCTCTCTACGTTCCCTTCGTTCTTCTCGTATCTATTGTTGCTGAATTGTTCTTTACAATGTTTCCGCCTATGTTGTTCACATTCCACCTTCCGCTCGGCGCTAGGAGCCGGGCCTCCCCGCTCATGCCTACGTAGTCGTTACGATATACCTAGTTGGACGTTATGTCGCGTGATCGCTGCGGCTGCGGCTCGCGGCTGCGGCTGCGGCTCGCCGGCGGGGGTTGATGTTGCCCGTCGGCGACTACTCGTGATATTGTTATAGATGTAGTCGATTTATGTGTATATCTTGTTACACGGGACACTGTAAAGAACATTTCGAAAGTCGTAACGTTATCGAGGAAGCTCTAGTTAGTTATTAATTAATCATATTGAAACAATACGATGGGTATGTATAGATAATTTTAAAATTACTGGAAAAATGTTAACGTTGTTATACTAAAGTTGTTACAATATTTGAGAGTATATAATGGTGGATTACAATAATAAAAGCGTTGGCGCCGGAAGTAGTGACAGTAGTGGCGGCCCGAAGTGCCCGCAGTGCCATAGCGCCGGGCGCCGCGGCGCCGGGGGTCGCGCGGTCGTGTCGGACGCAGTTCATACCGCTATTCGATAAGTAATTTCGATGTAATAGGATAAGGTAGCTAGTTGTCGTCGTCCACGCAGTCCATGTGGACGGTGGAACGGTGAGGGTCGAAGTCCGCGCGTCTCGTCCTCCTTTTAATTTTAATAGCTAAATGTTGTTGAATTCGTTGATAGAGTGGTTTATTGTAATTACTATGTAGGTAGCTTAGTGGATAAACGAGAAGGTCGCGTCGGCTAGCGCTAGGCTAGGGTAAGGTTCGATACTGTGTTTAGGAAAATGGCTGTGCGTTCGAGTCGAACTCAACAATCAACATTAAGACATCACCACTCGCTTGTCCCGCGCGCCGCGCGCCGCGCGCCGGGGCCGCACGCGCCGCACGCCTCACTATCTGTATATAATTGCATACATTGTTTCATTTACGTTCTTCTCCTTGCTCATTGTCATCAATTTATTAAAGACTGAGGAATCAACTTGCGCATATTGACATCGTCACGAACGCGTCCCGAGCGGTAGGGAATTATTGTAATATATTGTTTATGGTCATTAAAATTTTCACTCGGTTTCACGTGGATTGCCCGCGAGCGGTCAGTCGGTCGGTCGGTCGGCGGGCCGGGCGGGCCGGGCGAGCCGGGCGTGCGGCCGGTGCCGGAGCGGCGCCGTTCAGTCGTTGTCTCATCAACCTTTACACATGTTGAGATTGATATGTTAAACTAATTCTATTGAATTGTAACTTGTTGCGTATTGTAGCGTATAAGGAGCGCCGGCCGGCGGCGCCGCGGCGCGGTCGTCGCGCGACTCCCGCGTTGTAACATTTGTTGCTGTACAGTTCAGTGATGGAATTATAATATTTTATTAATATTTTTGTTAACTTGGTTTACTATAAACGGGTCTGCAAATGTTATGTACGAGAAATATAATAATATCTAATTAAGTTTGAGTTGCAATGTTTTGAATTTAAAATTCGCTATATTTTAGTCAAAGTTAATTATTTAGTTATATACCGACATTGATTTTATTATCTAATGTTAATTTGCAATGTTTAATGATAAGAGGTCAAATGGAAGATTACAATGTCTTAGTGTTTTAAAGCTCGAAAACCAATTAAAAGGTACCTTGAACATTGTCTATGTAATATTAACATTAAATAAATGCAAAATGATAGCATGTTGTTTCAATTCACCCGTTCCTCCACCTTCATGAATTCACCCCATGCAATTCCTTAATATGAATAGGACTATTTGATAGAATCACAGAATTGGTAGAATGAATTATTAAAACTATTGAGAATATTATAATATCTCTCAATCAGTGGCGTAGCTACCTAGGGGCTAGACGAGGTAGTGCCCCAGGGCCCTTGAATCTTTACCAGAAAATCTCGATCGAACTGAACTTTTGAAAATTTCTCCCATTTTTAAAATAAATATGACAGTTTTTTTTTTAATGCTTTGAGCAGCAAACGAGCAGACGGGTCACCTGATGATAAGTGATCACCGCCGCCCATCGACATTAGCGACACCAGGGGCGTCATCAACGCGTTGCCGGCCAAGAAGATGACGATAGACCTGCTTCTTGAAGGACCGCATGTCATAGCTTAGAGGGAACACCGATGCAGATAGCTTGTTCCACAGTTTACACGTGCGAGGTAGAAAATGATGTGAGAACCGGACTGTGGACGAACGCCAGGTATCCAGGTAGTGTTGGTGAAACCTGGCACGTGATGTGCGGTGACGAAAATCAACTGCAGGTATTAAGCCAAACAGTTCTTCAGAACATTCCCCATTGTACAGACGGTAGAATACACAGAGAGAACCTACATCTCTCCTCAATTCAAGCGATTCTAATCCGTCTGTAAGCTTGGGATCGTCGACAAGACGAAAAGCTCGCCGTTGAATTCGATTGAACGGATCCACTTGGCCAGCTGGGGCTCCGGCCCAAAGGTGGGAGCAGTACTCCATGTGTGGTCGAATTTGCGCCTTATAGAGCATCAACCTGTGCTTAGGCGTGAAGTACTGCTTAGCTCTATTGAGCACTCCCAATTTCTTTGCGGCCAGTTTGGCCTTGCTAACCAAGTGGTCCCGAAACTGAACTTCACTCGAAATGTCGACACCAAGGATCCCAATGCTTTTAGAGATGTTTAGAGGAATGTTCTGGAACTGTGGTGCTATGACAAATGGATTTTTTTTAGCGGTTAACGCGCAAACTTGTGTCTTCTCGGGGTTGAACTGGACTAATTAGGCTGCCCCATTCCGGCGAGACCGCTCCAGAGATGCATCGACTTCAGACACAAGTTTTATCTTCTTCTCCTCAATCTGCAGCCGACTTTAATCATGGCAACTCAGTTGAGAGAAATTCGAAAGTTATACCTAGGGAATTCCCCTAAATTCTTTCTGTGGGTTGGCGGTGTTGTCAATTTGAGGGATAGCGAGCAGAGCATTTTTAAAGTATTTGTATATTTAATATTTGTACTTGATAAAACCTAACCATTTTAGATAGCAGTGGGGCCCCATTTTTTGATTTGCCCCAGGGCCCTTAGTTACCTAGCTACGCCACTGCTCTCAATACTTACCGATAATCTCCTTACTTATTGACAAACTACCGAATGACAGTGGAGAGGGCAACACCAGTAGCTAAGCTAAGAAGTATCGCGACATTTCATCACTGAATACTTTTTGAATGTAATCACTTACTCCGTCCATTGACACGTTTCATTGCTGGCCGCTGAGATTTTTTTTCCCACTAGTACCACAGAGTACTTAATCACTACGTTACCACAGAGTACTTAATCACTACGACTAGTACTGTCAACAGGACAAGTGGGAATAAACGGCTGAAACGAGGTTCTTTTTCAGAATGGCGTAGGTATGCCATGCCAGGTTCCATACAAAAATATTCAAACCCCTTTAATTATTCGTTATAACACAGAACAATCAAAGATGTGAAAGTAGTTAGCCTGTTAAGCGGGTTCATTGTTTTAGAAAAAAAGCGCGGGAAACGGAGCAAAATGAAGAACATTGTTATTTTTTTTTTATTAATCAAGTGATTTACTGGACTGCTGGTCTTGAGTTCAATTCCCAATGACAGTTTGAATGATGAGTTTAGATTTCTGTTCTCGGTCTGGGAGTAGGAGTAGGTGTGTCATGTCAATGGTACCCACGACACAGGGAAGCCTAGTCTGGGGAAGTGGGGCTATGAGTGTGTAGCGTTATTTTTGAAGTTAAAACTTCTTTAGGCGCGTTGGGCATTTTTATCTTTTTTAATTAAAAAACAAAATGCCACCACATATTTGAAGGCAAGGGTTATTATAGCATAGATTAATATTTAAATGATAAAGATGTATTGCATGGAAATGACCAGCTATGCAACCAGTTCTACTCAGATTAGAGAATACCTACATATTTTTGTAATAAATAATTATGTTTTTTTAAAGGATGTGCTGAGGAGTTTCTTTACGGCTTTTCTTCTCCGTGACAAAGCACTTTCGTATCAGTGATACCTATGTAGGTATATGATTAAAGATTATTTAGCGTGGGAATGTGAGTGTATCAGAATAATTTTGATTACTTTATTATTATAATAATTCAAACTGCCTCAATGCTATCAAAATAAAAGTCATATACAGTAGAGCTCTAAAATATTTATTTTGCATTAACTATGTTATTAGGTACATGATTTAGCTTATAAAAATATATGGACGGAAATATCATAAGCATGCACTACTGATTTAAACCAAAATCATAAACAGGTACAGTTCCAGTAAAGCGAAAATAAAATGGCAAACACTTGGAATAAATCGGAGAAATCGGTAGGTAATACAATAATTATGCTGATTTCAGATAACAACCTTGCGAGAATTTAGTCACAAGTGTGAATTAGGTAGCCAAATGCATGTTCTTTTACATTTTGGCAGCATGAGTTTCAAAATACATTACCGGATTCAATATGGACCTTCGGCCCTGTACGCACACAAGACCATCGTCTACATGGGGTAGAAAAGTCGATTGATGTCGACCTCCTTCCTAACGATGATGAAACCATAATATGTTGTAATGCCATATGTTGTTGCAATGTTTTTCTACTTGTAATATTTAATTTTGTAGATATACAAAAATTGGAATGTTAGGTTACCTTAATATAAATATAAAAAATCACGCTCCTATCTCACTAAAAATGTATGTGTTAAAGCTTACAAAGTACGAGAAACCTAACTCGATATACTTAAATAAGAGTGTACAGTACAGTTACACCATACGGGCTTCGGAGCTGTTTGTATGGTATACCTGGTGCTAGAATATGTAATTTGTTAGTAATTAGTAAGTAAATACATAGTGTAACAATTTCTTAAACACGGTTAAAGTATTAGTGAAATGTTAAAAGATTAAAATATAAGATTCATTAATACCAGTTGATTACAATTTACAACACTATTATGTTCTCTAAATGAAACCAGGAAGCCGAACACGATTCTTTTGTAGACAATTATTAATAACTGGAAACTTTACTTATATCTGTAAAACTCCCTGTAAACTATGTATTATTTCAATTATTTTTATATAACTGTATTAAACAATGCATTAAAGAACGAAAAGGAAGTTTCTGCACAACCTTAAACACGGTAGGTTTTTTTAAAGTAATTATTTGTGCTCTCTGTCAACTAGTTTAAATAGAACACATCAGTAACGTCCTACAGTTCTAAACAAATCTACTTGTTCTTACCAACTAGTCTAGAATGGTTACAAGGTAACGTAGATTTTTTTTCGTTTTGAATACTAAAAATACAATATATTTAAGTACATTTGGCGCGTTCATGGTGATTCTCGAAACTCACAGATTAAAATCTTCCTTGATTCTGTAATTACACTGTTAGATCGCTTCATACGAAATACATAGGTGACCATTGTGATACTTTTAATATGATAAATAAATAAATAAATGATTTTATATCAGGATATTGGTCATCATTGTTTAAATAAGGTATTTTTTACGTTTATCGATCGTTTTCAAAACTCTATCTATGCTTAATCCTCAAGTCAAGTAGGTAGTAGGTACTGCCAACAGTCAAAAAGTCACAACATGAAGTGTTCGTTGATATTTCATCATCTACAAACTTATCCAGAGATAACGGATAGATGGATTATTGAAAACGGCGATTTTCATCTGTGAGATACGAGAATTAAGATCTTTATTACCACGCAACTGAAACACTCCGTTTAGAATAAAAACATCCAAACAAAATAATATAAAGAAGTATTAAAAATTACATTCAACACATACTTAAAAGATTCATCCCAGTAATTAAATAGTGAACACTGGATTGGCTGGCCACTGGCTCCTCGACACCCCGCGTCGAGTGCCAGTGCTGCCGGGTATATTGGTATTGGCAGTAGATGTCATTGGAAGATATCTTTGGATTGTACACACTTCACAGTCTTCACACACATAAAAAGTGTCGATCGATATCGCTATACATTACATAAAACAAGAATATTCGTGAAATATAATTTAGAGCTATTCGTTACGCACACCGTCTGATCAATATCCATTTAATAAATTACTCGATTACCGATCTATTAATGACCTAAATTATTATTTGTGCGATGCGAAAATATATTACTATTGTTTTTTTATTCAGTATGTTGAACTTCGATCGTAAAATTTAAGTACAAACTTATCGAATTATCGATTGTAGGTACCCATAATAAAGGAGAAGGCCCATAGCCAGTACTCTCAAAAAAATTATTGTGTCACAATGATTTTTGGACAGAAAATTAAATTAAAATATTTCAAGTATATACCCTATTTCCTAAAAAACTCCTCTTTGGGAATAATTTTCTGAAATTAATAAGTAACTTTACTTCCGTTTTACAAAATAAAACCATTGGGCCATTTATGTTTGGATAAGAGCCAATCAGAAATCTTTTAAGATCCTTCGGGCCAATAGGTTGCATTGATTCCATTATGATTATGATACAACTAACTATATGACGTAAGGGAACTGTCAAATGAAAAAGAAAATTATTATAAACAGCCAGGAGTAATAATGTTCTGTGTTTATAATACATTACAAACTACATGGCGTTTTGGGACTGTCAAATTAATTTGAAACTTAAAAGATCGACATTACATACGCAATCGACTTTAATACGCCGAAATAGAGTCCATATTACTGTGAGTTTACTATAACCTAAATTCGAACTAATTTTGTTGAAAATCTCGTATTTCCTACTATTAACATTGAATAAAGTTATTATGTGTAATTTATTAAGATAACATAATCAAATAAAGGTATTTTTATGAAGACACAAAAATGTTAAAGTCAGTACATTTCTCCATACTAAATGGGCATTCTCCTTTCCACATTTTATAAAAATAATCAGTTATTGCTTGACAATAATATTAAATTCAAAAAGTCCAAACATTTACAATTATATTGAAATTATAATACTTAAACTATTTTACTTAAATCGAATTCTATTATATGTACTTATATTCACCAAAAATTTTTATTCTACAATCAGTCCGTGAAATAATATATGGGCTCATTATTATAGATGTATATTTTACTGCCCTGCTTCTGATGACATTAGTCAAAACTCCAATTATATTTCACATACACACAACACAACTATGCTTATTTTCTACAGTAGTCTTATACATTCAGAATCCACTTCATGTCATATTCTAGCAATATTTACAATTGTATAAGTAAAGATAATTACATGTAATAATACATCACTAAAAATCAAAGTTTGGTAAATCAGATTACATGGAGATTCAATATCGAGATTCAAAATCAACTAAATTTAACTAACTCTTCAGGGTTAAATCTTACCATAAAATGTTAAAAAATAATTTGAGCTCAATTAAGCTTTCGGTAATACCATTGTTTTAATATTACACCACAAAACTCGTACAAGAGCTCGTTCAGATTCATTAGTCACAGCTCCATTAGGGCTAGGATAGAATTTCATACTGCGGCACATGTGGTTCATAAGCGAAACCATTGTAGTGCGTGAAGCTGAGGCACCTGGTGGCGGGGCCGTCGGCGAAGGGCGTGAGGTCGCGGAGCAGCGCCGAGAACGCGGGCCGCTCGTCGGGGTCCACCTGCCAGCACTGCAGCGCCAGCTGGAACAGCTCGTCGCCCACGTACGACGGCTGCGAGGGCCGCATCCCGCGCAGTACGCGCGCCGCCACGTCCTTGTTCCCCGTGTGGGGGTACGGCGTCGCTCCTATCGTCAGGGCCTCCCACATTAAGCAACCGAAGGACCAGATATCCGCTTTCGGGTTGTACCTCGTCTGTCGCAGCATCTCTTGAGAGGTCCAGCGCGTGTAGTCGGGGGTCTCGTGTAGCGGCCGCACGTGCGCCAGACCGAAACCCGATACTTTGGCGTTTCCGCTGTCCCCGATCATTATGTTCCTGCAACACAACTTTTTATGAACAATCTTTTTACTGTGTAAGTAGTCCATGCCGCGCGCGATGTCCACGCAGAGCTGCAGGATCCTGTTCTCCGTCACCATGCAGAACTTATTATTCTGGAAGTCTCTCTGTCGACTCTGTAGCAACATTTCCTTTAAAGATATTCTTGTATCCTGCAATACGACAAAGAGAGTAGTGTTGGTCTCGCAGATCCCAATAAGAGATATGACATTTTCATGTTCACTAGATTTGATTAAAAGGTCCAACTCCTGAAGCATGACTTTCTTGTCTGGTTTTTCCAGTTCCCGGTCTAGTACCACCTGCACCAGCCCCGAGGTCTGTGCCCCGTGTTGCTGAACCTTGCCTTTTGTGAATTTTCCGTAGCTGCCTATCCCGACCACACAAGAAATATCAATATCTATCAGGTTTCTAGGAATATTCCATAACTTGCGTTTTAAATTACCATAGTAGTCTACTCTTTCCTCTTCATCTTGCAGAAAACCAGCATTTTCAATCTCCATACATGGCTCACTGAGGCTGAGAGGCATGGACTGGGATCCTCTCTGTATCCTTGCTAGCTGAATTCTCTTCCGGAGAACAATAAGGGAGCCAATACCGATCAACAGCAGGACCACCCCGATGGCAATGCCAGCACCGAGAGCCACCACCATGGGAGATACTACTTCAGGTTCATTAATATTCAATATAATTTTCTTTGTAGATTCTGCATAACGGATTTTCTTAACGGTGCCCTTTTCACTCACAATACCGAGAGACACCTCAATATCATTAGTCAGTGGAAGTGGAGCATTGTAGAAACCATTGTAAGTATGTTTATCTCCGATAATAAAGTCATTCTTGATATCCTCTGGGTCTAGCTCTGCAGTGATGTAGTAGGGCAAGCCCTGCTCATTGTGACCATAAGTATAATTACTCAGATTCTCTACAATGAATCCTTGTTGATAGAGTTCTATGGAGACTACGATTCTGTACATGGAGACGGGTCCGTTGACATTCTTAGCTTCAGGTATATGTATAACCATTCTGTCCCCACGTCGTTCTCGAACTTCAATATCGGGGGGGCTGGGGTCCGGAGTGCCGATCACGGTTTCCACTTTCACACTGACACTGGCCCCCTCTTCTTCATAATTAGTTGAAGCAACACTTATATTGTATACGGAACCTGGCTGCAGATTGGGCAACTCCGTGAAGAGCGTGCTATTAGAAACCCTCCACTCTAATGGTATTAATGTGAAGTCTGCAAACGTTTCCAGCACGCGAGCCTGGATCACGTAGCCAGTGATTACCGTGTAGGCTTGGGGCGCGGTCCATTGGATCCGAACGGTCGTTTCCGTTACGTTCACTACGTCTAGGGACATGGGGGGCCCCGGGGCGGTCACTTCTGTGTCGTAAACGCTGACGGCGTTATCTCCGCCGCACTTTTGAGATTCATTTTTAGGACATGGGGTGTTGCATTGCTCTTCCTCCAGCTTGAACTGTCCAGGAACGTTACCGCAGAAGCACGTGGACTCGTTCCCGATCAACGCGTATTTGTAATAAACTTGCTCGCAAGCGGAGAGACAGACGTCCACGGATTGTCCGGTGTGCGTGTTCAGAACGTCGTCTTTGAACTTGTAGCAGCCGATGTAGTCGCCGCGGTCGCAGCTGCAGTATACACAATACACAGTAATTACCGCAAAAGCAATGAGATACGGTCGCTCCATTGTTTTCAATCAAAACTGAGTACTGACTCATGTAACTTCTAATTTGTCAAGTCGTCGTTACAGCATTGTTTTACAGTACTTAAATAATAAATTGTGTATCCATGGCCGGAATCAAGTTTCACATAATAAGAAATAAGATTGTAAAATTAAAATTTATTCAAAACCACCAATTTAATCGACAAAACAGTCACCATCACACAGAACCGCGTTCGATCGTTGGTCTTTGACTTTATTATGACAATAATGACATTATATAGTAACTGACATTGTCATAGATGTCATGATGCAAAAATCTCCCACAGAGTATTTTTTGTAGATTTGTAGCCAGTTCACAGGTTATATATTTTATACCACAAGTCAAAGTCATAGATTTAACTTTGTAATGTTGGCGTAATTGTTTTTGTGCCAACCATGGATATATCACTCCATCTGGAAGGTCTGGATCACTGACCTTGTACGGGTACCTGAAGTTCGATGACGTCATATCTTAAGGACTATTCGACCAATCAGAGTCCGGATAGAGGTTGTCCTTCATAATTGTAGGGTGTCCACACTTACTAAGAAAAATTATGTCCTATTTTGATATGGTTCTTTAAAATGTTTTCTATTGGTAATTTTTCTCCTGGTAAAAAATTATAATATTGAAATATGTAAAACATTTTATTAAAATTTCTTCAAAATTACTAAAATATTGCAATTGTTTTTATTGTCATTTTCTCACTGATAATTGACAACAGCACACCACAACACCAACAACACCACCACACCACAACACCACATTTTAAGCAACACGAAAAAAAATGACGAACACAGTCTTTATAAATCCTTGGTGTCCGTAATCGCCACACTGAAAAATTGCGTTAACTTTTTGGCGCAGTGTTGTAAACTACCACATAATTACGTTACTTATATTATTCATCTTAGATGTTTATATATCATAATAAAAAATCATAATCGAATGATATATCCTAGGACTATAGATAACATGGACACAATAGAAAAATGGTCCTTCGGTTATGACGTCATCCGTACTCAAATACTTCTACAAAGTTACTTATCCAGTTAGAGTAATACATCCATGGTGCCAACGAATGATCGATGTTGACAGTTGACAAGACAACAGTTCAAATCAGACAGTTGAAAAATTTAAAATCAAACTTTGCAAATAAAACGGGCACTTTCTGTTTGTTGCTTGTTTGTGATTTTACGAATATTGTGATGGTTTATGGGTTTTGTGTTAATAAAATTAATTATTCATACAAAAAACTATGTCCACCAGATCAGGCAAACGTAAGTTTCTCATTAGTAACAGCAATAACAGTTTTAGTGAACATTTGTGTTTAAGCCTAGTGATTTCTTTAATTTTTTTCTATTACGCATCCTACCGACTGCGCCATGTAAAGTTACTTATTAAGGGAGGCGCAAGCAAATGACACGGTCACCATGTTACGACCTATTTATTATTCTTTCAATACCCTCGCCTTACACTGTCATGACAATAAGAGTGATGAAAAGATAGCTTATTTGTCTTCAACCCATTATTGGCCCAGTACTGAACACAGGCCTCTACTCTCTCCTCTTGAGGATGCCTAGAGCATACTCCACCATGCTGCTCCAGTGCGGATTGTTAGAAGCGGGCCACTAATCAGCTTTATTTAAGGAGTAATATTTGAATGTTAGTTAAATATCCTGACCTGTTGCAAATTATTAAGCGGAGCTATAACAGTTATATTATTACAATTGCAGGCATTCACGCGTCATCAGACAGCCCCATTGAAGATATAGATGTAATTTTACAAAGTGAACGAAAAACAAGAAGCAAAAAACAAAAAGAAAATATTGAACGATCTGTAAAAAAGAGAACCAATTATGTGAGCTACCCTGCTAATGATGATACTCCAAGTGTCTCTAGCGACGCCGCAGAGACTCACAAGACGGCAAGGAAGACCGGAAAGACCCGGAGAAACACATTAAAAGAGCTCAACATACATGTACCTCTAGCAGATACTGTAGAGACAACAAATGGCAGCAATACTGTGAAAAAAACTCGCAGAGGAAAGAAACTCTTAGTAGAACCTGAAAATGCTGAAGACATAGTAAATATTCAGAACCATGCAGAGTCAAAATCAGTTGTAAATGAAAAAAAAAGAAATAAGAAGAAAAAAACTCATAAGAAAGATTCAATAGAGGCAACTGTCATGCAAGGTGTAGAAAATCAGGTTATTGAAAAGAAAGTCACTAAGAAGAAATTGAAAGGTTTAAACCAAATGAACAATGATCAAATAGAAAACATGAATGGTGGCATCAATGATACTTTAGATTCCTTTCACAGTGCTGCTGGCAGCCCTGTGGAAATCAATCAGGTTGGAGATGATTGTCAAACTGAAGTAGGAGTCAGTTCTGTGGGTTATATAATTGAGGAAACAGTCTTCACCACTAATAGTAAATTAGCTGATATATCACCTAAAACCACAGATATAACAGTAACAAATGGAATGAAATTTGAAAAAAACTTAATAGAAGATATTGGTAGTGAAAATCTTAATACTACTTTTGATAAATCACCAAGAATAACAATTGCTTCTAATTCAACGGCAGAGTTAGCTACCAAAAAGAAAAGGAAATCCAGCATCAAAAACTCTACCTTTGATAAAATTGAGCAAGAGGCAAATGAAGACAAGCTTGATATAACTTTAAATAAAATAGTTGATACATCAACTAATGAAAATAACACAATAGATGTATCATTACGAAAGAGAAAAAGATCAACTATCAAAAATACTAGCAATGACAATATTCAAAGTAATGACCCAGAGCAAGGCAATCTTAATACAACTTTTGACAAAACAACTAACCCATGTTCTTTGAACACGTCAATAGATGCATCAAAAAGAAAAAGAAGGAAATCCAGCATCAAAAACTCAACTTTTGATAAAATTGAGACAAATGAAACTGAAGATGCCAATGACAAATGTTTTAATTCAACTTTTGATCTTGCAAATGCTGCTAGCAATGTTATAA